>OY992883.1:94111961-94154280 GCA_963921405.1 Cepaea hortensis | reverse complement strand
GAGTAACATCTGATAGAGTGGGTTAATGTAACTGCAGTCTGTGACAGAAGGATGTAAGAAAGACATGTCATGTCTGGAGTAACATCTGATAGATTGGGTTAATGTAACTGCAGTCTGGGACAGAAGGATGTAAGAAAGACATATCGTGTGGAGTACCATTTGATAAATTACTTAGTACAGAATAAGTTAATCTTTGAAACTCTCTTTACTGGCCGCTCAAATCTAAAGGAGAAATGAAAAGGCATGCTTTCAGTGCCACTCCTCTCTTACCCTATAGTGTATTGAATAATTAAACTTTAAATTATGAACAAGCCTTAAAACTGTCAGCATCAGTGATAGCATTCTGTTAAGAATAAAGAAATAGACAAATCCTATATGCTACATGAATAACCAACATAACTACTGTGTGATACTGTGTACTAATAAATTTACCCAGAGTGCAATTAAAGTGATACTACTCTTTTTTTCCCAAAGTCAAAAGAAAAGAATAATTGTGAGAGAACAAATCTTAATATCAATGCATGATTACTGATCATGTTAAAGATGATGATAATGTTATCCCATGATAATGTTATACATCATGATAATATTAAAGAGATATCTGGCACCATGAGGAATATGCATTATGAAGACATCATACGGGTTGAAGATGTTAAACATATTTTGAAAAAGGCAGAAGACATGGCACCAGGGCCCGATGGGGTTAGGTATTTCCACATGAAGGCTTTGAGCGATGCAGACCTGAAGGAAATGACCAACTGCTTTAACCAGAGCATTAGGACAGCATCAGTACCACAGTATTGGCTTCACAGCTATCTCATCCCTCTCCCAAAACCACTCAAGGATCATTCAAAGCTTAGTGGCTTTAGGATAATCACCCTTCAAAATACATTTGGGAAGGTTCTAGAGAAGATAGTCGCTGTCAAGCTGCAAGAGTTCTTGGAAAGGGGGAAGCTTCTTCCAAGAGGCCTGGGGAGCTACAGGCCAGGAAAAGATACCTGGTCAAATGCAGCCACTATTGCCTTTTATGTTTATGAGGGGTTCCAGAGTAGACAGGAAATGATGGCGGCAGCGCTTGATCTCGAGGATGCATACAATAGAGTTCGATATGATATTTTGATGACCGTACTGATGGAGAAGGGGGTCAATCCCTGGTTGGTGAACTGAATAGCAGCCGTCCTACATTCGTGTCGGGTTGCTCTCTGTCTGGGTGCATGGACCTCAGAGCCACATATTTTAACCCCGGGACTGCCACAGGGATCAGCAATCTCACCGGTGCTCTTTAATGTGTATACGAGCAAGATTGCAAACCTAGAAGCACCAGGGGTTGGAAGGATACTAACATTTGCAGATGATATTCTTGCATATAGGAAGGGGAGAGATAGGGAGCAAACAGCCCAGGAGCTACAGGCGACAGTAGACAAAGTTATTGACTGGTGCACTGAAATGAGTGCTGTCATCCGCCCAGAAAAGGCAGCTGTTTTGTGGTGCTCTCTGGACAACAGGATTGTGAGAGCTGATGTCCCAAGCCTCACAATAGATGGTAGAAGCGTCAACAGAGAGAACAAACTGAAGTATCTGGGAATCACATTTGACAGGAGCCTGTCCTTCAAGGACCATGTGGAGACGGTTGTGACAAGGTCTCAAAAGGGACTCAATGCACTTAAAACGATGGCTGCAATGGACACAGAGCAGAGAATGCTTTTCACACTATACCAGCACTTGATCCTCTCAGGGATTGATTATGGACTAGGACTGCTCACTGTCGCAAAGTGTCAGCTGGTGAAATTAGAGCGCATACAGAACGAAGCTATGTGAGTCATTCTGGGATGCACCAGAGACACCCCAGTTGTGTGTATGCGTTACATCCTCGGTTTGCCGACTTATGCAGGTAGGCTCAAGGTGATGCAGGCGAAGGCATACCTCAGAGTAGCTGCAGACACAGATCACCCGTTGCATGAGGCGCTGGACGCCGTTAAGGGTCAGCGACTGATAAGAGGGAAATCATGGATGGCTCAGGCGGAGGATACGGTCAGACAGGTGTGCCCCTTGGAGAACATTAGGAGAGGAGAGGAGTGGGTCAGAGTGCCAGTGGAGCAGTCAAGACTTGTGCAGAGTTATAATCACATTGAGCCGGGAGTGCAGGGAGTGGCCAGCAGGGGCCACGGAAGTGGAAATCCAGCAACTAATTCAGGATAATGCTCGCTCGGGTGTTGTGATTATCTACACAGATGGGTCGGTGTTGAGAGGTAGGAGAAGTGCCTGGGGGTTCTTAGCAAAAGCTAATGGTCGACGTTTGGTGCAGGAGAGCCTGGCATATGATACCACAACATATAGCTTAAGAATAGAGGTGGAGGCGGTCAGTGCAGCTTTCCGCTGGATGGAGAATACGACACACACACACATCGTGATTGTAACTGACTCAGAAAGCATGCTGAGTAGGGTGAGGACAGGCAGGCTTCGTGCAGAGTGGCTTGCTTCGCTTCGGAAGTCACGGGTGACAAGCATCGTGTGGATCTTTTCTCGGGGGCATGCTGGTGTGCTGGGGAATGAACAGGCGGACAGATTGGCTGGCTCTGCAAAACTTGGTGGAGTATTGATGCATGACAAAGCAGACATTGTTTCGGCCTTGTGGGAGCATGTGTACACCTCGGAGGAGCAAATGGATGACAGCGAGAGGTGACGAGGGGATCTGGCCGACGATCGACGCTCAGAGGAAAGGCAAGACGGACGTATAATCAGAATGCTACTGGTACTATTAGTGTTGGAACTCTTCGCTGGCTGCTGAGGATGGGGACAGAGCGCTTATGGGAATGCCCCGAATGCTGTGATGTTGGTTCCTAGATCAATCAATCAATCAATATTAAAGATGCCTGGAAACAGTCCCACCTGGTAATCCTCCTTGCTGAGTTGAACCTGGATAGACTTTGCCAGTCTCTCCCATGACCAGTCCCAGAGATCCTTCTTTGTGAAGTCACAGCATGCCATTATTGTGAGAATGTTTGGTGTTGGGCACTCCTGGATTTTAATTGGCAAGATTCTTTTATTTCTAGCACCTAATAGAAACCAAACTCTTGTGTTAGGTCACAGGGTCAAAGGACACAAGAACAACAAGCACAAATGATAACCCCAAACATCCACACAATGTACACACACCCAAAGGCAACACACACACAAACACACACACACACACACACAAACATGGCACATATGCACACCCACCCACCCACAGAGAGACAGAGAGAGAATAGGAATACAATTCATTCACACAACATTCACACAATGTGCGCACAGAAAGGAAGGACAACATCCACACAATGTGCCCACAGAAAGGAAGGACAACATCCACACAATGTGCCCACAGAAAGGAAGGACAACATCCACACAATGTGCCCACGGAAAGGAAGGACAACATCCACACAATGTGCCCACAGAAAGGAAGGACAACATCCACACAACCTCTACACAAAAGAGAACATACAAGCAAATGAAGTATCCTTACAATGGAGACAATATACACACAGAGAACACATTATCCTACAAATGGAGACAATCTACAGAAAGGAAGGACAACATCCACACAATGTGCCCACAGAAAGGAAGGACAACATCCAGTCAATGTGCCCACAGAAAGGAAGGACAACATCCACACAATGTGCCCACGGAAAGGAAGGACAACATCCACACAATGTGCCCACAGAAAGGAAGGACAACATCCACACAACCTCTACACAAAAGAGAACATACAAGCAAATGAAGTATCCTTACAATGGAGACAATATACACACAGAGAACACATTATCCTACAAATGGAGACAATCTACACACACAGGACACAACATCCTACAAATGGAGACAATCTACACACACAGGACACAACATCCTACAAATGGAGACAATCTACACACACAGGACACAACATCCTACAAATGGAGACAATATACACACAAAGGACACAACATCCTACAAATGGAAACGCTGCCCACACAACAATAAAACAGATACTCACCAGGAGAAAGCGCATGAGCAAATGAAGACTGGAACTGACAGGCTGGGCTGGACAGGAAATTTGGGCTCAACACCACAATCATGTGCCTACACCTGTTCATTCATATACATCAGTTCATCAAGAGACAAGAACAGCTTTCACAACAATAGGACACTTGTGGAAATTAAAACTAGTACCAAGCTTAGAATATCTTCTTCTTCTTCTTCTTCTTCTTCTTCTTCTGCTGCGTTCGTCCGATCTTAGAATATTAACTGTAACATTATATCAGTACTGCTGTATGGATCAGAAACATAGAGAACGACCAAAACAATTACAAATAAACTACAAACACTGATGAGCTGGTGCCTGTGTACAACCGAAGGAATCAAATGGCATGATATAATCACTGATGTGAAGCCTGGGGAGAAAACTAAACATATTCCAGCAAGTCAAGAGGTGACAGGAAGACACTGACACTGGATTGGGGACACACTGAGAAAACCTCAGAATAGTATAACTAGAAAGTCTTTTCATTGGCACCCACAGGGGAATTGAAATAGTGGGTGACCTAAAACACATGGAGAAGAGAATAAAAACAGATGTTAAGAGGAGGACAAGGTGTGAACTGCAGGAGATAGTAAAGTCAGGGTGGCTTGGCATGAATTCGGCTGAGGCCAATGACCAAACAGGAGATAAGGGCAGAGCAAGAAGAAGTACATTAAGAAAGATGAACAATCAAAATACTCATCTCTAACTGGTGAACATGGTAGTAAATAGAATAAAGTATGGCAGAGAGATAGAATATATGGGGGAAATATGTGATAAAAGCAGGCCAGGTATACTGGAAACAAAATAAACAAAAACTACAATACGTCCTATCATATTCCTGCTGCTAATATCGTCAGTGCCAAATGGCATATAGTCCAGTGAAGGTTTTGTGAATGGGTGAGTTTTCTGTAACTGTAACAACTGCCTGCATATCCAAGCACAGAAGGAATGTCAACACGCATTCCTGTAGAGGAGGAAAGCTGATCACACACAGCACTGACATTTAGATGCAGCAGATACTCAGCCAGAGGTAGACCCCGACAAGCAATGGACTAGCAGAAACAACCAACTTCATCTTACATGCATTCCCCACACAGGTGTTCTCCACAAAACTTCCTTACCTACAACTGAAAGGTATAACAAGGACAGGTAAGAGAAAAATGAAGATTATATAACAATTATTAATTAAGGTGACTGTATCAAAGCAGTGCAGTGAAATAATTAAAACAGTAACCAGTATGGAAATAAAACTTATACTATATCTTTTATAGTCTTTCCTCTTTATACACTGATATACAGAAGTACCTTATAGTTTTTACTATTCTACCCCCAGGTTTACATGCTGCCATGCCATAATGAAGTGCTGTCAAAAATCTTCTCTCGCTGCCTTCCTCCAACTTCTCCATAAATCTTTTCAGTTTTTAAATAATATGTTCATATTTTCTTTCTTCTTAAAACGTGACCAAAAAATATTGACTCCCTCTTTCTGATGTTTTTAATAAGCTGTCTTTTTGCCTTAGCCTCTTTCAAAACATCGAGATTGCTCATGTTGACTGTCCAAGCTATTGTCATCATTCTTCTGTAAAACCATATGTATGTAGCTTCAAAGGATTTGTTTTTTAAACAGCTGTCCAGGATTTATAGCCATGCTAAAATTAGTTGTATGTAATAACAATTTGTATTCCAACTTCAGTGAGATAACAGAATGATTTAACATGAAAATAAACAAAGACAAACCTTTCAGAAATAATTTTGGCATTGATGGCATGGGCATTGAGCCCAGCCAAATCATCTCTATAGGGAACAAACAACTGGAACTTATACTGTTCTCCCTCAAATCGTCGAATCAGTTCCCTAACGAATTCCAAATCCTTGATCGAGTCTCCACTCGGGTTGTAACATATAAAAGCATCGTAATATATTACAGTATTTTGGATTACTGTAGAAAGTAAAAAAAGAAAGTTACATATAAATAAAGATAAATGTTGCCTGCCTCTTGCAGGACATTGTGATCAATCAAAGGTTGATTTTCTAGGTAATTATATATTCAGAAGTTTGCCATGCTTTCTGAACTGGTAGTCAACATTGAAGTCAACAGACCGGTGTAGGGGTTGAACACCATAAGCCGCTGTACTTCTGATATGTAGTGTGAGATAGAGGGACCAGTTACCTTCATTTCTAAACTTTGGAACCTGTTGGTGGTGTTTCTGAATGTATGATTTGTTTAAATGTAATTAAACATAACCAATGGGAGATCAGCATGGCCGAATTGATAAGAGCGTTAGTTCTTAAACATCCGGTGATGCCGAGGTAGCAGATTCAACCCCTGCATTGGCCAGTTGGACTAAAATGTTGACTTCTAGTCCTTGACTTGTGGACATAAATTACAAGTACCTCAGAAGTCGGATGTGGTTATGAGGAAAATGCAAAGAATACCATGGACGAACAATGCAACGAATGAGAAAGTCCTACAAGAAAAAAAAATTAAAACTGTAAATTCATTACACAAATTAGAGATAGTCAAGATTTTTAGGCACATTATGAGGAGAAATAAACTTAAATTAGTGGTAAATGACAAACTTGATAGGAAACAAAGCCAGGGGAAGGCAAAGAGATATATACCAGATGGTTTTATCACATGGCATATTCAGGACAAGAACACAGGCCTGATCCATGATTGTGGTGAATTATGAGATGGTGAATCATGACTGCCCATGCTTATTGTTTTATTGCCCTGGCATATGATGATGGTGATTTTTATGTAGGGTGCTGACTTAACTCATTAGCTATTAAATTATAAAAACAAGCTGAATTATCTTATTTACATTTATCTTCTAGAGGTGTGTGTATAATTTCAGTTGTAATTTGTGAACTACTGTTTTATCAAATCTGAACAATTGCATGAGTTGCTGCATATTTGTACTTCTGTTTCCAGCATGAAGTATGGAGCTATCAGTTGTTTAGAGAGTTAATGAGTTAAAGTTGTGTTTAGTCTCTTCTTTCCTACCATGGAGCCTGCAAGCACCATGCAAGTTTGCTTTATGAAACAAAGAAGTGTGGGACACTTGGCAGAAGGATTTAACCCTTGTCTTTCACAATACACGGGGGATATGATGAATTGAAATCACAATAAATAACTAAATTCTAAGTAACAACTACAGGTAATCTCATAACTTCGGTGGCTTGAAATTCTAAAAACTGTACACATACTAGGTCATAGTTTTATGTGGTGGGGCGAACAGTGCTTCTGCATGTCATATTTTCCGTCCCCAACATGGAACAAAGTGAGGTACCTGTCACGGCGCAGCTTTACTGGGTTTCTTAATGGTTGTGTACCCAGGGCGACGAAGATGCAACAGCGATCGGTGCCCTGCTGATGCACGAGATGTGCCCGATCAGTTGGCGCTCTGGGCAACGGCTCGTAGGTATGATCCAGGAGATGACAATGATTAACATCAGAGCAAGCCCGGCAGGTCTGTTCTAGACTACCAACAGATCACACGAAGGCAAGACATGCAAACAGCAAACGACGACAGCCTGAGGCGATGGTGAAGTGAACAGTCATGTATGTATTAGCCACTGGTGAACATCAGATGTCATTCATGAGTATTTACGCATCTCCAGACTTCAGTCTCTCGATGTCGTCTCGTGCTCCCGCATTGCATTCACACATCACTCACTCATACCTCGCTTGGAAGTTACATGAAGGTGTCCCCCTTCGCCTGCAATAGTGGCGTCAGAGCCGACGACCCCCGGCCGTCAAATCACGTTGAGGTAACGGTACAAGGACCGGACATGAGCACAGAGTTTCGCGGACAAGAACGTGAGCTGGAAGTGTGTATAACTGTGACCTAAGTCTAAGTCCCTGCGTGTAAGAGTAACTGTTGAGCGTGGAAATGTAGAGCGATGTATTAGACGACTACTCTAGATGAAAACTGGCGCTGGAAAACCCTAAAACTCCGGTTGCGTTGTTATGCTACGCAATACTATGACGTGGCACTCGTTTATCACCAGTGCCACAACATGCTACTTTCTATCGCTATTCTATTTCTATATGCTGATGCGCTTGCTCATCAGTTTATCTCTACCAGTCTGTCATATGGCATATGACAGTTCCCATGCTTGACAACAGTACCAAGCTTTCAGCTGGGTACTACAGCCAAGAAGATCAAACTGAGGTGTATGTTAGGTCATCTCAAGTAAAGGGAAAAAAAACAAGCCCCATAACATAAACCTGTTGTGGCTATGTGAAGTGTTTGGACCATCACACTTTCCAGGCCTCGGTGCACGGGGTGGGGGGGGGGGGGGTCAGTCTTTTCTTCCCCTAGCACACACCAAGAGCTAGCACCGCACTTTTGTCCGACCGCTTGCCTGCTATTCTTGTGTAATGTCCTAACCACTACAACAACACTCCCACTATTTCAAACATTAAGCACATGGTCAATACCAGAGGTTGACCCAGGCTTCAATGGCTACCAGTCTTGGGAAGTACAGGCAGGAGGCATGATACTGACCACATCATCCCTCGAATGAGACTGGTCTATAAACAATATGGGGCTAGCACTATATACCCAACACCTGTAAAGTCTTGTAAAAAGGGTACTTTTAACATCATCATATGCCATGCCGATAAGCATAGTCAGTCATGTCTGGCCATCTCACATGATCACTAGAGTAAAACAGGGTACTTTACTTACTGAAATACCAATGAGAAACAGAATGGAATAGATTGTAGTGCATCTTACCTTCTTCTCTGCTGAGGAATAAGGGTAACTCATCAAATCCAGGGCCAGCAGACACTGAAATAAAATATTAACAGTGATTAGATATGGTCATCTGTGACATGTACATCTATGTAATTATTTTGTTTTCTTTTACAAACATCAACTGCTAAAATGGACCATTATGTACAAGTGAGTTGACCTGTTTACTCTGTTCATGCACAACCCTCACAACTTGTGTTGTTTGTATTTTTAATCTGGTCAAAAGATATTTAGAATCTTGCACAGGTTGTGACCTCGTCTTTTCCCCATTACATTATTTAAATTTAACACTTTTTTTGGTCTACAACAAATGGACTGCGTCTGGCCTTGCAGCCAGTAGAGTTAGGATTGGCTCTTCTCTCTCAGGAGGGGTGAAAAGCAAAAATTAGTAACCTGCCAAAGACTTGCAGACAACACCAGTCAATCTCACCTCCCTGTGGTGTAGACCTGGAAACCATTACTGTGAGGTCATGGGCCAACAGCGCTCTGGCTTGCTAGGGGGGACGGACTCCCTTTGGTCAGATTTTCCCGTCCTTAAACTGTGACTGGCCTAGCAAGCTGGCAGGGGATATTTCTTACTGCTCAAAGAAAAAGAATGAAGCATAATTGGACTGACCCAAATGGAAACAAACCCAGCAATAACACCTTGACACAGCAAGGTACAAGAAGAACAGTTTGAGAAGAGTATAAATGAGACTGTTTTTTCCTGTGGTTGTTTACCCCTTGAGAATCTGCAGGTTGGCACTCACTGGGGTGAATGGCATGCCTTATATGACCTACATGTCGTAGTTCTGAGATCCTGTGAGTTAATCAACTTAACCTTCTATTGTGTGTCCACCTTACAGTGATATAGGGGTTTGCATGCTCCAATGACCCCTATAGCTATGCCGACATTAGCTCCACTACTAGGAGGATCTTCGATGTTGGACAGGTCAAGGGAAAGCAATCAGACGAAGAGAGAGACAAATCTGCTGCCTTGTAGGTAGACTGGGGACAGTCAAAGGCTAGGGAAAACAAACCTGAATACATGCGTGTGGAAGTTAGATCTGAGCCACATTCTTGACAAAACAGTACAGTACAGCTCATTGCATGATGTCACCAATAAATTTCTCTGATGTACGAAGGACCTGCATACTCTCAGTTCACTATTACATCATTGAAATAAACATACCTGTGTCGTCCTGAATTGGGGCAGTTGCCATCTGTTCAAACTTCTGGGGATGTTGCAAGAAATTAATAACTTCTTCCTCTGGAGGAAATGAAAATATAGAAATGACAAATGGTGTATAGGTTATGTCAATAAAAATGGTAAAACAAGCATAATGAACACATCTCTCTCTCTCTCTCTCTCTCTTTCTTTCTTTCTCTCTCTCTCTCTCTATCTCACTCTCTCTCCCTCTCTCTCTCCACCCCTCTCTCTATCTCACTCTCTCTCCCTCTCTCTCCCTCCCTCTCTCTATCTCTCTCTCTATCTCACTCTCTCTCTATCTCACTCTCTCCCTCCCTCTCTCTCTTCTCTCTCTTCTCTCTCTCTCTCTCTCTCTCTCTCTCTCTCTCAAGATGATCAGCTATCTTTGGCTGATTATCAAGCTTTGTAACAGTAAAGGGAGTGGCTTAGGAGTAAAGAGTTAAGGAATGCTGCGCATTCCTTGACTAGTGGGAAAACCATAGCTAGTGAACGTGTGTGCACGAATGAAGAAGTGTATCTAGGCTGGCACACACGTCACTTGGGGCCCAGCCAGCAAGGAGGTAGGAAAACATGTAAACATTCGAATTTGAGCATAACATCATGATGCTGTAGTTGAACGATTCGACAAATAAAGAATGATCTAAACAACGCGGAGTCTTGTGTGCTGTACGATCATCACGTGCCTTCTAACCTGTGTGTGTAACATCTCTACACTATTATACAGGTTGATTTGGTGCCTTTGACCTCAAGAAATATGGGATGTCGTGGAGAGAGTTACCGCCATGAAAGATTCTTGTGTCTGGGCGTCTGGAGAAGGAAGTTTTTAAGTAAATAATAATAAGAAACGCAACAGCTGAAAGCCCACCAAGGGGTAGTTGTTGTGGGTTCTCAGTGTATTTCTGTTTAAAAAGGAGATCGATTTCTTAGGCCAGCTCAGAAGGTTTGACTGATTAACTTATTTTTTTTGAAAGACTGATGTTTTATCTAATTAATAATACGAAATAACTTGAGCACTGACCAACGCTAATTGTATAATGAGATCAAGTAATGCCGTTTTGCATCAAAAATTAGTACACAAGCATATAAGAATGAACTCGCTGATTACATGTTATAACAACTTAGGAAGTCTCGAGGTACCAGAAATGATTTCAACAGAACAATAACCTGCTCCAAATAAAACTCAAAGTAAAACAAAGAATGCTGAAAATTATGAGTTTTAGCTCATTCGACTGTTGAAGGTGAAGTCAAGGTTATATTGCAAATTCCATAATTGTTAAATCGATATTCTCAATACTCTCTACAGTCACTTCACTTAAGTGAAGGCATTGATGAATATAGTCAACTTGTCTCAAGTCAAAAGTTGTTACAAGAAATTTAACTGACCGTTGTTGGAATGTCACCTAACATATAACGGAGTGGATAGAGTCAGGTTTGAATCCAATTGTTGTTGACTGGATCATTTTTACGCTGAAACATATGAAAATGCCAGATTTTTGCTGAAACCGGGAGCAGTTGTCGGTTGAAAAATCGTGAAGGTGACCTTGCTTGACGGAAATTAAAGTCTAACGCTTACAGTCAATCGAGCAAGTAATCAAGCAGTTTGTTATCGAGCGTTATATCGAGCACAATCAACGACAGGAAAATAATTGGAAAGAACTGATTTCGACTTCGATTGAATTAGGAAATCCAGAGGTTTTTTTTGTGTTCTGATCCTTTCAACGGTGTCGATTAGAGTTGGTATCAGGATTTCATTTAAGTTCTTTTATCAGGATTCGTGATTAGAACAGAAAATTTTCTTCGTCAGGATCTTCGATTGGAGTTAGTTTTTTGTTAGTATAGTTAGATAATAGATAATATTAGAGTAATTAATTGAACAGATTATGTATTGCTGCTGAATTTGAATTAATATTGTTTGAAATATTTGTATATTGCTTAATATTTTCCATTATAGATTCTAGAATGGAACCCCAAGATTTTTCACAGGTACTGACTGGAGTTGGTGGGGCAATAGCAAGGTTGGATGCAGTGTTAAGACAACAAAATGTAAGCAGTGATGTTGAGAGATTTAATGGACAAGCAAACCAGTTTAAGAAATGGGTCATTTCTATTGAGAAACATGCCTATTTAGTAAACGCTACAGATGAGGAGAAAAAGAATTTGGCATACAGAACAAGTACAAGTCCAGTTTCTGACCATATAAGAAGAAAACTAGAAGCAGGAAGAGGTGAAACCTGGGAAGAATTTAAAGATGATCTCGCAAGAAAATACGCTGAAATTACTGATCCACAACACGCATTCTCAGTATTGCGACAGACTAGACAAAATACTACAGAAAGTGTACAGCTATATAGTGACAGGTTAATCAATTTAGCGGAAGAGTCATTTTTAGGACAGAATGTACGTGCTGAAGAAGTGGAACGGATGTTAGTAGGGATTTTTGTTGATGGGATTAGGTCAGATGGATTGAAATTTAAATTACTAAGAGAGAATCCGGCAAGATTGTCACAAGCGGTAGATATCGCTATACAAGAGGAAAGCTTGAGGAGAAGGTTTAGATTAAGGGTAGGACGAGAGTTAGGTAGTAGTTCGGAAGATAGAATTGAAGAACCTATGGAAATAGGACAGTATAGACATGGATGGAGAGGAAGACGGGGAGAAATACAGATGGTACAAAGAAATGATAACGTATATAATCAAGGTAGAGGAAGACAAGTGAGAAATACTATAAGAAACATGGAAGGTAACACAAATAACTCGAATGTGGTTTGTTGGGGATGTCACCAACGTGGGCATTTTTTTCGCTTTTGTGGTAACAGACGTGTCCCATCGAATACACAAAATAATAGAGCTGTTCAGACGAGTACACAGAATAGAACTGCAAATGGCAGACCAGCAAATAGGAATTATGGAGACATGCAGAGAAATTTTAGAAGCTCAGGAAATCAGGGAAATTGGCATCCCGCTTACTGAACAGGATCGGCAGTAGGGGGGAAGATAGTAAGGTCCAAAAGGGGCATCAATGTATTAAAAACCCAAAGGATGAGTATAGTAGGACATTTAGAAATAAAAAACAAGCCGAGATAAAACAATTGTCATTAAATATGGTAGATCCTAGTTCATGTATAGTACAAATAGGAAAATATAAAGTTAGAACATTAGTTGATTCGGGAGCACAAGTTAGCGTGATTAAAGAAGCATTTTTATATCGAATGTTAAAAAATTGTAAAATATTTAGAATTCAGGAGAATCTTCATTCAGTAACGGGACAAAAATTAGAAGTGCTAGGACAAACGAGGATAAACTTGAAATTAGGAGGGATAAATGTCAGGCATATGTTCCATGTGGTCAAAAATTTAAATAGAAATATGATATTGGGTAGAGATTTTTTATTGAAAAATGGGGTGAGACTTTTATTTGATTTGCATAAATTAAAATTCCAAGATGTTTACGTGGATTTAGAAGAAGATATGCATGTGTCGACACTAGTTAGAGTCAAAACGACCATGAATTTAAAACCACAGTCAGTTAATTTGATACAAGCAAAGCTGAAGAGAAACCCATATTATGTAGCAGGAAACATAGTCAGAATCACTGAATTGCAAAAAGAAATAATTGATGAGCCAGGTTTGGAAGTTCCGGATGGAATAATAGAATTGGATAAAAGTTTAACATTTCCAGAGATGGTTATTAATAACACAGGTAGAGAAATTAAATTATACAGAGGATGTGTAATAGCCAAGCTAGAACATAACGTTAGTGACATATTGACAACAGATAGAGTAAATATGGCAGGCATAAGTTATTCAGAAACCTCTAGTGAAAGAATTAATAACAGGCGCGGATGCGGACGAAAAGGGAACGTAAGAATGGATGAATTGATCCATCCATCCAGAAGAAATACAGCCCAAATACATTCACTAGACAAAGTTACAAGGGAACAAGAATTGTTGGCACAGTTAAAAACTCCGCCAGAAAATAAGGAAGTATTAGAACAACTTATAAAACAAAATCAGGATGTGTTTGCAATTAATGATTTAGAATTGGGAAAGACAAAAACAGTTACAATGGAAATAGATACGGGAGACCATCCACCAATTAGTTTAAAACCATATAGAACTCCATTAAGAAATAGAGAAGTCGTAGAAAAGGCAATAGAAGATATGTTGAAAGCAGGCATAATAACAAGATCAAAATCAGAATGGTCATCTCCGGTCGTCATAGTAGCCAAATCTGATGGTTCGAACAGGTTCTGTTGCGACTACAGGGCGTTGAACAAAATTACTAAGAATGTAGCGTACCCATTGCCGGTGATTGATGATATTTTGGGGTTACTTAATGGCTCTACATATTTCACAACGCTGGATGCAAGGGCAGGATTTTGGTGTATTCCGATGTCGAAGGACGCGCAAAAGAAAAGTGCCTTTTGTACTCATATGGGTTCTTACGTATGCCATTCGGTCTCAAAAATGCACCGTCTCACTATATGTTCTTAATAAATGAAGTACTAGACGGTATGCAAAATTTTGCCCTGGCCTATATAGATGACATATTGATATTTACGAAAGGGAATGTGGAGAATCATTTGAAACATATTAGACTAGTATTTGACAGATTAAGAAGGCATGACGTTAAATTAAAGCTTAGTAAGTGCCAGTTTTTAAAGACAGAAACAAAATATTTAGGCTATATAATAAATAGGGAAGGTATTAAACCAGACCAGGACAAGATAAAGGTTATTAAAGAATTACCTCCTCCAACTAATGTTAAGGAAGTGCGTGCGTTTATAGGTACGTGTGCGTATTATAGAAGGTTTGTACCAGCATTTTCAAGGATAGCAATACCTATTACGAATTTAACGGGAAAATACGCTAGATTTAAGTGGGATGATGAGTGTCAAAAAGCGTTCGAACTTTTAAAAGATAGCTTAACAGTGGTACCATTATTGACACATCCAGACTTGAATAAACAGCTAATATTATACACAGATGCTTCAGACAACGCAATAGGAGCATGTTTGGTTCAACCATATGAAGGAGAAGAATCTGGAATACCAGGGGTTAAAAATGAAAGACCAATCTATTTCTTGTCTCATAAACTCAGCAAGACTCAAAAGAAATGGCCGATTATTGAGAAAGAAGCATATGCTATACACTACGCTCTTCAAAAATTAAATTACTATTTACATAACGCCAATTTCATTATTAGAACTGACCACATGCCATTAAAGTCGATATTAGAAGCACCAATACAAAATAGGAAAATACAAACGTGGGCATTGAATTTACAGGGATACAATGCTAAGGTTGAATATGTTTCAGGGAAACATAATACATGCGCTGACCTTTTGTCTAGGATCCCATATACACAGTCGTCAGGGAACACGGAAGATGAAGCTGAACCAGAGATAGACGATCGAAACTGGCAAGTAAATATATTAGATTCTGCCATAATAAATAGGGAAGAATTTGAGAGTTTACCATCGGATCAAGAGTCTGAACCTAGAACAGAAGACCCACATTTAGAACAGTTTGATATGAAAACAGAACAAGAATTAGATCCAAAAATAGTACAGATAAAAAGAAAACTGAAAGAAACAGGGGAAAATAGTTTTAAAAGAAAGTTTGTAGAGTTACAAGAAGACAATCAATTATATTATATCAGTGAAAAGGGTGAAGGAGTAAGAAAATATATTCCGAAACATTTAGAACAAGAAGTCTTAAAGGCATATCACGATAATAATGGTCATTTTGGACGAGATAAGTTAGTGAAGGCTATTAGCAGTAAATATTACTGGCCGAATTTATTCAAAAGTGTATATGAATATGTTGAAGCGTGTGAAAAGTGTAGGTTAAGAAACATGAAGATAATCAAATGTCCTTTACAAGATACCGATATTCCTCAATTTCCAATGCAGAAAGTAAGTTTGGATATTTCAGGTCCTCATCCAAAAACATTATCGGGAAATGTATACCTACTACATATAGTTGATTCATATAGTCTCTGGCCAGAAGTTTATCCAATTCCAGACAAAAGTGCTGATTCAGTTATAAATATGCTTTTACAAGAATTTATACCAAGGTTTGGGTGTCCACAAATAATACTTACAGACAATGGGAAAGAATTTGTAAATAGAAAGTTTGAAAAATTGGTAAAAGATTTGAATATAAAACACATTAAGACTTCATATTACAGACCAACTTCTAATGCTAAAAATGAGAGACAACATAGAACACTATACAATATTCTAGCGAAAAATGTAGAAGAACACGATATGGATTGGGATCTTTATTTGGGGATAGCATTAGCGGCGATACGTACACACGAAAATGAAGGAACAGGTTTCTCACCATTTTACTTAGTACATGGGAGAGAACCAATATTGCCAATTGATAATTTATTAAAGCCTAGGAGAAAATATCTGGGGGAAGATTTTCAGGAAACAAGGTTGCAAGAGATGCACAAAGCACATCTTCGTTTAAGAAATAATATAATTAAGGCTAGAGAAAGACAGAAGAAATACGCAAATAAAAATGCACACTTACAAGAGTTCAACATAGGTGATAGGGTGTATTACAAAAAACATAGAAAAAACTCTAAGTTTGATGCTCATTGGGTCCCGGGATACTATATTTTAGAAAAAAAGGGTCCAGTGTCATATACTATTAAGAATCAAATTTCAGGGCATGTTGCACGTTCACATGTAGAGCACTTAAGGCGGGATAATGAGGAAAGGGATGCAGAGAATAGTAATAATAATTATTGTTCCGAAGAAATATTGTCAGGTGGACAGATTGTCAGACAATCGGTATATCCAATACCTATAGAGAATGGGAAACAAGTGACAACAGCATCTACTACAGCTGAACAAGAAGAAACAGTACCAAAAACAGTTATGACGGAGGAAAATAACATGTATGACGATTATATTAGCGAAGAATCAGTCAAAGAAAAAATAGAATCTCCATTTATGAATACAAGACAGGCTGTAAAAAGAAAGTTAGATAGTCAGAAAGAAAAAGAAATTAAGAGGCAAAGGAAACTTAGAGTGAGTTCTTCAAGTGGTGAAGATATGCCATTATTTGAAAATTTGTTGAGACGGCAAGACAGGAAAATTAGATTGGATTTAGAAAGGAAGAAATTAGCGGTTGCTAGTAATGGATATACAGACGGGGAAGAAGAAATGGATGAAAAGTCAGAAACTGATGAAGAAGCTGATATGAAAGAAGATAGCTCTCCTCGGGAGGATAGCGACATTGATGTAGATATTGCAATTATAGAAAAAAATTTGAAGTTATTATGAAAATGGAGAAGAGATAGATAAATAGCCTGGTAGAATATTCTGCAGATGGCAGATAGAAGAAGAAGTTAGACACGATATTTTTGTGTTTACAAAGAAGATGGTTGGTAAATAACTTAAGCAAGAGTTGTTGGGAGGAATATACATAATATGGTAATAACTTGAGACTTATTAGTATATGTTTTGTGATCATGTTGGTTTTTAAATGAAGTGTGGAGTTTTTCTTAAACGGAAAACAATTATTGAGTAGTCATAAAATGGTCTTGCATTTCCTTATATATGTTTAATTTGATTAATGTGTGGGGATAAATATGATGTCAAAGAATGAGGGGGTTGATATGGTTTAGTCAATTGTTTGGACTTCAATGGTGTTTTATGAAATGTGAAGAATAAGTTAACTTAGCTGGTTATTTTTACAATGTTTTGGTTTTATTGAGTTACCCTGAGTGTGTTTTAAAATGATTATTGGTTGGACGTTCAGTTAGAAGAAACAGATGACTTAAAGTAGTTGAGTCGTTTAACGTATATAACGTTTATAAATAGAAGTTGAGGGTGAAACATGATGGAGTTAAGGGGGAAGAAGTAGTGGTTAGTGAAGTGACTCAATATGTTGTAATGGAGGAGTATGTTGATATTATTGGGTTCGCAATGTAAATGTTTGGGTTAAAAATAGGAGCTGGGTTGAACAGCGTTTAATGGGAAAATAAGGGGGGAATGCCAGCTTGAGTTTTGGCATTTAAATAAGTTGGAAGAAGAAGACTGTATGTAACAGTATACTATTTTTTTGATAATAACGATTATTATTGACGGAAACTGAAGATAAATTTTGAAACTTTATTTTTATAAAGTTTTGAGAATGTATGGGAAGAGAAAAGTGATTACTTCTTACTTTTTCCTTACTTTTTCTTATTTATTTTAGGTGCGCACCTACCAAATCTAACCTACCCAATCTAACTATTTTTTCTGTCTATCCTAGAATAGTGAGAGTGTGAGAATGTGAATAAGGGAGAAATAAAAGATAAGGGGAATATCTTCAGTTTTGTCAATCATAATTTAGATGGACACATTAAATTTAAAAGCGGTTCGCTTATGGAGAATTTTATGGAGAGTTTTGTAGCGAGTTTTCTAGAGAACTTTATAACGAGTTTTATAGCGAGTTTTCTAGAGAACTTTATAACGAGTTTTGTAGAGGGTTTCGGTATTATTGTCTCTGGTTAGCAATTGGCTATGATGAGATAGGAGAATTGAGTTAGGAATAATATGGAATTGTTGTTAATTGTGGTATAGAGAGGTATAGTTAAGTGCTTAAGAGTTGGGGTTGAGATTTTTTCAGGGAAAAATTCTCTTTGAAGAAGGGGAGGTATATGTAACAGTAAAGGGAGTGGCTTAGGAGTAAAGAGTTAAGGAATGCTGCGCATTCCTTGACTAGTGGGAAAACCATAGCTAGTGAACGTGTGTGCACGAATGAAGAAGTGTATCTAGGCTGGCACACACGTCACTTGGGGCCCAGCCAGCAAGGAGGTAGGAAAACATGTAAACATCCGAATTTGAGCATAACATCATGATGCTGTAGTTGAACGATTCGACAAATAAAGAATGATCTAAACAACGCGGAGTCTTGTGTGCTGTACGATCATCACGTGCCTTCTAACCTGTGTGTGTAACATCTCTACACTATTATAGCTTCCTAATCAAACCGCACCATCAATGCCTGTCTTAATGCTGTGTTTGTACTAAGAGATCTTTGTATGCCTGGTTACAAACATGTTCCTTTATTGACTTACTCCCCGATTGCCAAGATTTTTTTTCTTCTCAAAGACTTTCTTTACAAGATCTTCATGATATAAATTATGACTAAGTCATGTCAGCATATGTTTTTATCTTTTCCAAATAATTGTATGTATTCTTACCATCCGTATATTCGTTTGGCTGGTATTTGAATGAGCAAGTTTTTCCATGTAGAGGTGGTTGTTAGAGGAAACCTTTTTTTTTTTTTTGCATATCCCTTACAGGACGTTGCAGTCAACATCAGCATTTTTCAGCTGCTGTTGATGTACTAAGCAAGATTACGCTCAGTAGTTTGCCATTGCTTTCTGAGCGACCGGCTCATATACCCCGTTAGTTGCCAACGCGGTGAGAACCACTACCGATTCTCGCGAAGGTTACGTTACTCACGAGAATATACAGGATTATGTAGAAAAATGTTAACTCCTAAGCTAGGGAGACCAGCGGACACTAGAGGAAACTAGACAACAGAAAGAAGCAGATGTTAGGTGACATATTAGACAACAGAAAGACATAGATGTTAGAAGGAATGTTAGACACTTTGTGATATCATTGCTTGGCTAAAGGAAACATTTGGTGAAGTTTCAACAGTTAGATATCCATGAACAATTCATTCACATCTAGTATGCTCTCCCGGTGGCTCTGTGGCGATTTGGCAGCAGACCACCTTATGTTTTTTTTTAATGAAACAATATGGGTGTTGGTCGTTCAGAAAGCAATGGCAAACTACTGAACATAAACTAGCCCAAGATTCACGAACAGCCAGAAAATGCTGGGGTTGACTGCTAATCCTGTAAAGGATATGCAACAAACTTTAAAACAATCATGCTCTAAACATGTCATCCTTTCTCAATCCTTAGGTATTAATCAATAGCCATTAACTTAGTTAACCATGGGGCTCACTGGACATTGATCACCAAGTCCTACAGACTAACATCATCATCATCATCAAGTGACATGTTGACTGGCATAGATGATTATGTTTCTCCACATCTCCTGATCTCCAGTAGAATTTATCAATTCATGTGCTGACACCCTTCTATGTCAAAATGAAAAACTGTCACAAAACTTTGCTTGCCTCTATCTCTCTTTCCATAAATCTTTCCAGTTGTCACAACATATTCCAGTTCTTCTCTTCTCATAAAACTATCAGCATTTTAAAAGATTAATTTATATATTTTCAGTGCACAACTAAATGATTTTAAGTTGAATTGGAGATAGTTTTTATAGGTTCTGCCGTTTTGTCTCATATTTATTCAATGCTGTCAAACTTTTATTTGGTTTTTTTAAGACAAATTTGATATTAACTAATTCAGTGCATAATATTCATTTTTAAAATTTAATTAATTGTCTTGTTATTCAATAATTGTGGCCAGAATCAGCTTTTGACAGTTTTGTTTATCTAAATGTATGACAGTCGGCACACAAACAGTGGCAGTATCTCAAACACACACTGACTTACCGATGTCTTTATGCAGGTCAGTCAGCACATCCTCGCGGCCCAGTTTTGCCAGGAACTCCATCAATCTGCCCACAGTTGGTTGTAGATCTGGTCGTCTCTTCCAGTCATCAAGCAGTTGCTTCGTAGAGCTTTGGGCTCTTTCCATATTCTGTTATAGAAACATTGCAATTAGAGATATATTACCCTTTCCATATTCTGTTATAGCAACATTGCAATTAGAAGTATTTTTTTTTTTTTAAATTGCATATCCCTTACAGCACGTTGCAGTCAGCACCAGCATTTTACTGATGTTGTTGAAGTCTTGGCAAGTTTTAACGTTCAGTAGTTTGCCACTGCTTTCTGAACGACCAGCTCCCATACCAACACGTTAAAACCAGCGCGACACGGTCTGCTGCCAAATTAGTCGCTGCTGTGTTTCGACCAAGGATTAGTGGCATCACGAATCGCGTCCGCAACACCATCGCCACGGAGACCTACAGAGGTATATTACTTTTTCAATATTCTGTTTCAGCAAAATTGCAATTAGAGGTATATTACCTTTTCCATATTCTGTTATAGTAAAATTGTAATTAGAAGTATAAATCCATATTCTGATACAGCAAAACTGCAATTAGAGGTATATTACCCTTTCCATATTCTGTTTCAGCAAAATTGCAATTATGGGTTTATTACCCTTTCCATATTCTGTTTCAGCAAAATTGCAATTAGAGATATATTACCCTTTCCAAATTCTATTATAGTAAAATTGTAATTAGAAGTATAAATTCATATTCTGTTTCAGCAAAATTGCAATTAGAGGTAATATTACCCTTTCCATATTCTGTTAAAGTAAAATTTCAATTAGAAGTATAAAAGAGGAGCGGCTGGCCGAGAGGCTAAAACGCCGAACTCTCATTCGGGAGGCCCGGGTTCGATCCCTCGGTAAGGTGCGGGATTTTTTTTCTGTCGGGGGCAAAAAGAAAATCCTAACCTGCACAGTTCGCGGCGACTGCACTAGCCAGGCGGCCTTTATTCCTCAGGCTCAAAGACCCCTCTGCCATACACCGCAAGGTACTATATTGGCAGTAAATGACAGAAGTATAAATCCATATTCTGTTTCAGCAAAATTGCAATTAGAGGTATATTACCCTTTCTATATTCTGTTTCATGTAGTCAGGTCTTAGTCATATATGCTTGAGCTACCGTATGACAGTAGACGGTACTACCTGCTTTCTGTCAGCGCCGAATGTTGGGCTGCGCTTACCAAACCTAAACCCGACACCCCACATTGTGCCAACGGCTTCGGGAGGAAGAGCGCAATTGGGAGGGTACAAGCCTTACCCTGGTGCGAGGAAATGTAACCCAAAGACAAAATAGTCATGGCATCAGCATTACCATCAACAAGATGGTGCAACTGCTCACATAGCTGTAAAAATCACTAGAATTATTAGATGACATTTTTGCAAATTGCATAATCTCTAGCAGAATTTGGTCTGCACGCCCTCTGGATCTTACTCCCCTGGATTACTACCTCTGGGTTGCACTTAAAGGAAAAGTGTACACAAACAATCCCCACACAATCAATGAACTTCAGGTTTCAATCGTCAACAAAAGTATAACATTACACTGCCCGAACTGCAAAAGGTCAATGACAACATGAAAAAACATATCCACACTTGCCAACTAAACCATGGTGGATATTTCCAACATCTTTTGTGACTGGAGCTGTAATATGGACAACTTTATCGAAAATAAGACGCACTATAGCAGTATATGTTGCAAGAACTCCACAGATGATGAATACAAAACTTGGAACGGCAATATTTTCAAACAATCCAGACATAAAAAATACATCCTGTATGTAAGTCTTTGCAACAAAGATATGTTAGTGCCCTGCACCCACTAATGCCACATTAATATATTCTTCAACTGAATACGGAGTCAGAGACAATAATTGATCTGCTACTTTGACTACCAGCTAGCCAGCTTACTGACTCCAGCTACCCCTGTCTTTATACTTAAAGCACAACTTAAAGTCTTCAAAGTTGAAAGGATCGTCTTAATTGCACCGGGTTTTATTCCACATGGCTCTGTCTCTTTCTGAAAGGGCAACCTGCCGAAAGCACTGCACAAAGCATGATCTCCTTAGCCCCAGTAACAACCCCCAGGAGTCAACGAGAAAACTGCACTCATGAACCGAAAGACGTAGCCTGCAATCGAACCCACAACCTTCAGAATGCGAGGCAAACGGCTTGACCACTTGGCCAAAGAGACTCCCCAAAAAGCACAATGATGTTGGTGAACATGACACTTCTGAGCCACAGGCATTATGTACGTATTTACAGTAATTACACTGTTACATCCACAACTCACCTCTATTTCTAGCCCATCAAAGCCCACGAGTTCAGCCATCCCTCCAAAGTTTGGAACCATTCTGTTGTACATTTTCAGTTCTTTTCTGTCTAAATGAAGACAGAGGCGATGGTTGACAGAATACCGCAAGGCATGCAAAGGGACATTGTTATAGGCTGGGTCTAGGAAATCTCTCCAGTTCAGGTCATCTTCTAATGTTGATGCCATTTTTGGTCAAGTTTCAAATGATACCTTCTGAGCCAGTGCCTCCTGGGCAGTTCTAGTGATTGTATAGAATTTAAATGTTTAGAAAGTACACATACTGTAATATAACATGTAATAAAACAATGGAAGAGAAAATACTTAACTAAGTTAATAAATTCAAATATCTGGGGGAAATCAAACAGATGGAAGATGCAAGGCAGAGATTAAGAGCAGAACAAACCAAGCAAAAGTTGCATCTCAGAAAGTTAAAAGTATCCAATGCAATAAATGACTGTCATTAAATGTCAGAAAAAGAGTGCTGAAAGTTATATAGAACTTGTTCTACAGTATGGCAATAAATTATGGAAAGCGAATTAATAAATCAGGAACGTCCTGGAGGCAATGGGGATGTCTTTTCTTAGTGGAATGTTGTGAATACCTTCGATTATCAGAGAAACTAACGATAACTGTTTGGAAAAGGCAAATAAAAGTAAAACATATACAAATATAAGGTGACAAACAGAATTCTTTGGTCATGTAATGAGAAGAGGGGTGCTGGAAAACACTGTGATGACTGGGAGAACCAGCAGTAGAAGAGGCAGGAGCAGACTGAGAGAAGTGACTAATTTTATCATTGTAATTAATCCAGAACACCCGCTAGTGAGATCTGTGGTGATGCAGAATACCAGGGAATAAAATCTGTGGTGATTGATACCAGGGAATGAGATCTGTGGATATTGAGAATACCAGGGAATGAGATCTGTGGTAACTGAGAATACCAGGGAATGAGATCTGTGGTGATTAAGAATACTTAGGAATGAGCTCTGTGGTGATTGAAAATACCAGGGAATGGGATATGTGGTGATTGAGAATACCAGGGAATGAGATCTGTGGTAATCCAGAACACCAGCAAGTGAGAAAATGACCTTTTTACTGTCTTGTCTTGAGTCATATATTTTGCCTTGAATCTAGTACATGAAATGTTAAACTTTACAAAGTTAGTTATATGGTCTTGCCTAGTACATGAAACACAATGCGCACAAGTTCCCAGCAGCAACTGCCTGAGATGATAGAAAACATTCCTGGTATTGAGAAAAAGCACTCAGAATGAAACAGAAAGAAGAAAAATAGCCCTAAACTACATAAAAGAACATTACCCAAGTAGCAATAGGACCCATGCATATACAGATGGATCAGCCAAAAATTCAATAGAAATTGGAGGTGAAAGAATTCTCCTAAATTTGAAAAAAAAAATGGAGTAAAAATACATAGTCAGTGGTAACTGGAGAATTTTCAAGTAACTTCGAAGCAGAGGTAGAGGCTTTGAAAACTGCAGCAGAAATGCTCTTGATGGAGGAAAATAAGGAGAAGCAAATAGCTATCTTCACAGATGCAAAGTCAGCTGTCCAAATACAGAAGAGCTAAAACAGCACAGAACTAGCAGATCTAAGAGCAGCAATGTCAGAAATCCAAAAGAGTTGTAATACAGTGGATCCCCTCACATTGCAGTATACCTGGAAATGAAGAGGCTGACAGACTAGCAAAAGAGGGCGGACGACTACCACAGCCTGACATAGACATAACCTATAATGAGACAAAGAGGTTTATAAAACGCACTTATAGAACCAAATGGGAATCAGAGCATCCAGGCCACCAGAAAGATGATGTATATTACAAACTCGACCGAAGTGAACAAGTGGCAATCTTCAGACTCCGCACAGGACATAACAGGCTGAAATACCATTTGTTCATTAAACTAAAGATAGGAGATCAATGTAATTGTGGAACTGATAAAATGACAGCTAAACATTTGCTGCAGGAGTGCTCAATATATGCAGAACAGAGGAAGACATTTTCGCCCACGCCTGCTTGATTTGATGACAAGCTCTATGGAGATATCAACAAGCTCAAGTTGACAACAGCTTACTTTACCTACATTCAGGTTGCATGAAGAAGAACTTAGACTTCATACCACAGGATGTCGGTAGCAAAAGTGCCCCAGAGGCATGAAATAGAATATTGCTTGGCTAGCAAAACCATTACATGGAAAGTCAGAATCAAAAGCTCATTGTGGCATCATCAAAGGTGGAAAAAGCGTCCCAGTGGCACGAAATGGAATATTGCTTGGATAGCAAATACATTAAGTGAAAAGTCTGAATCGAAAGCTCACTGTGTGGATGTCAAATGCAGACTGCATTCTTCTGGTTTCTGGAGGAACAGCCTATGGTGACTGGAAGGCCCAATATACGGAAGTGAGGCTAAGCAGCCATGTGCAGGACGTGACAATTCCTTGGGTGAGCAGAGTACCAGAGCACTATGTGTCGGTTCTGCAATTATGGAAGCCTCCTTGGATGTCGGGGAATGCCCATGGTCTGACCCTGCCTTCCCTTGAGGGCTGACCAGGATGTCTTCGGCTGTTCTAAATGGGCCAGCTGGGATGGGGGATAACACCACAATAGTGAAAATCAAACGTCCCAAGAATCCTCCGGGAAGGTTAACCCAGTCAACAAATGCCAGCAGAAGTCGGATTGACTATCATGTCTTTCTGTTTGCACAAAACTGGCCTATGTAGATGAATCACCATGACTTCTGCACACTTTAACCCTTGACAGAGCAGACGTTTGTCTGTTTTGTAGCTCTCAACAGGCAAGAAGAATTTTGAGGTTCGGTAAAATTTCGGGTTACGTAGTAAAATCATCACATAAAAGTCAACCGATTTTAAGTAAATAAAAAACAAAATGAAGTCGTTTAGTCGTTTAGTCGTTGGATCAACATCACGGCACACGGTTTAACCCATAAGTGCTCCGTTTTTCCTCCTAACTCAAACCTGAGTTTGGAGAAACTCAGCTCAATGCACGAACTCCGTTGCATCGGCGAGGATCCTGAAATGCTTGGGTAGATTTTTAACTCGAAATTTTGCCCGGACAGCGCCGTTAGGCTACTCTTTTTCGATTTCCAACTGTCAGGGGATTTTTTACGTGCGCAACAATACACACGGGCGTCCGATCTCACTACCCAGAGACCAGGGGCAATTACTGGAAGTCCAAGTGGATTTTAAAAATAAATCCTGGTCCTCACCGGGGCCTGAACCCGGGACCTCCAGCACTCGAGGCGGACACCATACCTCGAGACCACTCAATCCTCAACAAAATGAAGTAAAAAGCATGTAGTGCATTTTACTCACGGGAATAATCCCGGTAATCCACACATGAACACAAATATTTACAAAATACAACACATTGTTTGTGATTGTCAGTCGTTTATACGGAAATTTACAAACACATTTTCAGAATCAGAATCACTTTCTTTCAAGTCCGACTCACAACTGCTAACACAAAGTAACGCTGATCACTGATATTTAGCTTTGATTCAGTCAAATTCGTGCACTTAAATGTCACTTAAATTGAACCCAGCGAAATCTCCACTATCACTTGAAGAATCGTCGAAATCCATTCTGAAAAACTAAGCATAAAAACCCCAAAAACTATTTTAAAAAAGATCCATTCATATTCATAGTACACGCTTGCAAATGGCGGCCACGTTGTCACGCTATCAGTGAAACTGAAAGTAGACAATCGGAAATCTCCGAAAGCCATGAGATCGCGTTTTTACAATGCTAGTAGTAGTTTGGACGCATTCAGACGGTTTGCCCGTTCAAGGGTAAAGACGCATTCAGACGATTTGCCCAGTAAAGGGTTAACAAACAACTATTTTGTGAATGAAACAACACGTGAAAAGTATCAAACTTTACAAATCTAGTACATGAAATGTTAAACTTTAGAAAGTTAGCTATATGGTCTTGCCTTGAATCTTAGACATGAAGCATTAAACTTTACAAAGTTAGTTATATGGTCTTGCCTTGAATCTAATACATGAAGCGTTAAACCTTACAAAGTTAGTTATATGGTCTTGCCTTGAATCAATTTCATGAAGTTTTACACTTTTCAAAATGGTACATATTGCCTTGTTGATCCACCACTAATGAGAGTTAATTGTAGATTTGTTCAAAGTAAAACTGTGCAGGTGTGCCATACAGTGTTGTCTATAGTTGAGTTTCAGAATGGGAACTGCTGTTTCAACTCTGTGTAACAGATACTAGGTCAACACTATGGATGTTTGATTTCAGGAAGCTAATTAATCGATTCAATGCCAAACAAAAAGTTGTTTGGACCAAACATGGTTGTTAAGAACCTGGATTCACACAGGCATGCTGGCCACTTCATTCATACCTCACAAACACGGGTGTATGAATGGTATATAATGAATAACATTTATTCTACGTGATTCAGCTTATACATTTGCTATCATCCGATAATATCACACCGATATATACTGCTCGCTTCTTGAGCATACATTAATTGCACTCATCACCTAAATAAATGCTTCACACACGCTACGTCTAACTGCGTCCTTTCTAAACTACATAGTGGCTAGGGAAAATGTCGCACACGTCTTGTCGCTCTAACTGTCAAGTCTGTCTGTCAACGACTCAACTGACAGGCCTCATCGGGTACTTCTCACACACCCATACAAGACAACTTGCAAGTCGTGTGGGAGGCAAAATGCATGGTCCATTTTATTGCCGTTGGCTCGCTTACAAGCGGTAAACAGTCGCTAATGCAATACACAATATACAGCCACAGAATTATCTAACACAAACTGCTAACCCTATGCTAGCTCTATCTATTAGTCAACACAAAAACTCCTAACGCTATTCTAAACGATGTGAACGCCTCAAGTCCAGTCTCCCGTCTGCCTAACCTCTCTCCCGTGGTTACCCACCACGCGGGGTGACCTTCACCTTCGTGCGTGTTACCTCACATCGCACTCTGCTGGCAAACGTGGCCTGTTGAGTGTCTACTCAACTGTGCTATGGCTTCACGAGGTGTGGTACTATCGTGATTAGAGTGCTAACTCTCTGAACACCGCCTGCGTGTCTCATGAGGGAGTGGCTAACCCTCTCCTATTACCTCATCTCCCCTGCCCTTGCCTCGGGCACCGTATCTCCTCCTGGTCTCTTCAGGGTTGACCGCTCTCCCTGGCGGAGGGGATGCGGTCGAGTCTTTGACACACACCCACCCCTCTTGTGTTGCGTCATCAACTTTCACTCATTGGTTGTGACGCAAGAGGTTCCTAAACAAAAAATTAGTGTCTCTAATTTTTGTCAAAGACTCTAGATAACCTGGCTTTGGGCATTCCAATAGACTATTAATAACTATTGTCACAATGTAGCAAAGCCTTACTTGGCTACTGGCAATCGCCACAAACTTGACTGGTTGGCGTGAGCCCCTTCTCACATGCTATATTATATTTATCAGAGGTATGTCTGAACCGGACCGTTGTCTTATAAGACCTGCCCTCACATAGTAAATTAACTTACTACCCATACAAAGTTGACTTTCTTAGGGTCAACACATGAATTATTTCATGTCCCCCATATAATATTTAACAACCATTCTACAAGAGTGTGTGCGACAGGCTTTACCTCCTTCGCTTCCGCGCGTAAGACTTTATTTCACTGTTAATTTAGTTCTTCGTTGTCTATTATGTCCCCTGGCCCCATAGTTATCTGTCTTTGATTTACAAATAGTGTATGCAATTTATATGTTTGTTTTTCTGTTTGTTTGTGTGTTTGGATGTAATAAATGTACTAATCTAATTTCTATCCTCTATTTATAAATTCTATGTGTATGTATGTTAGTTTTTTGAGTGTCATAATTTGGTTCAATGTGGCCACAAACAGGTGTATAACACTAATTCGTGACTACATTCACTTGTTATGAAACCCAAAATACTGTAATCTAAGTTCTAAACTATATTACAGACAACACATTCACACTAACACAATTTCACTAACGAAAACTTTACATTCTAACATACCATTCTAATTCTATAACTAAGTATTTAATGTGTTACCTAAATTTATTAAATTTGTTATGTTAATTATATGATATGATTATATTACTTCTTA
This sequence comes from Cepaea hortensis, assembly GCA_963921405.1. Classification (NCBI taxonomy): domain Eukaryota; kingdom Metazoa; phylum Mollusca; class Gastropoda; order Stylommatophora; family Helicidae; genus Cepaea; species Cepaea hortensis. Next base: position 94,125,242 of record OY992883.1, on the reverse strand, counting down.
TTTTTTTATAATCTAAGTGATGTAATCTAACTATTTAAATGCAATTGTTGTGATGTGAGTTATGTACCTTAATTAAATGGATTATGTGACCACAATTTATGTACTTTTCTAAATACTATGCTAAATAATGTTTTTAAATGCACAAAGGAATTATATGAGTGATGTTCTTAATCTAACTGGTGTAAATGCTGTATGTTACCTTATCTACTCTTTTTAATCTATTATGATGTCAAATGATGATACTAATAAATGGTAATATTTGAAAGATGGTATGGTTTCATTAAGATGGAATAAACTAACTACAATGAAACTAAGTGAAATATAACAATCTAAATGGTACTATTCATATCATAAATTTAATTTAACTTGTAATAAACTATTCTTATGTCTAAACTAATATTCTAATCTAATTTTAATGGGTTAATTACTGTACTAACTACATTATTAAAATAAATGAGAACTGTTATAGTTCCTAACCTACATCTAATTTATCACTATCTTAAAATATTATATTACATATCACAATAAGTTTATATACATAGTATTTGGTTTACACAGGTTAGTAGTTGCCTTCATGTATGTGCAATGGTTGTATAGGCATAATATAACCACACACTTTGCCTGGGTATCTGAAATACATTACACAGTCATCTTAATGTTCTCTCGGTAGTGCACGTGTAGAGTTCGCTGGTGTTGTAGCTCTGTCTTTTCGTGTCTGTAATTAAGCACTGTTCTGACACTGTTTTCTGCGGTTCATATATATGATACACCGGAATGGAGCTTAGTTGGAAATGAGCTGTCCTAGTTCACACGGTGGTATCTAAGTATAGCAGCACAGTTCTTAATCTGATGTCCACGGACACATGATAGTTCATTGTTTTGGTACATGACTACACCAACAATGTGGATATGTATGTAAGCTATTTTACATCTTATATTATCAGATATTCATGTACCAACCATCACTCTACATTTAACTGTTGGATTTCAGGTATTTTTACCCCAGATGGTAAAACTAGTGACCACCTGAATATCCGGTCATTTTGATGCACACCACTATGTATGACCGTGATCAGGGAGTTGTCGGTCTGGACAATGCAGTGAACATCCGTCAGAACTCGATGGAGCCTTCTCACCGTATAGATGAAGCCTAGGGTTGCAACTGTGATATGGAATCCTTGGACTCAGCATGTGTGATCTTACTGCTCACGTAGCAAAGCGGATGGAAGATGCCCTCAAAAAAAAAAAAAAAAATTGGCCTAGTACTGCAGTGATGGAGATTCTGCTGGCATATGATCTAAGATAATAAATGAGCCTAGGATTAGGCAAGCGGAGGGATTGGAATATTTACAAAAAAGGATCTTCAATTTTGACAATGCAGGAATTAATAATGCATCTTTCACATTTCATTTCCAGAAGATTTTAAGACATTGGAAAATATATTTGTAATTTCTGAGTAATTTACTAATCCCAAAAGGTTTCTGACCTGTTTCTTTCTGTTAGACATGGTCAGATTCATAATTTTGGTACTACTTTTCAGGTCAGTCTACAGTTGGACTTGAGAAATGACATGACCCAAAAATGAATTTATTTTAGGCATAATTTGACTTTGCTGGTTTGACAGTGAGACCGAAGCGTCGCACTCTGTCAAAGGCATGTCTCAGTTTCAGTAGGTGTATTGTCCAGTCATCAGTATTATGATTTATTCATGTGTATTCTTTAAGTTCACTACATGTATGCCCCTCGTCGGATTTGCCAGTCTCACTAACTAGTGTAGTTGCGTTGTGTATGTCTGTCGTCTGATCACTTGGTGTTGGTGCAATCTGTTCGTCTGTCACTACCTCTGTCTCTTGTCTTGAAAAGTGAGGTTTCCGCATGTTGACATGGAATATCTCTAAGTGTCTGTTTATCGATATTCCATAGTCAACATGTACCATGGTTATGTGCCACTTTGAATGGTCCTTGCCATTTCGTTTGTATGGAAGTAGCCTAAATCTGTCTTGATCAAGTTCCAGATTACTTGTTTTCGCACATTTGTTTGTGTGCTTGTAGTAGAACTGACCCTTCCTCTATCAAATGGCTTGGGTGCCAGTGTAGAGGGTTGTATTTCAGCTGTAGGATGTTTACCCTTCAACTTTTGTATCAATTGATGACAGCCATTACCAGCAAATAGATCATGACAAAATAATTTTATGTTATTGAAAAAACTTGGCCTGGCATTGCTGTATGCACGATGACCTGCACATGGTGTTTTGTGTGCATTGTTTAGCACACCTAACTGATGTTGTTCAAGTAACACCTGTTCATGGTTACTAGTAATATGACATGTAGTTGAAATGCCATTATTACGTCTAACGAACCAAGATGCATTCTTGGTCATTTTGGCTTTGCCTTTTGACAATTTTAAGTATGGAGACACATTAAAATCAGATTTCTGCTGGTGTATAAGTTTTTGTGTGTTTTTGTCATCTGTGCTGGTTGGAAAAAGCATTAGTAGTGTCTCATTTTGCAATGGGTCATGATGTTTTGAAGTGTCAACTCTGGTTGTTGCCTTAGCTGCATTTAATTTCTCCCATGCAACTATTTCTTCACTAGTACATTGTTTCAGTTGAGGTAAGCACCCCAAAATTAAATCTGTACAAGGGTTGTTAAGTATTGCACAAGTAAAGGTACCGGAAAGAAAAGGAGAATCAATACTGGCTTTTGCCAAAGGGTAAATTTCAACGTTACCCGAAAAGGTTCGGCATTTCACAGTGTCACCTGTGTAATCACCCGGACTCACTAGTTCTTTTCGAAGACCAATAAGGGTGCTGCCGCTATCCAGCAAACATTGGCATGGTACATCATTGACCATTGCATTGTGGAACACTAACTTGCCTCTGGAGGCTAATGCTGCATTCACACTCTCAGATGAGCATGGTACTGTATGTCCACACTCTAGTATTCCGTCTGCATGGAATTGGTGACATCGTTCACAGCTGTCAAAGCTTAACATATCGCTAGCAGCACACACATCCTCTGCTTGGTTAGTTGGTAAGTCACTTTCAATCTCACACTCATTCTCACTACCACTATCTGAAGAGGTGTCAATCAACATAGCGTTGTTAGCTTTCAAACGTTGGCGGCCAAGGCACTTATTAGAATAATGGCCATAAGAGGAACAAAAAAACATTTGATTGCACGCCTGTATGCAGACCGTTTGCTTTGCTGCTTCTTGATCACATTTTCAAGATGCGCCGGATAATTCGGCGATTTGTCGCACATAGCATAAGTGTCGTGCATTAGTTGACAGTACATGCATATGGAAACTTTTCTGTCTTTCTTATCATACTTCTGAAAAGGTTTTCTGTTACCCTGATAGTTTTTTGATTGGTCTTTGACAAAGGAAACTATCTCAGAGTCACTTGAGGTCTTAAAAATCTCTCTGTTAGAAGAAAAATATGCTGAGCCTTTTTTTTTCGAACTGCTCGATGTTCTCAATGTCCGACTGCTGCAAAAACTTAGCAAAAGGAGAAGGTATAGTAGATATACACTTGTCCATAGCTATTAGGTTTTTTAATCTATCAATGACGCAGAACAACTGTCTGTCAATCACTCTACGTCATCGCGCAGCGCTATTTTTAGATCTCAAAAATCAATATTGTCGGCTGCCTGTGTATTCCTGCGCCGTGAATCATGTTTGGTGCTTATTCAAGAATAAATTGGTAAATATATGAATAAATATAAGAAAATAAGAATATTAATACTTACAGCTTCGAAGAATACATGATTTCATTCAATAAATATATCATAAACACAATTAAACACTATTTTGTCACGATAGGCATATTTCTAGCTCGCAAATTCTCCTGTCTGCACAAATTATCGTTACTACAAAAATGAAACCCTAGTCTCGAGCCCGTGGATGAGTGGATTAGCTTGAACTTTTCGTTCAAGCTTCACTTCTTGACACCACAATTACCCTTTTACTGTGGGTATTAGCTTGGCGCTTTCGTCCAAGCACCACTTTCTGACACCACAATTACCCTGGCCTGTCAACGACTCAACTGACAGGCCTCATCGGGTACTTCTCACACACCCATACAAGACAACTTGCAAGTCGTGTGGGAGGCAAAATGCATGGTCCATTTTATTGCCGTTGGCTCGCTTACAAGCGGTAAACAGTCGCTAATGCAATACACAATATACAGCCACAGAATTATCTAACACAAACTGCTAACCCTATGCTAGCTCTATCTATTAGTCAACACAAAAACTCCTAACGCTATTCTAAACGATGTGAACGCCTCAAGTCCAGTCTCCCGTCTGCCTAACCTCTCCCCCGTGGTTACCCACCACGCGGGGTGACCTTCACCTTCGTGCGTGTTACCTCACATCGCACTCTGCTGGCAAACGTGGCCTGTTGAGTGTCTACTCAACTGTGCTATGGCTTCACGAGGTGTGGTACTATCGTGATTAGAGTGCTAACTCTCTGAACACCGCCTGCGTGTCTCATGAGGGAGTGGCTAACCCTCTCCTATTACCTCATCTCCCCTGCCCTTGCCTCGGGCACCGTATCTCCTCCTGGTCTCTTCAGGGTTGACCGCTCTCCCTGGCGGAGGGGATGCGGTCGAGTCTTTGACACTGTCTCTCCCTGAGTTTACAGGTTTCGTTCAGTTACTTGTCCTTAGTCCTCGTGCGGTCAGCCGCGTTGCGTGCTGCGTCACTTGTCACGTTGTTCTTTAGTCTTACAGTCGTACTATCGTTCAGTCTGTCTACGGGTAGTTCCACGTGATAACGTCCCCCGTCCTATCCTGAATGAGTATGGGGGTTAATCCCCGTGTGTCCTAGTTATGACACATCCGTGTCCTATTTATGTCCTGTCTTCTCACTGTTTGAAGTTCTACCTTCTTATACTGTCTCTCTCTATCTATTCTCTTGTAAAAGTCTTTATCTATGTCCTGTCTCTGTCCTTTCCTTACTTCTGTCATTGGTCCTACTTGTATCTTTATCCCCAGCTCTTTGATACTAGGTCAACACTATGGATGTTTGATTTCAGGAAGCTAATTAATCGATTCAATGCCAAACAAAAAGTAGTGTGGACCAAACATGATACATAATCTAATAAACAAGTATTATCATGTCAATTTGCATTCACCGAGCATTGTGATTGCGGAAGAAACCACAAAACAAAGCAAACATCACGATAATCCTAGTATGGCAATATATCATCCTTCTGTTCAAATGGAAAGTAACATTTGGAAGTATATTATCCTTTGGCACTGAATCAGAAGACTATTCAAAGAATTTTCATTTTAATTTTGTTTATGTTTCCTGCAAGTCTCTCATCTTACCGTTCTCTTTGAACGTTTAAGAATGTATTTTGCGTTTAGTTTCGTGTCACTGTAGTCATTTCATTTCATTTATAATGTTGCTAACTATTTTGGAAACTGGATTATGAAGATAACAATAAGCACAGTTACAAATGAAATCCAATAACGATGGACACTCCCCTGACAAAACAGTTGGATCATATGGACTTTGTTGACATTTGACTTCCTGCCTCACACACGAAATCAGATGCAGGATACAATTATTACAATCAACAATCTATAGAAGGACATGACAACAACTAGCTTTAAAAATTCACTGAGAAATGACAGAAACAGATAATAGTATACTTACAATACTTACATCAAGCAAATCATATTATAATATTAATTATTTAATTATTAATAACCTGATCTCCCAGTACAAACCTTTGAAACTAATATAAAATTATGCATAACTTTTACTACTTTTAGTGGTTTAGTTTTAGACTAACTAAAGTAAAACTAAAAGTAAAACTTAAAGTTTTAGTTGGTACTTACTGACTTACTGCTTACTGAGCTAGTGCTAAAAAGACAAAAGTACTTCGTATATATAAATCGCTAACATAAACGATGAATGAATAATCTTTGGAAACTTCCTGGTTCCTCAAATAGTGGATGGGGGTGATATGGGGGGGGGGGGGGGGGGGTAGGAGATGGGGTGTTGGTTCGCGACTTGGTCTATTAGCAGACTGCTTGTACAGGGGACGTTACTCTGTTGTTCGTCTCGTGTCGTCTGCTAAGAAGGCCGTTGGTTACCCGCCGTTGTGTCGACTGGAGTCGTCGACCATGTCTGATAAATGCCTTGCTCAGGGATCACTGATCGACTCGACGCGCTATCGAGATCAAGTCGCCTTATCGGTTAACGCAGAGGATGCCTCGCGTTAAAAGTGCCGCGGGGACGCAGAGGTGTTTCCAAGGCACCAGGGCCGGGTTATATACTGGCCAAGACCTATTGACGCGTCCTCGTCGAGCGTCCTGGGCAACAGGTCCCTTCGGGGTCCTGGCTAAAGTCAGTAGGATCGCCGATTCCTCCGAAGTCGGAGAGTGTCTGCCTGTACGGCGAGGAACCACCAGTCTGCACACCAATAAGCCAGACATGGGACAACGGATACTCACGCAAAACTCAGGTCCTGTATGACATCACACTGATGTTGGACAACAGGATGCCTTCATCCGACATACAGGACTTCGCGTTGGAGCTCAAGCCAACGAACACAAGCAAGCAAGCAAGCAAAAGTGCCGCGCAGAGACATGTGCTTTATGCAGCCGGGAAAAAGAAGGGAGAGGCGAAGAAGGCCGCTGCCACTGCTGTGCTCGTTTCTTCAAACAGCAGCAGTCCTGCTCCGACATCAGCTGAAACCGTTCCCGTCGCAGAAACCATAACTACAGCCAGCAAAAGCCGGGAAGCTATCAACACCAAGGAGATGCAGCTCAATATACCAGAGACCTCCACACAGGAGGAAACAAATACTACTGTAGACTTCACCGGCAAAATACTACTGAAGCAGACAAGCGTGGGAGAAGCTAAATTGACGGCGCTACCAACGGACAAGATAATCAGTCTGTTGGAAAACGAGCTGGGAAGAAACAGCATCGGCCAGCTGCGCAAGACACCGGATGGAATAGTGGTCACCATCAACAAAAAACCAAAGACCACAGCACTTCTACAGCAAATATCACAAGAAGAGAAAGCCGTCATCCAGCTTCACCGCGGCATACTACTGGAAGCCGCCCGGCACCACTCGATCAAAAGTTGGGTCATCAAACGAGTCAAGACCCATCTCACCAACGACCAGATCAGGGAGATGCTAACAAGGGAGAACCGCAAGATCAAGATCACCAGTGCTGAGCGGATCATCGGGAAAAACAACATACCCTCTACAGTTGTCGTAACATCGGAGGACCGAATGATCCCTCAATACGTTATATGGGACAAGAAAGACCAAGTACCAGAGCCCTACATACCGAGAGTGCTGCAGTGCTCCAAGTGCCAGAAGTTTTGGCACACCCGTGCCACCTGCAAGAGTGATGTGGAGGTGTGTAGGTACTGCTCTGGTCCCCATCAATATAGTCAGTGCCAGCATGCCAAGAACGACTCGGATTTCAGGAGGCCTAATACCAACAGAAAGTGCGCCAACTGCCTCGGCAACCACGGCGCTAGGTACCTCGGCTGCCCCTGTCACCAAGACAGCAAAGAAGCCATGAAAATCGCCATCAGGTCTAACCTACCATATAAGGAGGCCAGGAGGCAGTACGAGGCGACCAACCGACTATCCAAAAGCGACAAAGCACAACTGGAAGGCCAACTGAAGGACCTGAGAACACAGTTCAAAAACATGGAGGAAGATAAAGACAAGACGCAAGAAACCCAGATAACGGCCGTTCAACGCAACCTGGACGAACTGAAGCAAGTCCAGCAGAAGATAGAGCAGGATGTCGCTCGAATGGCTGCAATAAAAGCTGAAACTGACGAAACTCTATCGAAAATTCAAGAAGAAAGAGCAAAAACAGAAACGCTGAAACAAATCCAAGAAGAAAGAGACCAGATAGAACTACTCAAATCACAGAAAGAACCAGAAGATGCAAAGAACCAGACAGAAGACGAAACACCAGAAGAAGAAATTGAAATCGATCTGGATGAGAACGGCCTCCCAGACCAAGACCAATTCTGTACGGCAATTGCGAATCTCTCCCCACCAAGATCGAACCATCGAGACAACAGACGAACGGGAAGGTTCGAAGACAACCCAAGACGGGGAAGGAGGAGGAACTACAGGTGGAACGGTTATTGGTAGACTCCCTGAAGGAAACAGCACCATATGACGGGGTGGGTACACAATAACTCCAGGCCTCAACAAGTGCGCGACTCTGCCCGATCCGATCCGATCCGATATTGAAAACAAGAATTGCAAACTCGGTCTTCATCAACCTGCTTCTTTCAGCGTTGGTTAGAGTGTCGATCCGTGGGTTTGTGTGGGTCTTTTCACCTTGTTTCTGACTTTTGCTCTCTTACGAGTGACGTCTGGTTCTGGTAATTTAGTTCCCCTTTGTATTGCATCTCTTCATATGGTTTCTTTTGGTAGCATTGGCTTCTGGCTCGTCTGGCTTGACTGATGTCAGTCCTTAAAAGGACTTTTTATTTGGTTTTTTTTTTTTTGCCTTTTTTGTGTAGTGATCGTAGGAGTTTTTCGATGTTGTCTTCCTCTTCCTTCTTGCGTCTGTTTTCGAGAAATAGTTTTTGTTGCTCTTCGCAGTCTTCCTCCCTGAGCTTCCACGGGATTATCTCTCCGTCCTCTATGTAATAGCTGAATTTGCTCTCGCAGTCATACCATGTGTCTGGGTATTCTACCGGTTTCCTGAGTTTCTTGGGCTTTTTCGCTTCTCTTTCTTCCCAGCGCCTTTTGTATTCCTGGTGAATGCGTTCCTCCCGTCTTGCACTTTCTTGAAGCTCCTCCAAGGTAGGCACCCTGGGCCTCTGCGTGTCGTCGTCAGGGTGCTCATCTCTGCTTTCTTCTGATGTCTGGTTAGCTTGTGATTCAGGCCCGGTATCTTGGTTATCATCTTGAAGTTTCTCTGTAATTTCTTGTAAGGCTTCTATTGTCGTGGCTGGGCGGCTGGTTTTGGTGGGCTGATCCGGCTTGGTCTCTTGTTGTGCTTCTTCTTGAGGCTTCTTCGAGGCTTCTGCAGGTTTGTTTAGTGACAGTTCCCTTTCTGTTGTTAGCACTTGTCTCTCTGCTTGTATTGTTTGTAGTATCTCCTCGTTTTTCTTTATTGTCAATGCCATGCAATCCATATCTTGTTTTATGATCTTCTGAGTTTCTCTTATTTCGGTGAGTATCTTTTCGATGTCGCTGGTCAGAGCCGGGTTTTGCAGAAGCTTTACTTGTTTTTTCAATTCGTCGATCTCCCTCTGCAGCTGTGATCTTTCGGTTTGCCAGATGCCCGTGGCTGTCTCGCACCTCCGCATTGCTTCTTTAAATGGTGTCTTGGTGACAATGGCGATTTTTAACACGTCCCTGTGTCTTTGGAGGTACAGACAGCCCAAGTATCTTGCTCCATGTTTGCCCAGGCAGTTAGCACACTTTCGTTTGCTATTGGGCGCTCTGAAGTCCGTGTCCAGCTTGGCCAGCGGACACTCTTTGAATGCGTGATGATCGGCGCAGTACCGGCAGATCTCAGTCTTGCTCCGACATATTGCTCTGCTGTGGCCGGCCCTCTGGCATCTGGAGCATTGCGTAATTTTTGGCAGGAATCCCTCGGGTTGTTGTGGTTTTTGGTGTACCGATACTTGTTGTGGAAACTCACAGCCCTCTGACGTCACCACCGCCAGTGTTGTAGGGATCCCTGAGTAGGTAAGAATCCGCTCTGCCTTCAAAATTTTGACGTGAAGATTTTCTTCCTGCAGCTGCTTCTGTATTTGTTCATCTGTAAGCTCAATTTTTAGCCGCTTGACCACCCATCTGACTGTCTTTGAATCATTGTTTCTGATTCTGGTGTCTTGCTCCTCCTTCCTCTCACAAGTTTTTGTGTTCGTCTGTGGGTAGTCGTCGCTCTTCTTATTGGTAGTTTCATTGATAGATTCAGATACTTTATAACAGCTTGCATGCAGGCTCTCCACAGGCAGGTTCGTCTTCTTGATAGTCTGGTCGGTTTTCACACTACACATCTTTGAAGCTGCTTGTTTCTTTGTGCTATTTCGGCGTGCCATTTTCCCCCCGTATCAGGCTGCTTGAAATGATAAGGCGACTTGATTTGACAGCGCTGAAAAGTGCTGTCAAACGAAAAGGAAGATGATGATGCGACTCTGCCCAGACATGTAACACTTTATCAAGACAGGAACGAACAAAATCAGCCAACCAGAAACCAGGAAGCTGAAAACAAGCAGCCCGATCTACGAACGAATCAAAACAAGCCACACAATAAAGGACCCAAATACAACCAAGCCGATATAGTCGACGGTTGAACGGGACCATTCATACTGTGAACGGAACGGAACGGAATCACTGATCTCATCTGTGTTATTCAATACTGAGTGATCTCGATTTATGGTGTCCGCTTAGAGTGCTGGAGGTTCCGGGTTCAAGCCCAGGTGAGGGCCGGGATTTTTTTTTCACGTGGACTTCTAGTAACAAAATTTCCCCTGGTCTCTGGGTAGTGAGATCGGACGCCCGTGTGTATTGTTGCACACGTAAAAACATCCCCTGGCAGTTGGAAATCGAAAAAGAGTAGCCTAACGCGCTGCCCGGGCAAAATTTTGAGTTAAAAGTCTACCCAAAGTATTGTCAGGATCCTCGTCGTTGCTACGGAGTTCGTGCACTGAGCTGAGATTCTCCGGACCCAGGCTTGAGTTAGGAGTAGAACGAAACACTTATGGGTTACAACCGTGTGCCGTGATGTTGGTCCGTCGACTATACTAAAATCTGTCATTTACTGCCAATATAGTACCTTGCAGTGTATGGCGGGGGGGGGGGGGGGGGGGGGGTCCTTTGAGCCTAAGGAATTAAGGCCGCCTGGCTAGTGCAGTCGTCGCGAACTGTGCAGATTAGGATTTTCCTTTTTGCCCCCGACAGACAAAAATCCCACACCGTACTGAGGATTCGAACCCGGGTCTCGTGGAGGAGAATCTAGTCACTCGGCCAGCCGCTCCTCTCGACTAAACTAAACTATTTATGTAACAACCGTGGCCTGCATGCAGCTATGAAAAACACTAACGTATTTTGGTAATGGGGTTGATCCAAACAGGTGTGAAATAGTCGACAGCATTAATGCATTATTAACGAGACGTTAAATAAAATTATTTAGTCTGCCGGTCATTTTCCCATTATCCCACCCCATTCAACCTCGTAAGCGAAGTTTTAATTAGCGCTCATCCCAGCCTCAGATTAATAATCATGTGACCACATTAGCCACATTTCGGAAATTGATTTCAAAGGGATTGTTGTCCATAGGAGGTAATGGCGCCGCGGGGTGAAAATGCCATTTGTCAAGTGTACTGTCAATCATGAGGAGCGACTGACCGAGTGGCTAGAATGCCGGATTCTCCTTCAGGAGACCCGGATTCGAATCCTCGGTAAGGTGTGGAATTTTTTTCTGTCGGGGGCAAAAAGAAAATCCTAACCTGCACAGTTCGCGGCCTTAATTCCTCAGGCTCAAAGACCCCCCCCCCCCCACCCCCGCCCCCTGCCATACACCGCAAGGTACTATATTGGCAGTAAATGACATGACATGATGACTGTCAATTATTTCTGATACTGATGATCCTCCATGCCACGATGTCAAACTGTCCAGCATCTTCTCTCTTGATCTCCCCCTGCCTAGGATTGCCAGATTGTGTAACTGAGAAACAGGGATATTTTCCCTAAGCCCCTGGCATATGGACGCGATTCGTAAGCCCGTTTACCCGCGTTCGAAACACAGCTGCGCGCGATTTGGCAGCAGACCGCGTTGCGCTGGGTTTTATCGAATTGGTATGGGAGCCAGTCGTTCAGAAAGCAATGGCAAATTACTGGAAGTAAACTTGCCAAGATACCAAGCACAGCAGTAAAATGCTGGTGTTGACAGTGATGTCCTGTTAAAAAAAAAAGGGGGGATATGAAAAAAAAAAAAAAGAAGAAACAGAGTTCAGCGTGGACGAGAGCTGTAACATGTTCAAGCTTAAATTGTGTGTGTTCTGACATCGGGGTAGTGGGTTCGTTCCACACACAGATCGATTGGACTTAAAAGTTGACTTTTCTTTCAGAATTGCCTAGAAAATCAATCTAGTTTCCTCACGTCCTAATAAGGAGTCTATCCATCCATTATGTGCCATACAGGTAAGCGTTGGCGGTCATGATTCACTCGATCACCAAAGTCGTGGATCAGCTTAGTGTTCTTGTCTTGACCATGCCACGATGTCAAGCCATCCAGGTATTTACTTCTCTGTCTTCCCCTTGTTCTCTTCCCCTCGATCTTGCCAGTTGTTACCAGGTTCTCCAATTTATTTCTTACCATAACATGTCCAAAAATATTTTGACTATCTACGTCTAATTTCTCTAATCAATTTACGATTGTCAAGTGTTTCTTGACATACTATGCACTACAACATCTACTAAAATCAAAGGCGCTATCTCGTAACACCAAAATCACAATATACAAAACACTGATCAGATCAGTTGTGCTGTATGGCTCTGAAACCTGGAGTACAACGAAAGGAGACGAAGCCTTGTTACAAACCTTTGAGAACAAAATTTTAAGACGCATCTTTGGACCCATTAGGGATACACAAAGTGGAGAGTGGAAAAGAAGAAGTAACAAAGACATTTATGATCTGTTTAAGTCCCCGCTAATCACTGGTATCATGAAGGCTAATAGACTACAATGGCTGGGGCATATAGAAAGAATGGAAGATAATAGGGAAACAAAACTCGCTTACACTCAGGAAATAAATGACCGTAGACCCCGAGGTAGACCAAGAAGGCGGTGGAGAGATAATACATGTACAGACCTACAAGCACTTGGAATCAACGACTGGCAAGAGAAGGTCCACCAGAGAGACGAATGGAGACGGATTGTATTTGCAGCAAAGAACCTCAATGGCTCGGAACGCTGAAGAAGAAGAAGAAGAAGAAGTGTTTCTTGTAGTACTTGGTCGTTTCTTTTTCTGTCTGTCCATGGTATTCTTTGTATTCTCCTCAGAAACCACATTTCCGCAGCCATAAGATGTTTTTCAGCTTGACTGCTCATTGTCCAAGCTTCACATCCATACAAAAGTACAGGCTCTATGTAGCACCGCAATACTCTTTTTCTCGTTTCAATTGACATCTTTTTATTGGTCAGTATGTTTTTCATCTTGCTAAAAGCTACTTTCGTCATGGCGTATCTTGTTCTAATGTTTTAAAGGCATTTCCCATCAGAAGTTATAATTGTTCCGAGATAATTGTACCGATTCATT
>OY992883.1:94021961-94109461 GCA_963921405.1 Cepaea hortensis | reverse complement strand
TTAGTCGATGGATCAACATCATGGAACACGGGTGTAACCCATAAGTGCTCCGTTCTCCTCCTAACTCAAACCTGAGTTTTTAGAAACTCAGCTCAGTGCACGAATTCCGTAGCACACAGCGAGGATCCTGAAATACTTTGGGTAGATTTTTAACTCGAAATTTTGCCCGGGCAGCGCCGATAGGCTACTCTTTTTCGATTTCCAACTGCCAAGAGATTTTTTACGTGCGCAACAAAACACACGGGCGTCCGATCTCACTACCCAAAGACCAGGGGAAATGTTATTACTAGAAGTCCACGTGAAAAAAATCTTGAACCCGGGACCTCCAGCACTTGAGTCGGACACCATACCTCGAGACCAAGCAGCCCCCTTACATCCAGAAAAGTTCTGATACGAAAATTAATTTCCAACAAGAGGTCTAAGATCTCAAAGAAAGATGCTTATCCATGCTAGAAGAAGCACTTGATCAAGTTAGATATCGGCTTCCTTCAGCAAGAAATATATTTAAAGATCTAACCAATTTTAGCCCTGGAAAAATCTTAAACCAGGATTAAAGACCACTATTTTCGAAACTGCCCTTTTTGCATTTTGCTGAAGAAAATCACACTATTATTGAAGAGCAATACACAAAATTGCCTTTTATAGGCTATTTTTATTTCATGACTTGGCTTTATTTGATCACAGTCATCTGGCAACCCTGAACTGGTGTCGTTAGCCGCTACACACTGCGGGATTTGCTGAGGAGGGGATCTTAGCACTTACGAACTGAATGGTTCGATGTGCAATGAGGATGATCTGTCGACTAACTAACTTGTATAATACACTGTGGTATTTCGTTCTTCCAAGTGACGACCATAATCTGTGTCTTCTTACAATTTAATTCTAACCCTAGTTGTTCACTGTGTGCAACATCCGCATCTACTAGTTGCAGATCCTGCTCATTGTCTGCAATCAATACTGTATCCTTTACACACCTAATGTATGTTATTGATGTTTCGTCCCCCTATGATGATTCAATTTATATCTTCTACATTTCTAAAAATATTTTTATTGTATAGGGAAAAAGATCTGGAGATGCAACGTTAAAAAAAATAATAATAATACTTGGCATTTTTTAAATCCGTTAAAATGATACAAGCAATATATTTATATATAAATTGTTATCTTATATATAAATTGCGATCTCCGTCTGTCTGTCTGTCTGTCTGTCTGTATGTCTGTCTGTATGTCCGTATGTCCTTTATGCGCTCGCGAACGGCCCATCCGATTGAGATGAAATTTTCTACACGCCTTTCTTTCATTCCAGAGCTGCCAACTGTGATATTTTTTTAGTGTGAAATCGCCTGCTTACCCAGTATTATTTCATTTTTCATTTTTCATTGTAATTTCATATATCTCAGGCTCAGGGGACCTAACTCTATAAAAGTTATTTCAAGGGGCATAACTTTTCTGTATAATTTATAGTCATATTGTGGCATCGTTTTCAAAGATTTATAAACTCTTTGTCCATAGTTATGTACCGGCATATGAGTTATAATAAATAATGATACAATCTGTAAGGCATTTTCAAAATTTTCATAAAAATAATGCACAATGCATAACATTGTAACTCATCTTTTTTTGCTTAAGAAGTTACTGTAGTCATGCAGGTGATTAGAAAGCGTTTTCATTAAAAATAATGGATGGTGTGTGGAAGGGCATTTTTTTAAGTTACTTTTTTTTGTTGTATGAATTTAATGAGACGCTACCCGCCAGGAGCTGGGCGAAGTCACGCCGGGTCAGATAGATAGACAGACCCACCTTTTCGCTGCAGTTGTCTACTCCTCCTTTTCCTTCTTCTGCTGATGCTGCTGCCGCCGTTCCATTTACCCAAGTTAATTGTTGGGGGAAGATGTAAAGATCTTTCAAGTGCTCTTTCTAATGCTTTTTGTAAGTTGGTCTTCGTTTATCTAAGGTTGTTCTAACTGCAACCAATAAATGATTAGACAGACAGGCAGACAGACAGACAGAGAGGGACGGACGGACAGACAGACAGACAGACAGACAGACAGACAGACAGATAGTCGGTAACGGGAACGGGAACTTATATGACTACTTATATGAATTAAATGAGATGCTCCCCACCAAGGACTGGGCGATGCCGGGTTAGACAGACAGACAGACAGACAGACAGACAGTCGGTAACGGGAACGGGAACTTATATGACTACTTATATGAATTAAATGAGATGCTCCCCACCAAGGACTGGGCGAAGCCGGGCCGTGTCAGCTAGTCGGCAATAAAAACCGTCATTCATTTCACCAGACGCAGAGATCACATTGTTAAATGCTTACAGCTTAGCTTACAACTAATTCTGTACATTTCTTAACAGTCACAAAGTGACGAACCATACTAACCATGAGAATGAAACTGCTGCGTTTGCGCGCGCGGAAATTTTAATTTTTTTCCCCTTCAAATTACAGTTCTACCAATTGAGTGGAATATGTTATGTGCAGTACAGGGCTTTATGCTTCGAAAGATTCCAATCACAACAGTTCGAGATCCTTCTCAGATGTCCTCCGGAGGCAGGGACGCGAGAATAGAGCGCCTGGCCAAATAAAAACTGAAAGAAATGTATACAAGAGATAACATTGAGATATAGCCATTTAATTTCAAGTGAACGAAAGATAAAAACTACCCAGGGCACGACAATAATTTTTTTTTTTCACAATGCGTCCAAAAGACACTGACACTACAGCTCTCGGGACGTGACCATATGTGCTCAGTCTCCATCACAAGATGTCGGTGTGCATAAATATATGTATAGTTCCAAGGCCCGCTGGTAACGCACACTTCTCCCTCGTCCACTACAAATACTACAATCAACCTTCCCGCCAGTGCCATATTGGGTTCCTGATTCCACTAGTCACAGTCGCATGTAGTCATCGGATTGTTTCCTCATGCAAGAGGCGATCATTTACAGACAGTATCGAGCCTTCCTTGCTCATGCCCCAAACCTCTATGCTTCCCCTGGAGACCAGTCAATCGGTAATTTCGCGTACATCGGCTTGGCCTGGACAGTACAGCCATTTCAGCTCTAGTAGGTATGTGTCTGAACCACTCATTCCAGAAATATTCATACTGACCCTTCTAGATGTTGACTGAGAATCAGTTATTGAACAGGGTCCCAGAAAGCCATCTAAGAGCCGCAGTGACTGCTTTCACGTCCATTCTTATGCTGAATGTTGTGTTTAAGAAGGCTCAACCATGATCATTACCTGCAGGTAAGGATTATAGCCACTGCGCTACAGTCAGCTGATGCTATTAAAGCAGCCTCCCCGCGATATTCTCTAACAGCTACCTTATTTCCAATTCTACTCTCCCATCGCGCAGCTGACTACTTTCTCTGCCAAGGGTTATATGAACCTGATATTTTGCAGTCTTCGCGAGTGTTGCTTGCTTGCTTGTGTTCGTTGGCTTGAGCTCCAACGCAAAGTCCTGTATGTCGGATGAAGGCATCCTGTTGTCCAACATCAGTGTGATGTCATACAGGACCTGAGGTTTGCGTGAGTATCCGTTGTCCCATGTCTGGCTTATTGGTGTGCAGACTGGTGGTTCCTCACCGTACAGGCAGACATTCTCCGACTTCGGCGGAATCTGCGATCCTACTGACTTTAGCCAGGACCCCCGACGAAGACGCGTCCATAGGTCTTGGCCAGTATATAACCCGGCCCTGGTGCCTTGGAAACACCTCTGAGTCCCTTCGCGAGTGTGAATCCAGCCCTACTCCGTGTCTGATTGTCTTCTAAGTCTAGTTTACTTTAGTCGTTGGATCAACATCACGGCACACAGTTTAACCCATAAGTGCTCCGTTTTCCTCCTAACTCAAACCTGAGTCTGGAGAAACTCAGCTCAATGCACGAACTCCAGCACTCGAGGCGGACACCATGCCCCGAGACCACTCAGCCCCCTGTCTTCTAAGTCATCACACTCCGTGAAATTTCCCTTTTAAGTTTTACCCTCTAGTTAGGACAAGATAAGCGTCATTATTTAGCCATGTGTGGCTTCTGCGTGAGAGAGAGAGAGAGAGAGAGAGAGAGAGAGAGAGAGAGAGAGAGAGAGAGAGAGAGAGAGAGAGAGAGAGAGGTTTGTGTGTGTCTCTCCCCCCCCCCCCCCCAACATCTCTCTTACGAGCCACACATACGTGTATTATTTTATTTGGTCACATGTTTCTGCAGTGATTTCTCTTATTCTTTAGCCATATTATATCTTTAGCCCATGCAGGATCATTTCTCTCGGCCTGCCTCTTCTTCCACTGATCATTATAGTCGTCACAATGTTTGCCAATGCCTCGCTTCTCTTTCTCTCAGAAAGCAACAAGAAACTAGAACGATAAGACTACTGTGGGGGAAATCTACGAAGACACGACAGAGCCCAAATAATACACATGCAAGTGCAGTGAAAGAACCAGAACCTTTCTTAGAAGTACAATGTGAAATCCAAACCCCGAAGAAAGGGAAGTCACCAAGTTGTGATGAAATACCAGTGAAACCAATTCAATCAATCATGTGCCGTGCCATGCCGGAAAGCGTGGGAGGTCATGACTCGCCATTTCACTCGATCAACAGAGTCGTAGATCAGCTCAGTGTTCCTGTCTCGATCATGCCATGTGGCTAAGCTATCCAGGTATTTACTTCTCAGTCTTTCCCTTGGTATGTTCCCTTCGATCTTGCCAGTTGTCACTAAGTTCTCCAATCCATTTCTTCTCATAACATGTCCACATATTTTTGACTGTCTACGTCTAATTTCTCTAATGAATTTACGATTTTCATTTATCTCCTGTAGTACTTAGTCATTCGTTTTTTCTGTCTGTCCATGGTATTCTTTGCATTTTCCTCGGAAATCACATTCCCACAGCCATCAGATGTCTTTCAGCTTGACTGCTCATTGTCCAAGTTTCATATCCATGCAAAAGAACAGGCTCTATTTAGCACCTCAACAACCAATTACAACCTAAACCAATTCAAGCAGGATAAGAATCTACCATGTGCTGTATCAGAAAATTTGGAACAGCGCCTTTTAGCAAAAAGCATGGAAGAAAACAATCTACATTCCCCTACCAAAGAAAAAATTTGCTGCATATCTTTTACAGTGCGTCACAGTCAACCCCAGCATTATTTTGGTGTTTGTGATTTCTTGGCAAGTTTAAGTTCAGTAGTTTGCCATTGTTTTCTGAACGATCAGTACTCAAACCACTGTATTAAAACCAAAGCTAGGTGGTCTGCTTCCAAATCGCCTGCAGCTCTGTTTCAAAAGTGGTATGCAGAATTACAAATCACTCTACCAAAGAAAGGAAATTTACAATTGTGCAACAATTATTGAACCATTGCAATGATAAGTCATGCCAGCAAAACCCTCTTGCGAATCATCATCATGAGGATTGAAAGTAAATTAGAATACAAATTATATAAACTACAGGCAAGAGATCCCATTTTTGAGAAATGCAAAACCACATTGCAACCAAAGATCACATTTAACAATGAAGAAATTCTTCTTCTTCTTCTTCTTCGTTCATCCGGAGTTTTTTTTTCGGATGTGATTGCGTTGTGCCTGTTTACAGCAGAGCTGTGTTCTTGCGCCGTTAGGCCGACACATCCGACTTCTGCGGGCATTTGTTGACCGGGTTAACCTTCCCGGGGGTTTCTTAGGACGTTTGACTCTCACTGTTGTGGTGTTATCCCCCATCCCAGCTGGTCCATATAGAACAGCCAAAGATCCTGGTCAGCCCTCAAGGGAAGGCAGGGGCAGACCATGGGCATTCCCCGCCATCCAAGGAGGCTTCCATACTTGCAGAGCCGATACATAGCGCTCTGGTACTGGGCTCACCCAAGGAATCGTCACGTCCTGCACATGGCTGCTTAGCCTCACTTCCGTATATTGGGCCTTCCGTTCACCATAGGCTGTTCTTCCGGAAACCAGAAGTATGCAGTCTGCAGATGACATCCACACAGTGAGCTTTCGATTCGGACTTTCCATGTAATGGATTTGCTATCCAAGCAATATTCCATTTCGTGCCACTAGGACACTTTTCCACCTTTTATGAAGCCCACACAATGGGCTTTTGATTCGGACTTTCCACGTAATGGATTTGCTATCCAAGCAATATTCCATTTCATGCCACTAGGACACTTTTCCACCTTTTATGAAGCCCACACAGCGAGCTTTCGATTTGGACTTTCCACATAATGGATTTGCTATCCAAGCAATATTCCATTTCATGCCTCTGGGTCTTCATGCACCTTTAAATGTCAACCTGTATATAGTTAAAGTAAGCTGCGGTCAACTTAAGCTTGTTAATATCTCCATAGAGCTTGTCCTCAAATGAAGCAGGTGTGGGCCAAAATATCTTTCTCTGTTCTGCATACGTTGGGCAATCCTGCAGCAAATGTTTTGCTGTCATTTTTCCAGTTCTACAATTACATTCATCGGTATCTCCTATCTTTAGTTTATTGAACAAGTGGTATTTCAGCCTGTTATGTCCTGTGCGGAGTCTGAAGATTGCTACTTGTTCTCTTCGGTCGAGTTTGTAATATGCATCATCCTTCTGATGGCCTGGATGCTCTGATTCCCATTTGGTTCTATAAGTGCTTTTTATCAACCTCTTTGCCTCATTATAGGTTATGTCTATGTCAGGCTGTGGTAGTCGTCCGCCCTCTTTTGCCAGTCTGTCAGCCTCTTCGTTTCCAGGTATACTGCAATGTGATGGGATCCACTGTATTACAACTTTTTTGGATTTCTGGCATAGACCATGGAGTGCTGCTCTTAGGTCAGTTAGTTCTGTGCTGTTATTGCTCTTCAGTATTGAGACAGCTGACTTTGCATCTGTGAAGATAGCTATTTGCTTCTCTTTATTTTCCTCCATCAGGAGCATTTCTGCTGCAGTTTTCAGAGCCTCTACCTCCGCTTTGAAGTTACTTGAAAATTTTCCAGTTGCCATTGAATGTGTTTTTTTCACTCCATTTTTTAAATTTAGGAGAACTCCTCCTCCTCCATTCTCTATTGAATTTTTGGCTGATCCATCTGTATATGCATGGGTCCAATTCCTGCTTGGGTAATGTTCTTTTATGTAGTTTAGGGTTATTTCTCTTCTTTCGGTTTCATGCTGAGTGTTCTTTTTCTCAATACCAGGAATGTTTTCTATCATCTCAGGCAGTTGCTGCTGTCGCCAAGCTGGGAACTTGTGTGCATTGTGTATGGGCTTGACTGTTGATATGTTAAGAATAGGATCTGCCCTAATCCTTCGTTTTGCAGTTTCTACAAAGTTGATACGCTTCAGTCTTCCCTTTCCAAAACCATTAAATCTGTTGTACATAGGGTGGTCTGTCAATCTTCTAAATTTTTCTGCTTGTTGCTGGGCTCTGCTATCTCTTCTATCCTGCATTGGTTGTAAACAAGTGATCTTTTCTAGTTCATTAATAGGCGTTGTCTTCAGGCTTCCAGTTATTATTCGCAGTCCTTGGTTTTGGACTCTACTTATTTTGTTAAAGTTTGACTTAGCTGCTGTTGCCCAAGCTGCAATGCCATATTCCAGTACTGGCCTCACCCGTCCAGTGTATAACTTCTTGAGAACTTTCTCATCTGCTCCCCACGTTGTACCAGCAAGCTTTTTCATGATTGCCATTCTCTGCCTTGCTCTTGTTCGATTTTTCTCAACCTGTGTCTTCCATGTCAGGCGACGATCAAAGGTGACTCCTAGATAGTTTGGATTTTCTTCATGGCGCAATATTTTTCCATTCAATACCAGCTTAGGTTGCTGAGGTTTATTTGAGAGGGAGAACACTGTGCATGTTGTTTTCTCCTCACTTATCTTCACTAGCCATGATTTTGACCAGTCCTCTAGCGCTAATAAGGCTTGCTGTATTCTGCTGTTAGCTGTGCTAATATATTCTTCAGATGTCCATATGGCTAGGTCATCTGCAAAGGAGGATGTGTGTACTCTGGCTGGAAAATTTTCTGTGATGTCATTTATATATGCTAGGAATAATGTTGGTGAAAGAACTCCTCCTTGGGGGACACCTTGCTCCAGCAGCATCATTTTGCTTGTTTGTCCTTGTACTTTTGTCCTGGCAGTTCTGTTCTCAAGGTAGTGGCTGATCCATTTATACATTTTTCCACAAACATGCATGTTTTGCAGTTTTACTTTCAGTCCTTCCTTCCATACTTTATCAAATGCTTTTTCTAAATCTATCCAGACTGCTAGTGTGTGCTTTTTCTCTTGGAAGGCATCCTCTATTTCCTGAGCTATATAGGTTATTTGATCTTCAGTGGATCTGTACTTTCTGAATCCTGCTTGGTGTGGTGTTAAGAGTTTGTTTTCTTCCAGATGCCATGTTAGCCTGCCATTGATAATGCGTTCCATTAATTTTCCTACACAGCTAAGTAGACTGATAGGTCGATAGCCATTTGGTTCTTCCAGGTCTTTTCCTTTCTTTGGGACTGGTATTAGTATAGCTTCCTTCCATGCCTGTGGGACTATTCCTCTCTTCCAGCTGTTATTTAGGACTGCTAGTAGTTTCTTCTTTGCCTTGGTGCCTAGTCCTATTAGCATTTCATTTGTGATTCCATCCTTTCCTGGTGATTTCTTCTTTTTTAGGGTATTCATTGCCTGTTTCATTTCTTCCATTGTTAGATTTGCCATCATATATTCTGCTGCTGTCTCTGTATTTCTATGATGTATCTGTTTGTCTTTGATTGCTTTCTTCTGTTCAGTTGTAATATCAATGTGGTTTGCATTGGCATAGTGTTCCATTAGTGCATTTGCAGCCTTTTTTCCTGTAAGCAAGGCATTTCCTTGTTTAATTGTTATTTGTTTGTTTCTAGGTCCTTCATTGTTCATGGCTTTCACTAGTTTCCATAGTTTGTTTCCATCCCTGTCAAAATTCAGGTTTTCTGTTTTTTCCCTCCAACGATCTCTTGTTGTTTGATTTACTGTTCTTTTATATTTTGCTGAGATGGCTTTGAGAGAGGTATTCTCTTCAATTGTTTGTTCTCTCTCTGCTGTCTTCCTGGCATCTTCAACTTTGTCCTCCAAACTTTGTAGTTCTTCAGTCCAGTATGGTTTGTAATTTTTCCTCGCTCCTCTTGGAATGGACTCAGTGGCTGCCTGTATTATTGCTCTGTTTAGACTTTCCACCATTTGCTTCATGTTACCATATCGTGTATTTATGTTTTCACAATATTTGTCTGTTAGTGTGGCAAATCTGTCCCAATCTGCTCGTTTGTAATTCCAGCGGGGCAAGGGCTTTTGCTCCTGTGGAACATACTCCATATTCATTACAAGCTTGATTGGTCTGTGGTCACTACATGCTAATTGGTCCAGCACATAGCGATCGATTTTGTGCAGGATGTCTCCTGTGCAGAAAGCTAAGTCTGGAGTAGAAGTGGTAATCCATCTTCTGGAGTAGAAGCTCGGTGTGTCATCCGCTTTGTTGAGTAGATGGAGATTTGAGTCTATTTCCCAGTCCTCCACTTCATCTCCTCTTTTGTCAGTATCTGGGTATCCCCATCTTTCTGAATGGCTATTAAAGTCTCCGACAATAATGCAATTTGTGTCAGTTATTTTCATGTTTGAGAGTGTAAGATCCTTATCTGCTGGACTATAAAGATTGTAAATTCTTATTTTCACGTCCTTTATCATTATATCAACACCTATAATTTCTGTTTGGTTGTCAGAGATCACAGATACTTCGCTGCAAGGTATTGTATTTCGTGTAAGTATTAGAACTCCTCCTTTATGTCCTTCGCGGTCGAAACGTGTGGCCTGATATCCCCTGACTGAAAATTTGTGCTTGGCGTTGAGGTGTGTCTCTTGAATGCATGCCACATCTATTCTATCTTTATGAAGACGCTGTGTCAGGGATTCTTTCTTGTTATAAACTCCTTCGGCATTCCACTGTAGTATGTTGAGTGTCCTTGGTATTTGGTCAATAGCTCTTAACCTACTCCTCTGTGCCTTGACTCCACAGCACAGGGGAAGGTGACCACCAGTAGTCATGGGTGGACCCCCTCGAGGCAGGGGGCCCGGCACTATCACCGCCTGATGGGACTTCACGGGATTAGCACCATAACGATTAATTTTCATCTGTGGCATCATGAAATGATAAAGTTACGTTGCACTGCTTTGTCAAGCCTGTGGCTCAGTACATCCGATTTCGACAAGCATATTTTGGGGTGCTTTCCCTAGCCTTTGACTGTCCCCAGTCTACCTACAAGGCAGCAGGTTTGTGCGTCACTTCGTCTGGTCCCTCTCCCTTGACCTGTCCGACATGGGTGACCCTACCAGTAGCTGTGCTACCGTCGGCATAGCTCTTGGGGTCATTGGAACGCGGAAGCCCCTCTACCTCGTCAAGGTGGACGCACGGCAGAGGGGAATGAAGAAATTGAAAATCTCACACACTTTGAGTATCTTGGCTTCATAATTATCAACAATTGGGACAGTTTAAGAAACATCATACACAGGCTGGGCAAAGCACTGCAGAGATTAGAAAGTATTAAGAACCTATAGCACAACACCAACACACAAGTTAAAATACAATTTTTGAAGACATGCATCTTTCCTGTGGCAACATGTAGATGTCAGGACTTCCGGTCACGAACATGGAGGATAAGTAGTGAACCGGCTAAGGCCTGGAATGTTTATGCTCGAGGCCACAATTTGCACTCACATTTTTATGTTGGACTGGTAGTTTATGGTTCCGTCGCCCTGCTACTGAGTGAGTGCGTGGCGTGTGAAATGATTTCAAATCTACCAGAGTTTGTGGCGCGTGAACTGCATGTTCAGAGCAATGGTGGCTGGCTATGTCCCAGAATTGACCGGTTTTTGTGCCTTATGCAGAAATGTGTGGCTACTGGTCTTCTGGTTGACTGCCGCTTCCTTTGACGATGAACTGTGTTTCGTGGAGGACTGTCATTTTGGCATTCTGAAGACAGCATTATGTATAGTGAAATGTTTTTTACATCTGTCCGAGGTGTTGTGGCGTGAACTTCATGCTCGGAAAATGGCATAGCTGGCTAGAAAACATCTAAAAACAGAACAACATCATCTAGAAATATCTGCATGCATGGCAGCTTGTGACGCAGAAGTGACCGTTTTTTTGGCCTTGTTTTCTAATGACTGCCGTTTCCATCGATGATGAACTGTATTTTCGTAACTTTTGTGTTGGCATTCTGGCAATGGCATTATGTACAGTGAAATTTTTTTTTTTTAACATCTGTTCGAGGTTGTTTTGTTGCGTGAATTACATTTCGGACAAAAAATGGCGTGGCTGGCTAGAAAACATCTAGAAATGGAACAACATCTATAAATATCGAGACTGTAGGTGATCATTTGGGTGGGAAAGTGACTCCACTTCCGTCAAGGATGAATGTTGCGTGGAGGACTTTTGTGGTGACATTCTGGTGGCGACATTATACACAGTGTGCCTGAGCGGGC
Source organism: Cepaea hortensis (assembly GCA_963921405.1). Lineage (NCBI taxonomy): Eukaryota > Metazoa > Mollusca > Gastropoda > Stylommatophora > Helicidae > Cepaea > Cepaea hortensis. Next base: position 94,097,991 of record OY992883.1, on the reverse strand, counting down.
TGTTGTTTGTCGAGACTCCTGTCTTTTCCACTTTTCACATGGGGCAGTGAAGAACATTTTATGTGATATTCACTGGCACAGGAACAGAGCATAATGGGGACGACCCGTTACTGTGATGTTGGAACCGCGACTGAACTGAACATGTAGATGCCAGTCATGGACAATTTCACAATCATTGAAGAAGAAAATTGGGGCTCTTGAGCTTAAGCGATACAAAAAGTTCTTAGAATATCGAGGACGAAGACCAAAAACACTGAAATCCTACAAGATGTGAACATGGAAGAAAACTGGTTCATAAACAGTGTAATGTTTGGGAAACTGAAACACTCTGGCCATATCTAAATGTCACAGTGACTTGGAATGAACATGGATTTAAGGCGTGGTTCTTGGTAAAAGATGCAGGGGTCACCAGTATGAAGATGACACAGGACACTGCAGACACCTGTAGCATGTGGGTGCATGAGGCAGGAGAAATGGCTAGAGTCGAGAGGTGTTTTGATCCACCACAATAACGACGTTCTGCAAAGGACCTGCTAAATGATAGTGAGCTTCGCATTTTATTTCATTTAAAACGATGAAAATTTATATCCATATGGAGCTTTAAACTGAAAATAATTTTTAAAAAAGACCCCAAAACAAGACTAGTGAAATAAATACAATTTATTATAAGGCTGAAGTCTACACTGATATTTGCATTCAAATCCTAATCTCTGACAACTGCCGGTGACATAAAATGCCAATCTGTTGAGTATACTGCACTGAAAACAGCGTCCCTTGACACACAACCAATGCAATCATAAAAACAAAACAATCACGCTTCACTGTAAGGCTACAGTTTGGAGCTGTGGATCTAACTTGATAGCCCATGTGTTAAAGTCTGTTGCATATCCTTTACAGGACGTCGCAGTCAACCCCAGCATTTTTTGGATGTTTGTGATATCTTGATAAGTTTACGTTCAGTAGTTTGCCATTTCCTTCTGAATGACTAGCACCCATACAATTTTATAAAAATCCCAACGCAAGGCAGTCAGTCTGCTGCCAAATCACCCACAGATGTTTCGAACATGGTATGTAAGATTACGAACAGCATCCGTAACCCCTTCGCCATGGTACCTGGGCCCATGAAGGAAGCAATGAATGGAAACACTATCCACAACTGCAGATAGTGAGAGGTGTTAGTGTGAGACTGATACCTCAACCTGTAGGACACTTTGCTGCAAAATCCAACCAATCACGAAGTCTATAAACAGCTTGGCATTCACAAAGAAAATTTTTATTGTTCACTCGCTTTGAACTCAAGCGTAGTCCATAAACATGCCACTACTTCTAGTGCACTAGAATGATTTTTGCGTGTGGATTCCCTATTATCAGTGTCCCTCGCCATCAGGCGAACCCACTCCAATTTCACAGGTACTTGCAATTTGTGTTGTCAAGTAAAGACTGAGAAGTCAATATTTGAGTCCAACTGACCTGTGTAGGGGTTGAACTCTATCCATTTGGCCATGGTGACCGCCACAGCTTGGCATGAATTGATTGTTAGCTTATGCTCCATTGAAGGTTACAAGGAATAGGTAGGAGGAAGAGGAAAAGAAGAATAGAAAGGAGAGAAGCAGAGGAAGGAATGTAACCTATCTTAAGGTCATATAAAAGAACATATATGTAGACAAGACTTGTGAATAATACTATAATAATACAAAATGCAAGGTACCTGTGGTCAGATCCTTTACTGACCTAGAGCTTTCTAAACAATCATTACTTGGTAGTCAAAGGGAGGCTGGGAAATGACCTCTGCTGTAATCAAATCTGCTCAAACTACTTTGCACACAGCAGCTCTATGTGATGATGATAGATGGCCAGCACCCATTTTATGCACACCCCCAAATGAAGAACCCCAGAGCATGCTCAGAATATCAGAATAAGTGTGTTGCTTGTCTGCTTATAATGAACTCAATAATCTCCAATGTCATCATTTCACGTCAAAAGCAAGCAAAACGACTTCATTCAAAGCGGTTTGGCTTAACTGTCTTGCTATACAGGTATTTTTTCAACAAATGATTCAACATTTGAAACAGTTTTCAACTGAGAGTGATTAAAAACCGGTGACTTCTCATAAATGTGGGTTAATGAAGTCCCATAGCTGATAATGTCTATGGGGTTTGAAGTGTTGATCCACGACATACGAGGTGAAGGGTCCAGTTCCCAACCTCATCACTTACCTTTCCCTAACAGACAATTTTTAAAATGAACTAGTACCCACTTCCATGATGCTGGGTCAAACCCCGAGCCACACTGGTCGGGGGGAAAAAAATCCCTCTCTGCTAGGGATTGAACCTGGATCACTCACTGCCTTGGCAGGCAAATGCACTAACCCAGATGCCAACATAAGTTACATACAATAAAAAAACGAACACTGAAACATACAGACACATGCGATGTACACAACAAGCTGAACATCACATCAGTAGTCACATGCATGTTTCTTCCACTCAAGCAGGTTTTTTACAGTAGCAAATGTGAAATTGTGCACATTACAATCAAATAAAACAGCCTGGAACAATTACAATAGAGAGAGGCAACAGGTTATGTCGGAAAAATTCAGCAAACACAAAAATATGGTGACATACAACAAATGCTCTAATTGTGCATGACAGCATTGTTTTGTGTGGGAGACCATGGTGCAGCGTGTGTGTATGATACAGTGTTTTATATGCATGTTGTAATGTCTGGCATGGATAAGACAATGTTGGATATACATAGTATTGCTGGAAATCGATAAGACAATGTTGCACATTGGTAATATAAAGTTGAATGTGAATGCCACAATGTTGGATGTTGAGGATATGCTGGAATGGATATTCTTCCTCTTCTTCTGCGTTCATACAGAGTTTTTTTTTCGGATGTGATTGCGTTGTGCCTGTTTACAGCAGAGCTGCATTCTTGCGCCGTTAGGCCGACACATCTGACTTCTGCGGGCATTTGTTGACCAGGTTAACCTTCCCGGGGGGACATAGATATAATGTTGGATCTGGATATCACATGGTTAAATGATATTGGACATGAACATGGTACAGACAAGAAAATGAAAAGCAATAGAAATATGATTTTACAGAATATTAAAAGAACCATGGGCGGTCAATAGGAAATTAAGACACTCTATGGGAGGCCCAGGAGCAAAAACATCACATCACAGACATCACAAGGAACCACAAAATTACTGTCATCTTGTTAGGTCTAGCCTTACTTCATAATTTGCAATTATCTGAAATATACGCCTTGTAAAAATTTTGTAAGGTTTTCTGCAGCCATGACAAGTGTACAACAATGGCGACTCTTCAAAATAACACACCAGGTGGACATAGAGATTAAACAGTATTAAGAACTTATGGCACAACATCGGCACATTTTGTAGAGCATGCTTCTTTCCTGTGTTAACAAATGAATGTTGAGTCATGGAACATTTCGCAAACAGCTAAAGAAAATTGGGGCTCTTTTGAGCACAAATGTTGAAGGAAATTTCTTTAAGAATATTGTGGACTAAGAAGAGGAGAAATACTGAAATTCTACAAGATCTCAACATCGACAAAAACTGGCTCATAAACAAATGTTTTGGAAACTGAAATACTTTGGCCATATGGAACACCACAGCGGCTTGGACAGAACAGTGATAGAGGGCAGGTTCCTGGGATGGGCGGCAGGTTCCTGGGATGGACGGCAGGTTCCTGGAAGAGGCGGCAGGGGTCCCCGGCAGGAAGATGAGCACAGGAGATTGCAGACAGACAGATTGGGCATGAGGGTGCATGAAGCGGGGGAAATGGCAAGAGATCCAGCACAGGAAACAGTTTGGGCATGACGGTGCATGAAGCGGAGGAAATAGCAAGAGATCCAGCAACTTTTGGGCCAGCATCGATGAGAGATGTTCTGCAAAGGACCAGCAACATGATGATGATCTCTAATATAATGGGAGTCTCTATGGCGAAGTGGTCAAGCTGTTTGACTCATGCTCTGAAGGTTGTGGGTTTGATTCTGGGCCACGTCCTTCGGTTTACGAGTTAAATGTTTCGAAGACTCCTGTGGGTCGTCGCTAAAAGCTACGGAGTTCGTGCTTTGTGTGACGGTTTCCCTGCTGTGGAAAGAGACCGAGCCATATGGGATAAAACCCGGTGCAATGAAGTCGACCCTGTCGACTTTTAAGCGACTTCTAATGTAATGCCATACATTAAGTTTGAGTGTGTGTGTGTGTTAGTCGCTGTTCCAACTTCATGGCTATGGGTTGTCCCCACTCCATTCATATGCCAGTCAATATCACATAAAATGCTCCTCACTGCCACATGTGGAAAATGGAACAGTTAAAGTGTGATTATCACCAAAATAAAACATTACATTAAGTTTGCAAAAGTTTTCAGAAATACATGTTTATTACTTTCTTTTTAAAAACATGTTTACCATTTGATTATTAAATGTTTTCAAGAAAACAAGAACCAATCAAATTTTACTAGTGTCAAATTTGTACAGCCAGCATTTAACTGTACTGTCCAAGCATTTTATTCACTGTGGAGAGGTTTTCCATATTTTGGCTAATAAAAGAATGAACATCTAACAGCAAATAATTATAATATGCAGAGAGCATACATGCAGTGTAAACACAGGGTGTTTAAAGGCAAAAGGGCTTCATTGCACCGGGTTTTATCCCATATGGATCAGTCTCCGTAGAACAGCCGTTAAAAGCATCGCAAAGAGCACAAATTCCACAGCTTCAGCGATGAGCACTAGGTGATCTCCGAAAAAATTGTATTGTCAAGCCCAACGACAGTCCTAATATGAAATAATGACCTTCAGAGCATGGGGCAGGTGACATGACCACTTCAACACATAGATGCCCTGCTGTGTAAAGACATATACTGACATATTAAATGGCAAAAGGTGTGTGAACTTTATATACAAGCAATACTTGGGCAAGGTAGAGTACCTGTTTAGTCCTCCGATCAGGAAAATGTGAAACCATTGAACAGGTTGTGGATGGAACTGAGGAGCAGCTGACAGATGGTGGTGGTTATGGTCTCAAGTTTCACAGTGGCAGGCAGAGAATCTCTTAACAGAGACAATGTCTACGGAAAATGACCAGTAAGTCACTGCCAGAAAGGAAAGGAATGGCAAACCAGCTTTTCCCCCAGCACAAAGACAGAAGACTATGGACAGACATGTTCACCAATGCCACAGGCATAAGACAATAAGAAGAAGAATGCAGCATGTGCACAATTAATGGGCGAGGTGTAAGGTTTCATTTTCTTGTGTAAGGTAATGGTTCCGTCTTTTGTCTGTGAATGTTGGCAGGTGAGTGGCAAACACTTTCTGGCCATGCCATGAGTCAAGAAATAAATGAAACAAAAAGGTACAACCAGTATATTCAATAAAATGAAGAATAAACTGTGGGCAAAGAGAAAACACAGTTGACCATTCCTTTCATGTAATAGAACATTTAGGTCATCTCCACACTTAAGGTCCCTTTTGCACGCCTTAAGGTGCAATGGACATATGTTGCCAGGACCACATATTTATAAACCAATCAGCACCCGTGGGTCATGTGGTCAGTATCACACTGGCTGCCTGTACTTCTCAAGATATTTCCTGGTGCCTCAGCTGGGTTGACCTGGGAGCCAGGGTAAATTTTACAAATGTGGATCCACCCCTGACCACTGGGACAACAGGCGAGTGTCTAGCCACTAAACTACTGTGGTCCTCTCTCCACATAAGTCCAGCTGTAATTAGTTTCCAACGTGTTCTCCCTGCCTCCTCACAGTGCTTATTGATTATTATTATTGATGTGTAACATTATCTATCTACCTCTTGCACGTTTGCCCTCCACTACTTCCTCCAGCGTATCTCTTAACATATGTCTGAAGTATTTAAACTGTCTGGTTTTAAACGCATTCGTTAATTTCTTCTATCTCAATCTTTGTAAGAATTCTATGCTTTCTTCCCCCTGTCATGAGATTATTCCCCATGATCAGTTTAACCACAAATTCTAAATTCTAAAATTTGCCCTTGCAAAGTCCAGATTAGCTGCATGCACAGCAATGCTTTTCCTCTTCCCTGGAAGGTGGAGTGACTTTGGACATGCAACCATCAAGCCACTACAGCATGGTTGGGTTTGACAATGAAGCAAGTTTTCTCCATGGCACCGATATTCCACTTCGTTGATGACATGTAGTGGACAGATGAACCAAATCCTCATTCAGCAGGATTCTCATTTGATGGACATTTGAGTTCAATAGTGATTTAGTAGGAATCACATTCGGTGGACAATAGAACCCATTTGCCAAATTAGTCAAGCACACCTTCAATGAACATCACTTATCCATGCATGATTCAGGGATAAGCTGATATCAGCCAGAGACTTTTCCACTTCATGGATGGTTTCTGGTACTGCATCCCAAAGGCATATATGGCAGAAGTCTTGCATGGAGTTCAGTAAAAGCAGCACAGAGCTCGCTGGTGCATGAGGAGAAGTATAGAGGATCCCTTTGTAACGGCCTTAACTTCCTCCCATGCCCACGACCAAAACCATTGCATGTATAATTACACCGCTGATGACTGACATCATTTTCTGACGCAAGAGAAAAAACACATTAAACATTTTAAAAAAACAACAGGAGAGACATGACATGAGGTTGGTTACAGTGTTTGCCTCAGGCTAAGAAGTTACTTGAATTCTAGCACAGGGCCAGACAATTTTGCAAGAACAATTGTTTTCTAATGGTATCATATTTCCCCCTGATCTCTCGGAAACTTAATTAAGACACCTAGTCTTATTAGACAAGATGGAAAAACAGGAGCACTACCATCTAAGTGTTTGTTAAATATCCCATGGCAGTTAACAATCATAAAGAGTAGGCCACTGCACTGGCAAAGTTGTTGGGAACAGAAACCAACACACTTCTTTTGATGGAACTAGAGGAAGGAAACCTTATGAAAATGAATGCGGACACAGGGACCTCTTAGGCACAAAACCAGGTGTTTTGATTTCCCTTGATAGTGAAAAGAGAAAGAAGACAAGCATACAGAACAGTCTGGCATGATGGCACGGCATCCACTCATTGACTTTCCTCCTCTTCACAAAGACATAGATGAAACAGTATTGTTTGTATTTTACAGTAACTACACATGTATCCTGTCCTGGTTAGCTGAACCCCATGTTGTGAAATGCCTCACAAGGCATCAAATCGTGCTGTCCGTTCTACCCCAGAAATACATTAACAATCAACAATAACAGACAATGAAAGCTGTGGAGAGACATAATAGCTGGTGCCAATTGGTATCTAAAAAGTAAGAAAGATATAACAATCAAATTTATATTAGAGAATTTAATGTCATCACTATATATATACATCACTCCATGTATATGAGAGAATTTAATGTCATCACTATATATATACATCACTCCATATTCTATGAGAAGAGAACTCTCCTTTTCTCTGGCAGCAAGAAACAAAAAAGATAAGATATTTGTGAATCTGTCAGTCTACTTGTTAGAGCCGGTCGATGAAGGAGACATCATCATCTGCTCTTGTGAATCGGTATGTGTGCCTGTAAGGAATAACACCAGGTTAGAAGCCAAGAACTTATTACGTCTGATGTTTGCTTAATTCTGTCAACATTTTTAGCTGATTAATAACTTTGTGCTGTCAATCAACGCAATAACAAATTAATGCAATAATGTGCAGTCACAATGAAAAAATAAAATATGAAAGTGTTGGTCTACTCAGTCACAATGAAGTAATAAAATAGGAAATTGTTGGTCTACTCAGTCACAATGAAGCAATAAAATAGAAAATGTTGGTCTACTGAGTCACAATGAAGTAAAAAAATAGGAAAGTGTTGGTCTACTCAGTCACAATGAAATGGAACAATCAGAAAAATATTGGGGTACTCTTGTCACATTGAAACAGCAAACTCAATATTAGCAATGTCTCAAGAAATGTATTATCCTCTCCTTCACACACACACAATAAATAGTAACACTGATACTTCACAATTAGCATAGAATTACTGTTGCTAAACATGCCAGAATGTTCCTACACATATAATGAACTCTACAGAGCTTATGTAATCAAATCCCATCATACAGGTTTTATAATTTATAATCTTTTGAACCCAACTTATGATACTAGTACAGACTGTTGTTAAGACTCAGACAAAGCGTTGAAGTGAAAGTTAATTATACTAGCGTCACTTCTGAGAGTCCTCCTGATCCAACAGTAATTCCACAGCAAATATGTAGAAGCAATAGCCATTTTCCCTGTTAAGTCTTTTCCTGGGCATGGGGCTGAGGTCTAAACCCAGTGGAGAAAACACCATCAACCTAGGCCAGTGGTTCTCAACCGGTGGGGAATCTCCCCCCTAGGGGTGGAATTAAGATTATTTAAGAATCACGTTAATATAAGAACCAATTACTTAATATTATTTTTCCCTCCATACTTTACAGTTCTGTACTTCTCGCCCTTCTGAATTTCGTTTTATAACGTAAGTAGACCCTCAAATCCCATTTTATGTAGACGTCTCGACTTGATCTAGTATGTGTTATTAGTTGAGAACCACTGACCTAGGCCTTATCCAGGCTATCCGCACATGCTGTGCTGAATCATGACCCGGCTACGTCCTTGTAGTATGGAGTATATCCCTTCACTGGCACAAAGTTCCATGCCAGGCCTGGCTTATCTGCTTGGTTCCGAGGTGGAGAGGGAAAGGAGAGCACTGCAACATGGTGCTCATGGAGCTGGTACTTTCGGTATCATGTCAGGAGGATAATGTCTCTACACCAACCTCATTCTGACAGATGCAAGCCCTTTTCAGGACGCACATAACCTTAATGCCAATGCACTGAACTGAGTTAAAACTCACACTGGACTGGAATGAAAACTCAGTCTTCCATAGGAATCACCAAACAATTAAGCCATCCCTTGTTAATTAAAACAATTGGGCTGAAGAACAACTCTGGAATTAAGAAGAGACGCATACACAGATTCTTATTTTACTTACTTGCTGGAGCTACAACTGACATAGGGGGCCTTTGGGCTGCTGGCAATGGGGTACCTTGTGGTGGCTGGGTGGCCCCTTGCTGATAGGGTCCTGGATACGGCTGCATTGGCTGGTTGTAGTGGGGTGCTGGGGGTCCAGGATAGGGCGAGTATCCCTGTGGGGTCATGCCCATGTGTGGAGGTGGTCCAAACTGACCCTGATGGGGTCCTGGGTGAGGGGGATATTGATTGGGCTGGCTCATATAACCTTGGTAGTGGCTCGCCTGTTGCTGAGGGTATGGCTGTTGCATGGGAGGAACTCCTGGGTTTATGCCCATGGGGTGATGGTATGTTTGGGGGGCACCTGGTGGGTACTGGGGTCCACCCTGAGGCAGCTGAGAATTATGATAGAGTCCTTCTGGGGGTGGTGGGGTAGGCCCCTGTTGTTGACTAGGGTATTGATTGCTAACCGGGTAGCCCTGACCAAGAGTTGCTTGCTGCTGCTGGAGAGGATGGAACATATGCTGCTGCTGACCTGCTGGAGGCAGCTGTTGCTGCTGTTGCTGTTGCGGCGTGGGGGTCCCACTTGGGGTCAGTGTGGGTGGGGGTGTTTGAGAGAGTGGGGAAGATGACTGAAGAGCCTGGGTGAGTGCCGTGTTTGGGGCAGGCAGAGCAGGTGATGTGCTGGGTATTGGGGCAGCGGAGGATGCAACTGCTGCTGCTGATGATGACAATGCAGTAGATGATGGTAATGATGCAGCCGGTAGTAATGTTGGTGCAACTGAGGAGGGGGCTGGTTGCTGTGTAATGGATGTGGAGGATGGAGCCGTGTGAGTTGGGGAGCCTTGTGGCACTTGTGTCACCTGAACCTGCAGGGAAATTGAGATGGATTTAAAATACATAAAATGGCAGAAATATAGTAAGACAAATATAACAGATGGGTTGAGTCAAGAACTGACATCACAGTACTCGTGATATCCCCATACATGCTCCGCCCTCATCTTCAACAGCCAGTTACATGACAGACAAGCGAAGTCATTACTGCACACCCTTCCTGTTAATGGAGATTGCGCACTCGTCCGTTAACATATTTATGTTTTGTGTGTTTATATTTTTGTGCATATTTATTTACAATAATTGGTTATTTTATGCTGTTTCTGATGAAGACCACTTGGACTGAAATGTCGGATTTGTGTGTTGTGGTTTATCTTATTTATATTTGCTTAATGTCATTTTATTATTATTATTCCTATTAATTTTCTCATGACATCAAGTAAGTTGCATTGTTTCGATAAGCCTGTGGCTCAGTACACCCAACTTCAACAAGCCATTTTTATGGCCACCTGGTATGTTTTCATTGTAAGGTATGTTCATTGTGTCTGTTGTCTCTCTTTTACAGAATCTACACATACTTATGTGTTTCATTTTGCATTAATAAATATATACGCCTCTTCTGTCACTTCATTTTCTTCTTCTTTCTTCTCACAATCCTTTGAATGACTCTTTACTAAAAGTACAATATGCTATTCTGTCCTTGATGATTCTACTACAGTTCTATATAAACTGTTCTTTACATCTTCTTTGTTTACATGTTCTGTAACAATCAAATATTAAATATGACTTCAATAAGCTGCCCCAAAAATAATTAGGAGCAGACTTTACATTACACACCATAAAGGTAACAGAGATGCACTCTTTTGCAGTACAAGAGACTTGCGATGACTTCAGAGCAGAGGTAAAAACCCAACTTGCAGTGGTGCATATTCTCAAATGTCGAGAGATGCAAGCACAAAAACTGTTGTTTGCAACATATGATGTCTATCTCCAAGGCATTTCATGCTCAAAACAAGACAGGCTCATCTAGGAAATAAAGCACTACGTTAGTGTGATAACAGACCTAGTTTCATAGTGAACACCAGCCCACTGTGACACCCATGAGCAAGAAAAAGCAAATGAGTCATAGCGTATGTTCAGTACAAAAGTTTTGAAGGAGCAAGGACACTCCTAAAACAAAACAAAAACAGCATTAAAAAAAAAACAACTGAAGATTACCACAATAAGAAAGCATAAACAAGCAGAGAGGATGAAACAAACAAACAAACAAAAAACCAAAAAAAAACGGTGAACTCAGAACACATCTTCATTGAACAACTCAATGGAGAATCTGAGGAAAAGAAACTGAAGATTACAGACCACAACAAGAAAGCACAGAGGATTTCAAAACAGACAACAGTGAACTCAAAACACATCTTCATTGAACAACACTCAGAGCATCTGCCACCTACAACTGTGGTGCACCCACACCAAAAACAGTTCACCTAGTCAAAAATGTTTGCTGAACAAAAATCATCACCACCGTCAAATGCCATGCCGAGTGGGGTGGACAATCATGTTTTTCCACACTGCTTTCTCCAAATAAGAGTATCAATTCATGCAGTGAATCCCTTCCATGCCATGACACATGGCTAACAAGAATCTTCTCTGGATGTCTTCCTTTACCTCTTCCCACAAATCCTTCCAGTCGTTACCTGATCTAGTTTTTTTTTTTTTTTTCATGTGGCCAACAAGTGGTAACTGCCTTTTTCTGATGTTTGTCATAGGTTGTTTTTGTGTCTTAGACTCTTTCCAAACATCCAGATTGCTCAATTTAGCTGTGCAAGGAATTTTCAGCATACTGTAAAACATATGTGAGGCCTCAAGAATTATTATTGCTAGTTTACTCACTGTACACGATTCACAGTCATATGTAAACTGGTTCTAAGCAACATGCCAGAATTATTTTCTTTTAAACCTCCAATGAGAGGGATTTATTGCCCAAGACCTTCCTTTTTATAAAATGGAGTTATTGCTTGTCCTATTCTGTTCTTCATTTCTATAACTCATCTTCCATCTGAAGATATCCATGTGCCTCAATATGCCCTATTCTGTTCATCTCTGTGACACATCTTTCACCTGAAGATATTCATGTGCCTTGATATTTGAATTTCTGTATTTGCCCCAAATTACCACTATTTATTTAACTGTGTATTTAGCCATGATCCATTTCTTTTATACTAATAGTGTTCCTGCTTTAAAAAAAAAAAAGAAACCTTTTTCAAACAATTTCTATCATCTTCAGTAGGCTAGCTCTATGCGTGGAGATGGTACCGGGTCAAGAAGAAAGTCTCTATACCAATCTCATTCTGATAGATCTTTCAGAAGTTTCCAATCGTGCTCATGCCACTGATGTAATGAAGTCAGTGTCAAGCCAGCCCCTAACATGTTAGCACATTTGCACCACTATAGTAGAAATAAGAGGACATCTAAGTAATTGCAGTCTCAAATAAATATTTGAAATTGATATAAATACGCACAAACTATCATAATCTTGCTAAACAAACACTAACATTCGACACAGTGACAGAAATATATTCCCCAGATATCCTACATGCAACAATTACCTGTGGTCCTTGAGGTGGCAATGGAGAACCATGCATGGCATAATTTGCATTCTGTACGGCCGCTGCTAGTGATGGATTCTGTGCAGTTGCTGAACTACCTGCTGAAGGTGGTGTCTGGGATCCGTCTCCACTCTGCTGGGATGACACTGTCTTGTTTTCAACCAGCTGCTGACTAGCAAACTGTCGGGCCCTGTATTCAGCAGCACGGATCTGCTCCATGTGGAACTGCTGCCGCTCCTGTAGCAACTGCTGCCGCTGATACTCTATCTATAGATACAACACATGACATTCAACAATCTATAGATACAACACATGACATTCAACAATCTATAGATGGAACACATGACATTCAAACTTACTGCAGTCTCCAGTCATGCAAAATAAATACTTATGTAATAATTTTAGGAGTCTCCATCACAAAGTGGTCACGCAGGTCAGCATGGTCGAATGGAAACGAACGCATGTTCTTAAACATCTGTAGTGCTGATGCCGAGGTAAGCAGTTCAAGCCCTACACTGGACAGCTGGACTAAACTGTTGACCTGTCGTCCTTGACTTTGGGACATAAATTACAAGTACCTCTGAAGTCGGAGTGGGTTCGCCTGATGGCAAGGGACACTGTTAATAGGGAAAGCTAATTCACACACAAAATTCAGTCCATCACTACTATAAATAGTGTGTATAGACTGCTTGAGTTCAAATCAAGCGAGCAAAAAAAGTGGTCAAGCCACCCTGCCTCACACTTCAAAAGTCTCGAGTTCATTTCCAGACTCCATCACTCAGTTTACGAGTGCAATTGTTTCAGAGACCATACGGGTTTGTGTTGTTGTTGTCGCTGGAGCTATGTAGTTCTTGCTCTATGCAACTCTTTTGGCGGGCTGTGCCATGGAAAGAGACAAAACCACAAAGGCTAGAAGAACGAAACTCCAAGGTAATGTTTAGGAAAAACTCAGCACTCACATAAAACCTGGTGAAAAGGTGAGAAAACTGGGAATAAGCCTAGAAAAATAATTTGTGGAATGCCTAGGAAACTCAAGGAAAATGTGTGTGGAAAAATGTAGGAACAATGTTGGGCATAAGTATAGGGATTGCTTGATTTGTGAACCCTCTGGAAGACTGTGAGTTTAACTCTTAAATCCAATGCATTAGCATTTAGGTCATCTGAGCTCTGAATTAGAGTGAAGTTAGTGTAGACAGTTTTCTTTGGTACAAAGTACCATCTCCACACAGACTGTACTGCAGAGTTCCCCTTCCTCTCTCCAAGTCCAGAAAAATTGTGGGGATAATGAGTTGAGAGATGTCCAGAAAGTGTGGGAATAATGAGAGATATCCAGAAAAAGTGGGGGTATAATGAGAGATTTTGAATAACGAAGACACAAACAATAGATTGCATGATTTATTGCCTGGCATATTTCGCAGTACATACTGCAGAATTCACACAACATAAAGTAAAATAACTAGATAAATAATTCAAGCTGAAATATACACATGTTCGCACAGTAATGTCAATTGTCTACCACAGTAATTTTAAGCTGACTAACATGTCTTTTTCTTTGCACAAATCTGGCTTGTGTAGATTAATCATTATTGATTCTGCAAACTTTAACAAGCGAGTATTTTGTGTGTTAAACAAAATGCGAAAGGCAATGTCTATATCAATCACATGGTGGCTTTCAAGCATATGCCTAGCGGGAAGCTTCCGGTGTGTCTGCCCCACTAGGCTCCCGTTGCCTGTGTGTAGTATCTTGTCGATCCATTGAGGTATGTGTCCTGACACTCTTTTGTTCAACTGCCGCTCTGTTCTGCTGATATAGGTAGACCGGCACCTACATGTGAATTGGTAGATACAATTGTTTTTGGCGTACTGAGGAACAGGCCCTTTTACTGCTGGGGTGGGAATCAGTGTGGTTCTGTACCTAATGACTGGAGTTGCAGTGCAGAATGTTCGGCCTACTGCTGTAATGAGGCAGTCTTGTAGACGTTGCATTATGTCATCCCCTCGAAAGGTTAGCTGGATGAATACCTTGAGTTAAGGGACTGTAGTTTCGTCTGGTTCTGGTTTGGGCTGTTGGCAGTGGTGCTTTATAAATCCTGGAGTACCCATTCAGGTTTAAGACATTCTTCAGAGTTTCAAATTCCTCTGTCAGTGTGTCCTGGGTGCATATCTTCCTAGCATGGTCAAACAGGGTCCGTACTAAGCCCCGTTTACACTGGATAGGTGTGAAGCTCTGAAAATTTAAATATTGGCCAGTCCAAATTTCTTTGCGGTACACTGATCTTTGAATTGTGCCGTCTGCTCTACATCTCATTAGAATATCTAGGAATGGCAACGCTTCGTTCTGTTCGTGGTCCATAGATAGAGAGATGTTTTTATGCGTTATGCTCATTATTGCCTGGAACGATGTTACTTGTAGCTCGTCTGTGGTGATAATTAGTATATCGTCCACGTAACGACGGTAGAAGACCAAGTTGTTAATGTCTAAGGATCTCTTTTCTTCTAAAGGTGCCAGTCTACCTACATCAGGCAGAACAGAGTGTCAGTTGAACAAAAGAGTGTCAGAACACATACCTCAATGGATCGACAAAATACTACACACAGGCGATGGGAGCCTAGTGAGGCCGACACACCGGAAGCTTCCCAATACATCAATTGCTAGGCATATGTTCAAAAGCGGCCATGTGATTGATAGAGACATTGCCTTTCGTGTGTTGTTTAGAACACAAAATACTCGCTTGTTAAAGTTTGCAGAAGCAATAATGATTAATCTACACAAGCCAGATTTGTGCAAACAGAAAGACATGTTAGTCAGCTTAAAATTACTGTGGTAGACAATTGACATTACTGTGCGAACATATGTTTATTTCAGCTTGAAGGATTTATCTAGTTATTTTACTTTATGTTGTGTGATTTCTGCAGTATGTACCTGATGAGATGCAGTGAAATATGCCAGGCAATAAATCATGCAATCTATTGTTTGTGTCTTTGTTATTCAAATTCACTACGGGAAAACATTGTTTTGAATAATGAGAGATGTCCAGAAAAAGTGTGGAGATGATGAGAGGTAAGTCTGTTGGAAAGTGTGGGGAGAAACCTAGAGAAAAAATCTCAGCAAATACTTACCGATTCTCTTTCCTTATCCATGATCGCTTCCAGCTCCTCAAAATGTCTCAGCTTGATCTCCAGCTTCTTCATCTGTGTCTCCACCAACAGGGCCACAAGTCCTTTGATTTTCCTCTCTTCCACAGATGCCAAATGCTGAGAAATATAGACACACAAAACCTTATCTCAAGGTACAAGACATAATAACCTGTTTTGAATTAAGGAGGAAAACTGTGACAAGGTGGACAGAACAAATTAAACAAATGGAAACATCACTAGGACCCATTTCATAACCCAAAGTCCATATTATGACTAAGCAAAGGGGGTCAGCATGGCAGAATAGATAAGAATGCTTGCTCTTAAACTTCCGATGTGCTGATGCTGAGGTAGCGAGTTCAACCCCTATACCAGTCAGTTGGACTGATATGTTGACTTGTCGTCCTTGGCTTGGGGATATCAATTACAAGTACCTCAGAAGTCAATGTGGGTTTGCCTGATGGTGAAAACCACTGACTGTAAGTGAAGCTAATCCACATGCAAAAATCAGCTCAGTGCACTAGAAGTAGTACCATGTCTATGGATTACGCTTAGTTCAAAGTGAGCGAGCACCCAAAAAACAGGGAGAAGCAATGAGCACTATATGGTAAATTAACAAAATTTGACTAACAAAATTAAAAACATGTGAACAGATTGAATATCAAAAGCTGACTGAATAAGGAAGCTGAAAAATCATGCAAAATTGATAAAATAAGCATGAAAGATTGCACATGTTCACCCACATTCACTTCAAAGTGTCACATAAAACGCAATCTAAGTGAATACAGCTGAATTAGGTTACAGCCTAGTAGAATGTATAATGATGGCTCAGGATAGAAACAACTGGAGATCCTTGCATTCATGCAGTGATGGCATCTGATGATGAATGAAGCTTAATTAACCTACAGTACATCACCATATGGGGAGCTGTGGTGGCAAACTGACTGGCATGCTTGCCTGTCAGGCCCATGTTTGAATCCCCACTGAGGCAGATTTTGTAAAACTTAGAAAGGAGTGGCGGGCCGAGTCGCTAGAATTCTGGTCTCTCATTCAGGATACCCAGGTTTGAATTCTCAGTAAAGTCATGGATTTTTATTCTGCCGGAGGGTTAAAAAAAACAACAACCCAAACTGATCTCTGCTTGTGGTGACTGCACTAGCCAGGCTGCCTTAATTCCTCAGGCTGAAGACCAACCTGCCCTACATCACAAGATACTTCAGGCAGTTATGGAAGTTTACCTGGGTCTTCGGGCTGAGCTAGCCTAAAATGGGTACTAGAAAAGGTCATGGAAAGTCATGATGGGTAGCGTGGTAATAACCACATCACCCATCAAATGCCAAGTAAAATAAGTAAAGCACCTTTCCACACACGGGGTATATGATGTTAACCCCATATCTGTATACACCAACTGGCAGTGAATTAACAGAAGTCAGGTTTTTTTTTGGCGCTCACTCGCTTTGAACTCAAGCATAGACCATACACACTACAGTATTGCAGTATTGATGGACTGAATTTTCCGTGTGGATTAGCTTTCCCTATTAATAGTGCCCCTCGCCATCAGGCGAACCCACTCCGGCTTCAGAGGTACTTGTAATTTACGTCCATAAGTCAAGGACGACAGGTCAACATTTTAGTCCAGCTGTCCAGTGTAGGGGTTGAACCGCTACCCTCAGAATCAGCAGAACGGATGTTTAAGAACAGGTGTTCTTACCCATTTGACAATGCAGACCTGCACAAGGTTCTATAATCATCCTGTACCAATCTAAACCCCAAAGTGGTCATTTTCACTAATAACATTTTCAACAGATATATTTTTTTGCATATCCTTTTTACAGGACATCGCTGTCAACACCAGCATTTTACTGCTGTTGTTGATGTCTTGGCAAGTTTATGTTCAGTAGTTTGCCACTGCTTTCTGAACAGCCGGCTCCCATACCAACTCATAAAAATCCAGCGCAATGCTGTCTGCTGCCAAATCGCGTGCAGATGTTTCAAATGCTGTAAGCAGGATTACGAACTGAGTCCATAACCCTTTTACCACGCAGACTGGCAGATATAACATTACAAGATTTCAAACAGCAACTTCTCTCCCAGAAAATATTACCTTAGCTTTGACTGCAGCCGAGGCAAGAGCAGCGGCAGCAGCAGTAGATACAGCAGATGCAGAGTCTTCTTCTTTAGGTTTATCTCGGACATTTTCATCTTCTTTATCTTCGTGCTCTTTCTCGTCATCTTTACTAGCTGCCGTCTCTGAGGAAGTCTTCTCAGTTTCACTCTCTGATTCATTTCTGGTGACTGATGCATCGGTGCTATCACTTTCCTGATTGACAAACAAAAACTTCTAATCAGAACACAGTAATCCCATTCCATAGTCGATGCCAATTTCAAATTACTAGGTCTGTTTTACAAACTGTGAAAATGATAGCAATGGGAAAAATAAAAAGAGGACAGAAGAGGGAAATAATATTTTCTCTTTAGATGGCAGTGTTCCACACTTATTTATGCACATCTCTAACCCAAAAGTCAGTGTATTTTATTTTGGTACGCAATGCATTTGTAAGGTTTGTTTCGTCAAGACAGATTCCATTCATGGTATAAGGTTCTATCTATATATCAATTGACAGCTTTTTCTCCCTAACAATTTACCATGGTATCGCAGCCTGAACATACCTCTTTCTGTATTTTCATCCTTATCTGAGAATGCTGGGTACCCAATCTCACAACCCAGGAGATCATGGAAACATGTGATATAATTAAATACCAATGGATTTTGCAACAGTTCCCAACCATATACTGGGGTTTCAGCTAACAACAACTATGCGGTAGGCACTGGAAACTCCCAGTCATGTTTCCCTCCAGGAAACTTTGAGAGATAAAGACAAGAAGGTCGACAAAGATGTGGAGAACTTTCAGTGATATAGCCAGGCAGAGATCTCACCTGTTTTTCATCTTCCTTTTGTTTTTCTTTCTCTTCATCACCATCTTTCTCTACATGCTTCTCATCTACTTTTCCTTCTTTCTCCTTAACTGCATCAGTGTCCATGAGTTCTTCCTCCTGCTGTGAACAATGGGGAAACAGTTAGACATTCAAGTTCGCCACCATGTCTGATGATTGCAAACTATTCTACTCACTCAAGCCTATATAAAAATTATGCTTTTTGGCATACAGGTGTGCCAAGCAATTTGAATGACCAATCTTAAAACCTGTTCTTTCAACTAACTGTAATTAAAAACAGAACCCGTATTTAATGCTTTGATCTACACTTGTGACAATTTTCATCATGCTTTCAGAATCTTTCACACTTCTACAACCAAAGTAGAATGAATGAGATTTAGGAGGGGGTTTCAGATATGTCCTATCAACTTTCAATAAATCATCATAATTCAAATATATGTATCACTCACCTATATATCATTCAAATATATATTTATCACCCACCTATAAATCAATAAGATATATATTTATCACCCATACATATATATATATATATATACACACACACGTCTCCGTGGCAAAGGAGTTATGGACGCGATTTGTAATCCCGTGTACCAGGTTCGAAACACAGCGGCGCTGGCTTTTTTTGAAAAAGGTATAGGTGCCGGTCGTTCAGAATGCAATGGCAAACTACTGAACGTAAAACTTGCCCAGGAATCACGAATAGCCAAAATACTGGGGTTGACTGCTACGTCCTGTGAAGGACATGCAATTAAATTTGTTGTTTTTAATAGATCATTTAAATATATATTTATCACCCATCTATATATCATTTAAATATATATTTATTGCTCTCAGATGCATTCATCAAAATATTTCAAGGCAACAGTTTGTTCACTTGACAACACATTTGTGTATATAATATTTAGTGTTCACACAACTAATTCACACACAACATGTAATGCGTTTATGTTTCTGGCAGTCAAAATACATTTTCAAGCCAAAAGCATACTTAGTTCTGCAATTTGACGATTTCCAGTTTTCAACAGTGCTCCGGTGCATAACTTCTCAGGCAGCAAAACCAATACTGCTTCAACTCCAGGCTAATAATAAATGGGGACAAATGGGTAAAAGAAAATAATCCTATGGCCGTGTGATGTGTTCAGTCTTCACACAAACTCCACGACTCATCATAGCCTTTTTCCTTCCCAAAGAAATAACCTTTCTATGAAGATGAGTCAACCCAGGAGCTGTATGCGATTGAAATTCCCTCGACAGCAAAAATCAGTCATCTAAATGTTTTTAAAGAGGCTAGACACAAATACAACTTACCACAAACACCAGAAAGAAGCAGTCAATATTTTTTGGCCACATGAGAAGAGAAAAACTGAAACATGTGACAAATTTAAAGATTTGTGAAAAGAGAGATAGAGGAAGACAGCGAGAGAAGATTCTTGATAGCCTTGTGCTATGGCACAGAAGGGTGTCCGAGTAAAATAATACACGCTGCTAGAGATCGATGGATGTAGAGAAGCATGATCCCTCACACTAGCTGGCAAGGCACTTGAGGAAGATGATTGTCAGCATCATGCATGCAGCCTTTACTTTCACAAAGAAGCCTCTGGTCACACAAACCCCCACCACCAGAGTTCGAATCCAATATAGCCACTATGCAAATAGCAAGCTCATTTGTTGCACACAATAAGGCTAAACTTGGTGTACAAATACTAAAGTATAACTTGTGCAGATCTTTGTTTCAACAATTTCTGACACTCAAGACTACCTTCTTGTGTTCCTTTTCCATGTCTTTATCTCCTTTCTTACTTTCTCCCAACTCGTCTTCTGGTGTTTCTGAAATTAAAAGCAAAACAACCATGTAAACAAAAATTTAAAAGAAAACATTAAACGTAAAAAAAAGAGAGTTAAAAGACTTCAATGCACCAGGTTTTATCCCATTTAGCTCTGTCTCTCTTTGTAGAGAAGCTAACCTCTGCCAAAAATGTCACACAGAGCACAGAATCCGTAACTCAGGTGATGACCCCCAGATGTCTCAAAAAAATTTTAAAAATAAATTTAAAAGAAAAAACATAAATTGAATGACGGAGTTCGAAAAAAAAAACCCACGACTTTCTGAGAATGTGACAGACATCATCTTCACTTTGCAATGGAGACCCCCATATGGAAATACCATTATGTTTAGAAAATCTGTTCAATCAATCAATCCCACTCACTCTCTCTTTCACACACACACACAGACAGAGAGAGAGAGAGAGAGAGAGAGAGAGAGAGAGAGAGAGAGAGAGAGAGAGAGAGAGAGAGAGAGAGAGAGAGAGAGAGAGAGAGAGAGAGAGAGAGAGAGAGAGAGAGACGTAAGAATAAATATAACAAAGAAGAAAAGCCAATTAAATAAGCTGGAATAATGATGACACCAACATTACCTGTGCCAGCAATGCCACTCTTCTCCAAGCCAAACGTGGGGTCAACAGGCTTTCCATCCTTACTGGCATTGAGGACATTCTTAATGTGAGCATCAACAACAGAGGGAGGCACCTCTTCCTTCATCTTTGAGAATTCCTCTGTGGATTAAATTCCAATATATTACAATACAATCTGAAAATGCTCAACACATGATAAAAATCTTATATAATAATTCTCAAAATGTTCAACACATTAAATACATTTTCCAATATATTCTTGAACTGCTCAAGAACTGTGTTTATTTGTTTGTTTGCTTGCCTTGAGCTCAAGAACTATGCCATACACGTGCTACTACTTCTGGTGCACTGGACTGATTTTTGCGTGTGAATTAGCTTTCCCACTCCCAAATTACCAGTGTCCCTCGCCATCGGGTGAACCACTCTGACTTCTGAGGTACTTGTAATCTATGTCCCCAAGTCAAGGACAAGAAGTCAACATTTTAGTCCAACTGACCAGTATAGGGGTTGAACCCCCTGTCACACCAATACTACACCGGAAGTTTAAGAGAAAGCGCTCTTATCCATTCAGCCATGCTGACCTCAATAAAAATAGTTTTCATACATTCTAAAAATATTTAACATATGATAACAAAATTCCAATGTTTTAATACATTCTTACTATTCAACATATAATTAACAATGTTCCAATGTATTCTAATATATTCTTAAAAGGATCAACATATGATGACAATATTTCAACCTATTCTAATACATTCTTCACACATATAATCAAAATGGCCTGTTTATTCTAAAGGTTGTGCAATATATTCTAAAAGTTGTTCAATATATTCTAACAATGAGTGATAACAACCAGAGCCAGATTAAAATTGTTAGGCCTCTGCTCTGAAAGTAATATCTGGTGATCATGGCACATGATATCAACTATATCACTGGTGATCATGGCACATGATGATATCAACTATATCACTGGTGATCATGGCACATAATATCAACTATACCACTGGTGATCATGGCACATGATGATATCAACTATATCACTGGTGATCATGGCACATGATATCAACTATACCACTGGTGATCATGGCACATGATGATATCAACTATACCACTGGTGATCATGGCACATGATGATATAAACTATACAACTGGTGATCATGGCACATGATGATATAAACTATATCACTGGTGATCATGGCATATGATATCAACTATATCACTGGTGATTATGGCACATGATGATATACACTATATCACTGGTGATCATGGCACATGATGATATAAACTATATCACTGGTGATCATGGCACATGATGATATAAACTATATCACTGGTGATCATGGCACATGATGGTATCAACTATATCACTGGTGATCATGGCACATGATATCAACTATATCACTGGTGATCATGGCACATGATATCAACTATATCACTGGTGATCATGGCACATGATGATATCAACTATACCACTGGTGATCATGGCACATGATATCAACTATACCACTGGTGATCATGGCACATGATATCAACTATATCACTGGTGATCATGGCACATGATGATATCAACTATACCACTGGTGATCATGGCACATGATGATATCAACTATATCACTGGTGATCATGGCACATGATGATATCAACTATATCACTGGTGATCATGGCACATGATATCAACTATACCACTGGTGATCATGGCACATGATGATATCAACTATACCACTGGTGATCATGGCACATGATGATATCAACTATATCACTGGATCATGGCACATGATATCATCTATATCACTGGTGATCATGGCACATGATGATATCAACTATATCACTGGTGATCATGGCACATGATATCAACTATACCACTGGTGATCATGGCACATGATGATATCAACTATACCACTGGTGATCATGGCACATGATGATATCAACTATATCACTGGATCATGGCACATGATATCAACTATACCACTGGTGATCATGGCACATGATGATATCAACTATATCACTGGATCATGGCACATGATATCAACTATACCACTGGTGATCATGGCACATGATATCAACTATATCACTGGATCATGGCACATGATATCAACTATACCACTGGTGATCATGGCACATGATGATATCAACTATATCACTGGTGATCATGGCACATGATGATATCAACTATACCACTGGTGATCATGGCACATGATGATATCAACTGAACTAAGCTTTAAATAAATAGTTTAGAGCACACATACCTCTCACTTTGTTTTCACAAATGAAATAAATTTTCAACTTTAACTTATGCCAAGAGCTAATTGGAGGCCCCTGTACTGCAGCGTCTACATCTATGCCTTAATCCAGCATTGATAAGGTTTTCATTAACAAAAAGCTCCTAGATATCACACCCTAAAACTATTCGAGTATGTACTGCAAAAGATCTATAATCAAAATGGCGTCCTCCTGCTAACACAAGCACATCTTACCTAAAGCTGCTTTAGCCGCAGCACTGGCTACCCTTGGGTCAACGACAGAAGCCAGGAAGGCAACTGTAGACATGATAGGATTTCCATTCTTTGAGAACGGCACCGGCTGGAATGCCAGAGGACCTGGAACACAATTAACAGTTGAGTCAATAACATTAACAAGGTCAGTCTACTCGTGGCAGCATAAAGACATTCTTACGAGAGGTGGTGGTTTGCTGTCTTCTTCAAGTGCCTGATCTCGATCAGACATCAGTCATTTAACAGTTTAATGATAATTATGTAGCCTATACTATTATTATTTGCTGCCCCCCTGTTTGAGCTCTCATAACCAAATGGCACAAGCGTTTATCTCAATCGATCTTGGTTCTTTGTGTTATTGATAATTATACTGATATTCTTTCAAGCCACCTGTTATTTTTCAACATTTCTCTTCTCATTATGAGCCTAAAGAACACGGTATTGTTACAGTTATATCTAATGCTCTTTTTTTTTAGCCTTTTCTGGGCATCTTGTTTCAGCTATCTCTCGCTCTCTCTCTCTCTATCCATCCATCCATCTATCTCTCTACTAACAGAAATATTCTGAGCATCATACAAAGTCTTCGTTTTCCCTCCCCTTTTTGGTAACATGTTTAGCTTTTTTTACTCCCCCCCCCCCCCCCCCCCTTCTTTCTAGGCAAGCACACTTGAGTTACGACTCCTAAGTGTCACAAATCTGTTGCATTTAATTGTTCTGCTTCTTTGCACATATCTGTCAAGAGTGAGGACACCATAAACCTGACACCTTGTAGCTAGGTCCCATAAACCTGACACCATGTAGCTAGTTCCCATAAACCTGACACCTTGTAGCTAGTTCCCATAAACCTGACACCTTGTAGCTAGTTCCCATAAACCTGACACCTTGTAGCTAGTTCTTAGTATGCCTCACAACTTCCAGAGCAAACATTAGCTTTGTTCAGTAAGTCACATCCTGTATCATAACAGTCAATAATACGTTTGTAAACAGACTCTGTAATGTAACGAAACCATGAAATAAAATGTGACGAACACGTTAAAGGGTATTTTAAACAAAAGCATATGAAGAATCAAATATAACAATTAAAGAAAGAGAAGAAATAAATAAAAGGGAACCAAAACAATAGAAAAAGCAAAATTAAAGGAAAAACAAGGCAATGTAAAGAAGCAAATACAATAAAATAGACTAACCGAGATGTCCACTCTCCTCCAAATAAGGATCCTCAATGGGCAAACGTAGAAACTGTAGGATACACTCATCCTGTGTCCGACTGCCCACATGCTCACAGACTTTGTTCCAGTCATCCTTGTATAACTCCAGTGCTTCCAGCAGAAGCAACGTCTCCTGGTCAGTCCACTCTCGACTTCGCAAGGCCAGGTTCTTCTCCTGGCAATATAAAGATGCGTCAGGGATATTCTATTTCTCTTTGACGACAAAAATTATTTGAAAATGAAAAAAGGGGGTGAGTAATGGGCTGGCCATGCACTTAAGATACTGACTGACTGGCACCTTGCCGCCTTGACAAATGAAAGTTTGTAAAATGGAGTGATACCTCTCCATAACACAAAGCCTGGGCTGAATTTAGAGACCATGTGTTGCCCATGCAGCATGTTCCCTCTCTCGGCCTGTCTAGTGTACTCTAGAGGAAAGGTAACACCAATACGTCTGGAATAAGACAAGCTGCAGAAGCTGCCGGATTAGCAAAGCAATGCTCTAACTGTCCACCTGTCGGAGCTTCGATCCTAGACCAGTTGCCAACCAAGGCTTAGGGCCTGGTCTGCCCTGCCATGATATTCAGTATTTAGATTGCATTTCCTCGCACTAGGATAAGGCTTGCACCCTCCCAACTGTGCTCTTCCGCCTGAAGCCCTTGGCACAATGTGGGGTGTCGGATTTGGTAAGCGTCGCCCAACATTCGGTGCTAACAGAAGCAGGCAGTACTGTCTACTGTCAAACGGTAGCTCAGTCACATCTAACTAAGACCTGACACCTACTTAAGATATTGACCTCTCAAATAATGGCCACTGGAGACAAGAGACTTTAATCCGTGGCAAAGTAACGACTGTTTAATCTAGCGGAATTCAAGAACCATCTAGCCTCAATTTTGCAATAACTGTTTGTTTCATTTTAATACTTAATATAAGTATCTTAATCACTGTACTCAGGACATTTCCACACGTGCTCCGTCCTTTTCAAAAGCCAAAAGTTGCCGTGCTGATTATTCCAGTAACAATTTGAATACAAGTCCAGCTGGCTGTTCCTGTAAGCATCAAGTATCATCCAGACCCTCAAGGCACTCCACTCTGAGCCAGTCTTTCCAGATATGGATACTCCTGTACAGATGTGGTGTCCAGCCAATCCCAGAGTCCTCACCACACCTTTCTTTATACATAATAAACATGATTCTGGTACTGTTTTAACCCTTTACAAGGCATAGCGTCTGATTCCGGCCGATGCGAGAAAACGATCGTAGCGTCCGATTCCGGCCGATACTATTATGCATTGTAAAATCGTGATCTCTCGGCTTTCCGACACTTCCGACGGCTACTTTCGCTTTCGCCTACAGCTTGACAACGTGGCCGCCATTTGTAAACGCGATAGTATCAATTTGAACGGACTTTTAAGGACAATTTTTGATAGTTTTCGGGATTTTTACGCTGTTTTTCAAAATGGATTTCGGCGATTCTTCAAGTGATAGCCGAGATTTCGCTAGGTTCATTTTAAATGACATTAAAGGGCACGAAGTTGACTATTAATCGGAGCTAGATATCAGTGCAAAGCGTTACTTTGCATTAGCAGTCGTGAGTCGGACTTTAAAGAAAGTGATTATGATTCTGAAAATGTGTTTGTATATTGCCGTATAGGTGACGGAAAATCACAAACAACATGCCGTATTTCGTAAATATTTGTGTTCATGTATGGATTACCGGCAACAATCACGTGAGCAACATATTCTGCATGCTTTTCCCTTCATTGTGTTGTTTATTTAACTAAAATCGGTTGACTAACACCTTATTTGTGATGTTTTTACTAACGCGACCCGAACTTTTTCCAAACCTGAAAAAATCTTGCCCGTTCAGGGCTACAAAATGAACAAGCGTCTGCCCTGTAAAGGGTTAATGCTAATGCTGTTCAAAGTAGACTAGAAAATAAATATGACAATAATGTAGGGAATATCTGATTCAACCAGACAGTTCACTCATACTCTGATTCACGGAGAAGGTACATTCTTCTTCTTCTTTGCGTTCATCCGGAGTGATTTTTTCAGATGTGATTGCGGTGTGTCTGGTTAGGCACCCTCGGGTCGAAACCCTCAGGCCAACACATCCGACTTTTAGCGTGCATTTTTGACCAGGTTAGCAATCCTGGGAGACTCTCACTTTTGTGGTACCGTCCACATCTCAGCTGGTCTAGTTGGAACAGTCGAAGACTACACGGTCATCCCTCAAGTGAAGGCAGGGACAGTCCATAGCATTTTCCGCCATCCTGGGTGGCTTCCATAATTGCAGAGCCGGCACATAACGCTCTGGTGCTGGGTTTACCGAGGGAATCGTCACGTCCTGCTCATGGCTGTTTTAATTCCTCACTTCAATATATTGGGCATTTCGCTCGCCCTGGGCCATTCCTGCACAAACCAGTCAGCTCTGCGGTTGGTTTCCACTAAGCGAGTTTTCGGACATGTGCTTGTCCCTGTACCCATCAGAGCTGTTCCAGGCACGGCGGACATTCGGAAAACTACCTAGTCAGAGCTGTTCCGAACAAGAGCGGCATTCGGAAACTAGGTAGTCAGAGCTGTTCCTAGCACGGGAGACATTCGGACGAGACATTTCACTCGGACGTAAATGCGTAGTGTCAATTTTTAGTTTGCCACCCGTAGGACGACACTTCCGACTTCCGGCGGGCATTTTTTAGTGAGGTTAGCCTTCCTCTGGTTTCGAGACACGTTAGACTGTTGTAATGTCACCCACATCTCAGCTGGTCAAGATAGAACGATCAACGATATCGTGGTCTGCCCTCAAGGGAAGGCAGGGGCAGACCATGGGCATTATCTCGCTATCCAAGGAGGCTTCCATAATTGCAGAGCTGGCACATATTGCTCTGAGACTGGGCTCACCCAAGGAGTTTCCACGTCCTGCTCATGGCTGCTTTAATTCCTCACTTCCATGTGTTGGGCATCCCACTTGCCACTGATCGCTCAATCACACACCAGGAGCGGTCAGACTGCGAGTGACATCCACTCGGTAAGCTTTTGCTTGTGACTTCAGACCACGCAATAGGTTCGCTCGCCGTGCGTTCCATTTCGCGTTGATGAGACATTATTCCACTTTTGTCTACACTCTCTATGAGTTAGATACAGACAGGTTCCGTAACCCTTCGACTGGGGCACTTTTCTGACTTTTTTGTACTCGCTCACGAGGTAGGCTACATGTGCTGCCGGCTCAGCACCTTACCTTCGTGCAGCAGTGAACGGGAAACGGCCAGGCCCCTTCATCCGGGAAACTCTCATATCCCCCAGCTGGGAGCCTTCGAACATGTATCAGACCTGAGCATGTAGCTTGCTCAGTATCATGTTTCTATTTTCCGGTAGACGGGTATCAGCCTGGCTCTAAGATCCGAGGGTTTGTGGCTTAGAGGCGTTCAGCCACAGCCCTCGACAGGGAGCCTTAAGAGTATTGTCCTGACCAAGAAATTCTGCCTTTGTGCAGAAGGTACATTCAAGCTACAGGAGTTTAAGGATCACTTACACATCAAATGTTGCAATTTAGCAAGTACTTATGCCAGGCTTACATATGTCCTAAGTCAGGCTACAAATCTCTATAAGAATGGGCCTCATTGATGCCCTTGAATGTTGGTGAAAGGCAGCATGGCATGTAAACACAGATCACAGGAACAAAATCTGATGGTGGTTAGCAGTAATTTTTAAAAATACAAAGAGAACACAAAACAAAAAACATTTGAGGACCACAATGCTACATTACAACAGACTCCACACACATGCACAAAAATGAAATGTAAAAACAAAATGCCATGCATAGAAACAAAAATAAATAAATAGTTATAACTCACAGTAATGACTTAACTCATAACGTCTCAGTATAGATCAATTCATAAGCAAACCAAAGTACTGAATTAATTCATAATGTACTTTGATTTTTAAATAACATAAAAATGACAAACTTTCATAACTGTCTCGGCTTAATTAACCAAAGGATCTTTTTCTATGCCTGGGTTGGGTATATGGTATTAACCCCATATTTTCACAGACCAATCTGCACTGGGTGATGTGGTTAATATCAAGCTGGCCACTGTTACTTCCCAGACCTATTCCTGTTTAGGCTGCGAGCCTATTCCTGCGAGCCCAGGTCAATTTTGTTGTAAATCTTCGCTCTAAGTGTGCTAGCCATTTCTTCCACTACAGCAGTGGTTCTCAAACTTTTTTGGCCCGTGCCCCCCTTCACCATATTTTCTGAACGTCATCCCCCCCCCCTTTCATATTTCCTACCTATAAATTTGGACCCCCCCCCCCCTTTACCATATTTTCAGAACATCATTCTCCCCTTTCGTATTTCCTACCTAAAAATCCCACCTCCGCCCCTACACAATATACATAATAATGGAAGCTAAATTTAATAGCACATACTAAAACAAATCTAGATGTCCACATAAAATGTGATTTGTGGGTCTACTTACTTTATAAATTGAATTTTAGAAGGGTGAGATGTACAGAACCGTACAGTATGAAGGGAAAAACAATATCAAGTAATCGATTCTTGCATTAACGCGATCTTGAAATAATCTTAATTCTCCCCCCCCCCCCCCCCCCCCCCTGAAAACCCTAAAATTCCCCACCAGTTGAGAACCACTGTACTACAGCTTCCATCTCGGGGTTGGTTGATTTATAAATAGCACAAAATAACACTTTCATAGCTAATCTCACTTTAGGTCGACCTATAAACAACATAAAATAATGTCTCACTTTTATGGCTTTCTTAGTGTAGATATCTGCCTTCAGGCCCACAGTTCCAAAGTCTGCCTTCTCTTCCACCTCTTTCTCCTTGTCCTTCTTCTCAGTCAGGTCGCAAATATCCTGAGCTGCTGATGGCTGTTAGAGAAATTGATGACAGGGTTAGAAATTGATGATATGGATATAGGAACTGATGACTTCTTTTTGTTGTTCGCTTATCCTTTACAGGACATCGCTGTCAACATCAGCATCTTTCAGCTGATTGTTGATTTCTTGGCAAGATTACGCTCAGAACTGCTACCAATTCTCGTGCATGTCACATTACTCATGAGAGTATACAGGATTACGGAGAAAGATGCTAACCCCTAGACCAGGGAGATCGGCTAAATAATGACTAGCTTAGAGAAATTGATGGCTGGCTTAGAGAATATGATGACAGGCTTAGAGAATGTGATGACAGGGTTAGAGAAACTGATGACAGGGTTAGAGAAATTGATGACAGGGTTAGAAATTGATGATAAGATTATAGAAACTAATGACTAGCATAGAGAAATTGATGACTGGCTTAGAGAAAGTGATGACAGCGTTAGAGAAATTGATGACTGGATTAGAGAAAGTGAAGTCAGGGTTAGAAAAATTAATGACAGGCTTAGAGAAATTGATGACAGGGTTAGAAATTGATGATAAGATTATAGAAACTAATGACTAGCATAGAGAAATTGATGACTGGCTTAGAGAAAGTGAAGTCAGGGTTAGAAAAATTAATGACAAGGTTAGAGTAACTGATAACTAAGTTGGATAACTACATCATTATATGAGACAATGTGAGATAGGTCAGAGAAATTAATGACTAAAAAATGTGTTGTATCAATTAGAGAAAATGATGAATGGGTTAAAAAGGCTTGTGGATAGATGTGAACAGGGATCATAGCAGATTTTATCAAGTCCTTTAAAAGGTCTCTCTAGGATGTTTAAAGGCCACAGCCTTGAACTTTTAAGGGTGCTCCAAACATGCATTGCACTTGGCATGAATATATACAGGAATTTGTGCTAAATTTACAATTATTATATTTCTTGTACCTTGAAATAGCAAACAATTATTCTGATACCTGACAAACATTGGTGAATGAACACATTTATAGACAGTATGCGCGTATGCTCCACTAATGGATTAAGACAGAAGACATCATAGAACAGAAAATTAGATTTAAACTAAAGATTTATCATTCTGAAAGGTGCCATTACTTACTGAAGAAAAACAAAATGGGCTTTGACCAGTTTGACACCTTGAATTTTTATTTCGACAACTTATTCTTTTGACAAGGCAATAGAGCATTTCGAAAACCAAGTTTGAACTTTTGATGCACTTTATTTATGTTTTTGTGTGTGTGGGTATGGTATGTCATCTCTCTATATGGTGGTCAGCATGGCTGAATTGGTAAGAGCACTCACTCTTAAACTTCTAGTGTGTCCAGTCAGTTGGGTAAAATGTTGACTGCTCGTCCTCGACTTGGGGGCGTAAATTACAACTACCTCAGAAGTGGGTGTGGGTGTGCCTGATGGCAAGGGACACAGATAATAGGGAAAGCTAATCTACATGCAAACATCAGTCCAGTGTGAACAATGCTCAAGCTCAAAGCAAGTCAACAACAACAAAATCTCTCTACACCTATCACATTAATAGCTTCTTCCTTGTTTGAGGATCATACATCTAGGTCATGGAAATAATTACGCCGCACTATTTTGTCAGACCTGTGCCCCAATTTACATACTCATTTGTATCAAATCTTTCTTCCCTAGTCTTAAGACTGACCTATGTCCGTCTGCAAAATAGCAGGCTGTGTCTGTTAGTCGGATACATGCTTTTCAGCCTGAGGGAGACGAAACTAATGAGATAATGCTACTGTTGCCATGATTACTGGAGACTTCATGACATCAAAATTCATCATTACTACCACAAGTGTAGGTATAGAAGCAGTGGATACCAAGTATTAACAAATGTATCCATAACTTTAAGAGCACCAAGTGTTTCCTACACATCTCTGGCATAATGATAAAGTAACAAAAAAAAACAAAAAAAAGTAAACAGATATAGTTAGTACCTGGATGATCTTTGGAGGGTTGATTGTTGCAATGCCCGAGGGTGTGTCAGCCAAAATGTGGAAGTGGGATGTCGAGGGTGGTCCCATTGGAGTTGGGAAACTGTCTGTATCAACCTGGTAGTTGACAAGACCCCACTGTTCCAGAAATGCATGGACTCTGTTATAAAACATTGCAAAAGTTGGCGAAGTTAGTATTCTCACAGGAACAAACAATGTCGTTTACATCCAAAAACAGGAAGTAATTTGAGGACATGAACAGCAGCTAATTAGTCTTTTACTGAAACCAAACTTCTTTTCTCCTCTTTTTGGGTGCATGAGCACAATGAATTATACACACCTCTCACTCAGAAGACACTTGCCTGATATCCCGGTGGATGTGGGTTTGAACTGACAAGGAAAATGTTTGAAACTGACCTGAGCTCCCAGGTCGACCCAGCCTTAAATGGGAACCAGGAAATGTCTGGAGAAGTGGAGGTGACCAGCATGATATTGACCCTTCACCCACCGAGTGCCAAACTGTTATATAAAGATATGGGTCTACCACCATATGTTCAATACACCTTAGGCATGTCAAGAGGTTTTTTTTTTAAACAGCACACAGTGCTACCACATGTTACAATTAATAAGGGTATGACAGACAAAATTACCTCATGGTACAGTTAACAAGGGTAGCACATGACAGACAAAATTACCTCATGGTACAGTTAACAAGGGTAGCACATGACAGACAAAATTACCTCATGTTACAGTTAACAAGGCTAGCACATGACAGACAAAATTAGCTCATGTTACAGTTAACAAGGCTAGCACATGACAGACAAAATTAGCTCATGATACAGTTAACAAGGGTAGTACATGACAAACAAAATTACCTCATGATACAGTTAACAAGGGTAGCACATGACAGACAAAATTACCCCCATGATACAGCTAACAAGGGTAGTATATGACAGACAAAATTATCTTGTTAGTTAACAAGGGTAGGCATGACACACACAATTACCTCATGATATAGAGCACAGCAGACAATGATAAAGCAAACATCAATGTTACCTCAAGTTACAGCACACACATATTGCACATGGTAGGCAATGCTACCTCTTGACAGAAAAACACAGTGTTACCTCATGAAAGAACACAAATGTTATGTCATGATACAGCACACAAATGTTGCACTTGAAAATGTTAAATCATGTTACAGCACTTACTTATCGCACATGGTATGTAATGTTGCCTCATGATAGGACACACAATATTACCTCATGATACAGCACATAGTAAACAGTTTACTCTATGCTACAACACACAAATATTGCATGCGGAAGACAATATACCTCATGATACAGCACACATCGCCAGCTAGATTCCTGCGAACTGCTGTAGAGGTTAAATACTCTGTTGGATTCAAACGGTAGGTATCAATCATAAAGTTGCGGTACGCCAAATAGCTGAGGACAAATCACAAAACAGAAAGGTTAAATTAAGAGTATGTGTTTACATATTGTGTATTACACTGCATTCTTTAAACAGACTCTTGTGGCCCAATACATCCTATTTCTGGCATGTCTATTAGGTCTCCTTTCTCTACCCTGTGACCCACCACCAGCACATCTGATGTTGGAGTCCACCACCAGCACACCTGATGTTGGAGTCCACCACCAGCACACCTGATGCTGGGGTCCACCACCAGCACACCTGATGTTGGGGTCCACCACCAGCACACCTGATGCTGGGGTCCACCACCAGCACACTTGATGCTGGGGTCCACCACCAGCACACCTGATGTTGGAGTCCACCACCAGCACACCTGATGTTGGAGTCCACCACCAGCACACCTGATGTTGGAGTCCACCACCAGCACACCTGATGTTGGAGTCCACCACCAGCACACCTGATGTTGGAGTCCACCACCAGCACACCTGATGTTGGAGTCCACCACCAGCACACCTGATGTTGGAGTCCACCACCAGCACACCTGATGTTGGAGTCCACCACCAGCACACCTGATGTTGGAGTCCACCACCAGCACACTTGATGTTGGAGTCCACCACCAGCACACCTGATGTTGGAGTCCACCACCAGCACACCTGATGTTGGAGTCCACCACCAGCACACCTGATGTTGGAGTCCACCACCAGCACACTTGATGTTGGAGTCCACCACCAGCACACCTGATGTTGGAGTCCACCACCAGCACACCTGATGTTGGAGTCCACCACCAGCACACCTGATGTTGGAGTCCACCACCAGCACACTTGATGTTGGGGTCCACCACCAGCACACCTGATGTTGGGGTCCACCACCAGCACACCTGATGCTGGGGTCCACCACCAGCACACCTGGAGTCCAAATAAAAACTCAAAATATGACCAAAATCCTGGATGAATGGAAAAACGCACATAGATACAGGCGGACTAATTTTCCTTGTTTCATATTTCTTGTTCGCTGATGAAGATATAGGTCCAAATGTTTTGTTGTGCATTTTCTTGTTCACTGATTAAGACTTTATCGCCTGTATCTGTGTGTGGTTTTTCATTCTTCAAGCTTTTTTAAGTCATATTTTGTATTTTCATTTGGACACATGAAAGGCAACAATTTTTTTTCTCTTAGCTTGGTTGCTAGGAAGGCCCTCAGTAGCTATGAATTTAATAAATATCTTAATTTTTACACGAAGAATAAGTCCACAGTATTTATTAGCACTCACAGAAGAAGGAAATTAATTGAAAACAAAGACTAAAAACCATAGAATCATTGGAAAATTAGTAATGACTACTTTTGAAAATAATTTAGCTCCAACAAAATATACTTCTTAAAAAGTTAAAATGTTGCATACAAATAAAAAACATTAAATTGTATTTCTTGATGTGCACTTCAAGTGTTTTGCAGCATAATAAGAGTGCTCATGCAGTGTTTGTTTCTAATATGTTGTTCAATATTAGGTTGCCAACTTTGACAGAGGAACAAACTTATAGCTATTTCACATATATGTGACCATGAAGATCTTGTAATCTCTATTAGACACACGAGCAATATGAAACATAGGCCATCTCTATTAGATGCAATAACATTATGAAATACAGCGTTTCACAAAGATCCTATCATTATTAGACATATAAACAATATTAAATATAGTTGACATGAATATTTGGCCACCTCTATTAGATAAATAAACAATATGAAATCCAGTTGACTATGAAAATCTGGTCATCTCTATAAGATACATAAACTCAACTATATGAATTCTATATTACCACAAAGATCTGGCCATCTCTATTACAGGCAAACTAAACAATATGAAATATAGTTTACCACAAAGATTTCATCATTTATATTACGGACACAAACTAAACTATTTAAATTCTACTTGGTCACAAAGATCTGGCCATAACTATATGAATTCTACATTACCACAAATATCTGGCCATCTCTATTAGAGACATAATCTGAATTATATGAATTCTACATTACTGCAAAGATCTGGCCATCTCTAGTAGAGACATAATCTCAAATATAAGAATTTTACGTTACCACAAATATCTGGCCATCTCTAGTAGAGACATAATCTCAACTATATGAATTCTACATTACCACAAATATCTGGCCATTTCTATTAAAGACATAAACTCAACTATATGAATTCTACATTACCACAAATATCTGGCCATCTCTATTAGAGACATAATCTCAACTATATGAATTCTACATTACTTCAAATGTCTGGCCATCTCTATTAGAGACATAATCTAAACTATGAATTCTACATTACCACAAATATCTGGCCATCTCTATTAGAGACATAATCTCAACTATATGAATTCTACATTACCACAAAGATCTGACCATCTCTATTAGAGACATAAACTTAACAATTTGAAATGTATTTCTCAATGATGCAGTTGTCATTTCCATCGAAGAAGCAGGTGAACCTAATTCAAATCTACCTAACAATGATGAGGCCCCAATCTCCAACAAGAACATAAACTTAAGTTACAAATTGACTTACATTTCCGGAGTCTTGGATTTATTTTTCCCATTAAAAAACTCTGGCAACGCCCGCCTCTCTATAGCATGGATGGAGTTGTAGTCGAACCAAGCTGAGTAGCTAGGCACAATAATGTGATGGGTCTGTTCAGTTAATGTGTCATCACCTGCTTCTACAGCTTCCTTCTTTTCTCCCTCTTCCACAACAGCCGCAGCAGGTGCCTCAGTCTTCTCCTGCTCCACCTGAAATAATAATGTACAAATATGTTTACCATGTTAAGAAAACTTTCCTCTCTTGGCTAGAGAGATTGTTGTTTCAGGAGATGCTTGTTCCCGAGGAAGATGAATATAGATAATTGTAAAATAAATAAAAGATAGGTAAATAAGGTGCTGTAGGGAGATCGTTTCATATGCCGCTCAGTTGGATTTCTATGTTGACTTCCCGTGTAGAAAGCAATGGCAAACTAATGAACATAAATTTGCCTAGTGTATCACAAAATGTCAATAGTGGCTAGATGTGACTGCAACATCCTGCAAAGGACATGCAATTTTTTATAAAAAGATAAGATAATGGTAAGCCTATTGTTTGTTCATGACTGGTTGGATAGGAGGACTCAGAGTGAGTTGGTGTGTTAGTGGAGGGCTTATTCTCCACTGGGGAGGATAAACTGTCGAAGAAGTAGTCCAAGGCAAACAACACTGAAAAAAACTTCCGGTCCCCAGCATGGCGGTTAGGCATTGAACCGCTACGGCCTCTGGAGTATTTATCTTTGTGGCTGCAGTTTGCATTTTCCTCATGTTGGACTGGTAGTATATGGTTCCGTCACCCTGCTACTGAGTGAGTGTGTGGCGCGACTCTGTGAGCTGTGATATTCACGTGGAATGCTTCTAAATGTCCGCTTTTGTTTGTACAGTGACCTGCATGTTCGGAACAATGGCTACAGGCTGTTGCTGAATTGACTGATTTGCCTTTTCGGTTCGCAAGTGCATTTTTCAGGAGACTCCTGGGAGACGGCGCTAGAGCTATGGAGTTTGTGCTTAATGTGGCGCTTTCGGCGGGTCACCCTGCGGATAGAGACAGAGCCACATGAGAAAACCCGGGTCAATGAGGTCTTTCTGGTGACTGCCGATTCCATCGACGATGAACTGTGGTTTTCGTGGAGGACTTTTGTGTTGGCATTCTGGCGGCGGGATTATGCACAGTGTACCTGTTGGATTGCCAAGATTCCCGTCTGTTCCACTTTTCTCGTTGGACAGTGGGGAGCATTTTGTTTGATATTCATTGGCACAGGAACGGAGCATAATGGGGACGATCCGTTGGCGTAGTTGAAACCTCGACTAACTAACTAACTAAACAACACTGTCAGGATATGATTTGTTAATCATTTACTTGTAATAGGTCATAGCATAATGCAGTGTAGTAATATGCTATCTGGACCAATTTCAGAGCCACTGGTTTGAAACTTATTTCATCAAACCCGTGGCCCCTCACCCGATGTGTCTCCACCTTGCCGCGGTGGGGGAGCTTGTGTGTCCCTCTGACCCCATGTGCTTGCCGATGGGTGAAAACTACATATCGGACAGCTTATGGGATAGGGGCCAGACTAAGAGAGACACAACCTGCTGCTCTGCGGGTTAGACTGAGGTGAAGATAACAGTCAGAAGTTTAAATCAGGCGCACAAAGTTCTTGGTCCGGACAAAACACTTAAGGCTCCCTGTCGAGGGCTTTGGCTGAACGCCTCTAAGCCACAAACCCTCGGATCTGAGAGCCAGGCCGACACCCGTCTACCGGAAAATAGAAAAGTGATACTGAGCAAGCTACATGCTCAGGTCTGATACATGTTCGAAGGCTCTCAGCTGGGGGATATGAGGGATTCCCGGATGAGAGGGCCTGGCCGTTTCTCGTTCACTGCTGCACGAAGGTAAGGTGCTGAGCCGGCAGCACGTGTAGCCTACCTCGTGAGCGAGTACAAAAAAGTCAGAAAAGTGCTCCAGTCGAAGGACATGGTTACGAAAACTGTCTGTCTCTAACTCATAGAGAGTGTTGACAAAAGTGGAAGAACGACTCAACAACGCGAAATGGAACGCACGGCGAGCGAACCTATTGCGTGGTCTGAAGTCACAAGCAAAAGCTTACCGAGTGGATGTCGCTCGCAGTCTGACCGCTCCTGGTGTGTGCTTGAGCGATCAGTGGCAAGCGGGATGCCCAACACATGGAAGTGAGGAACTAAAGCAGCCATGAGCAGGACGTGGAAACTCCTTGGGTGAGCCCAGTCTCAGAGCAATATGTGCCGGCTCTGCAATTATGGAAGCCTCCTTAGATAGCGAGATAATGCCCATGGTCTGCCCCTGCCTTCCCTTGAGGGCCGACCGCGATATCGTTGATCGTTCTATCTTGACCAGCTGAGATGTGGGTGACATTACAACAGTCTAACGTGTCTCGAAACCAGAGGAAGGCTAACCTCACTAAAAAAATGCCCGCCGTAAGTCGGAAGTGTCGTCCTACGGGTGGCAAACTAAAAATTGACACTACGCATTTACGTCCGAGTGAAATGTCTCGTCCGAATGTCTCTCGTGCTAGGAACAGCTCTGACTACCTAGTTTCCGAATGCCGCTCTTGTTCGGAACAGCTCTGACTAGGTAGTTTTCCGAATGTCTGTCGTGCCTGGAACAGCTCTGACGGGCGCAACGACAAGCACATGTGCGAAAACTCGCTGAGTGAATACCTTCTGCAGACCTGTCTGGTTTGTGCAGGAACGGCCCGGGGCGAACGAAATGCCCAATATATTGATGTGAGGAATTAAAGCAGCCATGAGCATGACGTGACCATACCCTCGGTGAGCCCAGTATCAGGGCGCTATGTGTCGGCCCTGCAACTATGGAAGCAACCTAGGATGGCGGAAAATGCTATGGACTGTGCCTTCCTTCTCTTGAGGGATGACCGAAGTCCTCGACTGTTCGAACTTGACCAGCTGGGATGTGGACTGTACCACAAAAGTGAGAGTCTCCCAGGATTGCTAACCTGGTCAAAAATGCACGCGAAAGCCGGATGTGTGACCTAAGGGTTTTCAACCCAAGGGTGCCTAATGCACACCGCAATCACATCTGAAAAAAACACTCCGGATGAACGAAAAGAAGAAGAAGAAGAAACCCGTGGCCCAGCACATCATATTTCAACAGGTATTATTTTGAGCTGGCTTTCCTTAGCCTTTGACTGCTTCATCTAATGACAAGGCAGCAGGTTTGTGATTCCCTTTCTCTGGTCCCTATCCACTGACCTGTCTGATGTTGGAGATCCTACCAGTAGCTATGCTACCGCCAGTATAGCTCTTGGGGTCACTGGGAAAAGCAGCCCCTCTACAACGGCAGGGTAAGAGAAAAGGTGGATGGAATAACATTTATTCAACAATACAAACATTGGACAAACAGATATATGTCCATGCAGAGATGGAAAGAAAACTGAAGATGCCCTACAAGCCCATCTGCTTCTTGAGAAGAGCGAGTAATAAGATGACCTTTCCCAAACCTTACTGAAGGAAAAACTGTAATAATGATGAGAGAAACCTGAGACGCACTGCCAACTTTGAGAGACTGTACTTGTTTTCGCTACAGCATCCGTACTGCTAAGGTGTGCCAGAAAACACCAGTCATACCGACAATAGAACACACATCTCACATGTCCCACTGAAATATCATCATCACATGCCCTGCCAGGTGAATAGGTGTTCAAGTATATCTGAAGATACAAGTTCTTGGTGTTCTGGATCAATTCTATTAATATTCCTCCTTGCCACCAATTTAGGCCATTAAGCATCATTTCTCTTGGTCTGCCTCTGCCATAGCAGATCTTTTCAGACATCATGATTTCCAATGCCTCTTCTTATTATGTGATCAAAGAACACTGTCTCTTTCTTATGGCTGTATAAAACATTTACCGCCATTAGCCTCTTCCAGGCACTTTGTTAGCAGAAATATAACCATGAATATTTGATAGAAAACAAAGAAAAATAAACTAAGAACAATAATGTCTAAAGATCTTCAGCAATAGACAGGTGTGTTATCTTGCTCCAGATATTTAGCATCATCATCTTCTTCTTCACCTCTTGATACATAACTGAGGAGTCAGGCTTACCTTCTCAGTGTGCTCTTCATCTAGATCCATCAAAGTGCCTCCTTTGACTGGTGTACTTTCGTCTTTACCATTTCTCGATGCAGTTCCTAAGAAGAGAAATTAGTTCATGTAAAAAATACAAATTAAAAGTAGAACCACACTTACAGGCCACAGAGGCATATTATGAATATGGTGTAGGACCCATATTTTCTGTTACCACTAGTGAGTTTGTGCTCTGTGTTGATGTTCTCCTTCTATGATCAATGGGAGGAGATTGGGTGCTTACAGCGGTATTCATGTCCAAGGTGCTCCTTTACACAGCAAACCAAAACGAGAGAGGGGTGATATGGTGTCACACACATTGTTACATGTTTAACAAGGCAGTGGTTCCATGTTCAACCCAAAGTTATGGCTGAATATTTTGTTTTTGGTTTCAACCAGTACAGTTGTGGGTCTGGCCTAGCCCCATTAAATGGGCACAGGACCATTTTCAGAATTTTTGTGTTTTTTTGCGCTCGCTCACTTTAAACTCAAGCATAGTCCATACACACTATTTATAGTAGCGATGGACTCAATTTTGCGTGTGAATTAACTTTCCCTATTAACAGTGTCCCTCGCCATCAGGCGAACCCACTCCGACTTCAGAGATACTTGTAATTAACGTTCCCAAGTCAAGGACGACAGGTCAACATTTTAGTCCAACTGTCTGGTGTAGGGGTTGAACCGCTTACCTCGGCGTTTTTACCCATTCCGTTATGCTGACCTGCATCTTCAGAATTCTATGGGCATTGTCCGGAAAGGAGGATAGGCAGCCAGGACAGGAAATGACCAGCCACGTCATTATATTATGATCTAAAATATCCTCTCTTTTCTTCTGCCTTTTGTCTCCCAAGTGAACATAGGTTCTCAATCAAATCAAGCCAAGCCTTCCTATCTTTTGCTATCTCCGTCAGCTCACACCATGTTCTGAAAATATAACACAGATGGGTATTTCTTCTTCTACACTGTGCGTGTATGTGTACTTCTGCCACATTAAAACGTCTTAGCTCTTCTACACCCTAGTGTGTATGTGTTAAACGTTAATTGCATGTCCATTATAGGGTGCTGCAATTTGTCCCAGCATTTATTGGCTGTTTGTGATTTCCTCAGAAATTTCACGCTCAGTAGTTTGCTATTTCTTTCTGAACAACCAATGCTCTTACCATAGTTAAAAATTAATGCAGTGATCTACTTCCACATCACCTGCACCTGATTTCAAATCTGGAATACAGGATTGTAATATGCATTTGCTACCCCTTAGCTATAGATTTCTGCAGAATATAACATATCGAAAGGCTCTTTTTCCCTCTTTACACCCAAGGGTAGAAAGTGAATGACAAATAAATCAAATGCCCATTTTTCTCACCTTGCCTGAGATTGTGTACTTCATGGATGTTAGTCTCTGGCTGTGGATCATCAATATCTTTTGTGCTGTCCTCTTCATCATCATTCCACTGCCGCTTCTTGTTAGCTCCGATTGCTGCTGTTCTTGAGCTAAGATGTAAAAATACCTAACATTTAATTTACTCTTCCTCAATTAACTCCCCATAGAGCAAAGGCGCTCTAGCAACTGAAAACAGGTCTGTATCTTTGCCATTATTCCTCCTATCTTCTTACACTTTGTGGGTTTATATGACTGCATTTTAGCTGACTAAAGTTTACACACCGGTCTCCCTGGTGAAGGGATAACGACGCTGTTCGTAATCCTGTATACTCTCGTACAAAACACAGCTGCGCGAGATTTGGCAGCGGATCGCGTCACGTTGGTTACTTACAGAGGGTGTGTGAGCTGGTCGTTCAGAAAGCAATGGCAAACTACTGAACGTAAAACTTGCCAAGACATCAACAGCAGCTGAAAAATGCTCGTATTGACTGCAATGTCCTGTAAAGGATATGTGAAACCAAAAAAAAAATGTCTTATAATGCAGTTACACACTGACTACTTTACAACTCATCGTTCTCCCCACAAAGAAATAACTCCTCCCAGGAATCTAAGACTCAAGTCCAGAATATGTCCATGATTTCTCACAATAACAAATCGAGTTTACATATGATAAAACATGTTGTGAGATGAAGTTTTCAATTCTTTCAATTCACATTAAATTACCATGCTAAACTGTTAGGAGTAATCTCTTCACTTTTTATCCTTTCAGTCTGGGCTCATGACTAGCCTCTTCTGTAGGTGAATGACACCGATATGATATCTCTGCTACACTCTGTCTACTGATGAGCACTGATCCTTTCAATCTGGGCCTCATGACTAACCTCTCGTGTAGGTGAATGGCACTGATACCTCTGCTACACTCATGTCAACTGACGAGCACTTACACATCTTATCTAAACCTAATGAGACATAATCCAGACAGTGAAATCAGGGTTAGGTTAACATTTCTGTTATAGTATCCACCTAATGTGTTATCTTAGCAGCAAACACAGCTCAGCCAAGATACTACAGGCATAACAAAAATATAACTCTTGTGAACATGTTTTCATAACTTTCACCTTTTACATTGTTTTGTGAAATCAAGGAGACAAATATCAGCTTTACCTGGCACAAATAGATACCTAATACGTGACATGCCAGGTTAAGTTATTCCTCCTCTCCTCATGTCAGTATTTAAGAGCATTTGTGAGAGCCAAAATAACAACACCCCCCCCCCCCCCCCCCCCCCAGTTGCTGAGTAGGGAACCTTTTCCAACTGCAAGTAACTTTGGGTTCAACTCAACTTTGTAAAATGAGAGCAAGAAATTTCTTTGAGCAATGAGTTCAATGAACAAGGTAACTGGTTAAGAAGCACAATAACTCTTTTCCACCTGACTTCAGGTGTATATTATGTATACATGATAGCCCCCCATCTTTATAGACCAATCAGCACTCAACGGGTGATGCAACCATTATCATGCTGGTTGCTTTAACTTCACAGGACATTTCCCCGCAGCTATTATAGGCTGGATCGACCTGGGAGACTAGGTACATTTTTAAAAAAAATCCCCCTCTTAATGGAGATTCAAACACATGACCACAACCACCTGGACAGCAGATATGCATGATAGCTACTGCGACTCCTGAGGGAACAGGTGACCTTTCTTCAAACTGTCATAACATGGTAAGGTTAACCCAGTCAAAAAACACCAACAGAAGTCAGATGTGTCGGCCTAAGGGCGCAAATAAACTTGACACCACGCAATTACTCTGAAAATACACTCCAGATGAACACAGAAGAAGAAGAAACTGTCATAATGTATCATTTCAATATCTGCTATGAGACTACCTTATCTGTACAGTGTCATCAGTAAACATGAACATCTTGTCAGTGTCTGCTATGTGTATGAAAATGGCTACCTCTTCCTCTTCTTCTCCTGAGGTGGGGACGGAGATCGTTTCCGTTTGCTGCTGCTGCTCTTCTTTTGCCGCCTGCTTTTGTCTGTCTCTGGGCTGTCTCGAATCTGTGAGTATTCAGACAAACATTCACTAAATTTGTAGTGATCCTAACAAAGCTATTGAACAACTGTCATCATGTGATATTCCGAACTGCAATTTTCAACACTGCGGCTATGGTGGTTAGTGCACTGACTTGCTGCCTCAGTGGTCCAGGTTTAATTCACAGTAATTACAAGATTTGTATCTATTATGGACACAGCTGGCATCAACAATGCTTACAACTTTCTCATTAACTGTGCTTTGACATTTAATTAAAGCTGTGCTATCATCAACTAAGGCTAGTTCATTAGCTTACCTCAGCTACTATAAACAACCTACTTTATGAAAATAGAACTGCAGCTAATTTACATCATCTGCACTTATAGCTTCTTTGGTCACAAATTTAAAGCAACTGCACATACAAGTTACAAAGCATAACAATCAGCATTACAAGGACATAATAACAATCAACAGAAAACAGATCTGGAGAGAAAACAGACTTCACTAGCAAACAAATGCAAGCAAACTATACACATCTTTACTGCAGTCACACACACATTATCACAACAAAAACTACAGCTAGAGCCAAAACCAAACACTGACTACATCAACAACCAGTTACAACTTACATGATCAACAGTCAAGCGCACTTTGCCAGATCGCTTGGATCTCTTTCCATCACCCTGTACAAGAAAAACAGTTCACTAAAGCTGGACATTAAAACATGTTCACAATCACAAGCAGTGATGCCATCATACAGGGATGTCCACATGTACACAGTGCTACATACATGACAACTACAGCAAGCCTTTCATCTGCCACTTGAGGCATACTGTCAAGCGTACAAGTGATAAATAACATATATGCACAGTGCATTTCTAATAACTGTGGGGGTTTTTGAAAATACTGCCGTTCAAGTTTTGTATTTATCTTTATGTTGCATGAACTCCAGAGGGTGAATACAAAACTTGAAACGGCAATATTTTGAAAAACTCCAGTCATTAAAAACACACCCTATACTAATTGAATGATTGAGCACAGGACCTTTTTACGTGTTTCAGAGTGTCGAGGGGTATATGGTGCTAGAACCTGATTTTTATAGCAGGTGGTGGGTGATATGGTCAGCTATGCGGGTCATTCTGGGATGCACCAGAGACACCTACCCCAGTAGTGTGTATGCGTTACATCCTTGGTCTACCAACTGTTGCTGGTAGGCTCAAGGTGATGCAGGCGAAGGCATACCTCAGAGTTGCTGCAGACACAGATCACCCTTTGCATGAGATGAGGCGCTGGATGCAATTAAGGGTCAGCGACTGATAAGAGTGAAATCATGGATGGCTCAGGCGGAGGATATGATCAGACATATGTGCATCTTGGAGAACATTAGGCAAGGAGAGGAGCGGGGCAGAGTGCCAGTGGAGCAGTCAGACTTGTCCAGAGTTATAATCACATTGTGGGTCAGAGTGCCAGCGAAGCAGTCAGACTTGTGCAGAGTTATAATCACATTGAGCCGGGAGTGCAGGGAGTGGCCAGCAGGGGCCACGGAAGTGGATATCTAGCAACTAATTCACGATAATGATCGTTCGAGTGATGTGATTATCTACACAGATGGGTCGGTGTCGAGAGGTAGGAGAAGTGCCTGTGGGTTCATAGCAAAAGCTAATGGCCGATGTTTGGTGCAGGAGAGCCTGGCATATGATACCACAACATCTAGCTTAAGAATGGAGGTGGAGGTGGTCACTGCAGCTTTCTGCTGGATGGAAAATACGATACACACATCGTGATTTTAACTGACTCAGAAACATTGCCAAGGAAGGTGAGGACAGGCATGCTTCATGCA
This sequence comes from Cepaea hortensis, assembly GCA_963921405.1. NCBI lineage: Eukaryota > Metazoa > Mollusca > Gastropoda > Stylommatophora > Helicidae > Cepaea > Cepaea hortensis. The sequence goes on along the minus strand of OY992883.1, from coordinate 94,053,083 downwards.
GAGTGGCTTGCTTCGCTTCGGAGGTCATGGGTAGCAAGCATCGCCTGGATCTTTTCTCCGGGGCATGCAGGTGTGCTGGGGAATGAACAGGCGGACAGATTGGCCGGCTCTGCAAAACTTGGTGGAGTATTGATACATGACAAGGCAGACGTGGTTGCGGTCTTGTGGGAGCATGTGTACACCTCGGAGGAGCAAATGGATCACCATGGTCTGGCAAGAATGAGGGAGCAAGGAGTGACGAGGGGATCTAGCCGACGCTCAGAGGAAAGGTGAGACGGACATATAATGAGATTGCTACTGGAACTATTGGTGTTGGAACTCTTCGCTGGCTGCTGGGGATGGGGACGGAGCGATTATGTGAATGCCTCGAATGCTGTGATGTTGGTTCTTAGATCAATCAATCAAGGTCAGTATCATGATGATCTCTTTTACTTCCCAAGACATTTCTTGGCATCCATTTTTATACTGAGTCGACTTTGGAGCACAGGTCAATCTGAAAAACCTTTCCGACGTGGATTGGAATCCATGAGCACCAGGCCAGTAGGCAAGCATCTAGCCACTGTGCTTCTTTGGCCTCCAATAAGATAAAGAATATAGGTGCTATATAAATTGCAAGAGGAGAAACTCACTGCATGCAACGTGACACTAGAGGAAACAGTTGCAAATAATGATGATAGAAATACTAGACCAACTTCCTCCTATACTTAAAAGGCAAATGGGTATCACAAGCTATCATTTATACAACGATAGACAGAGAACTGGGTGTCTGAACCAAATGTCCAGTGATAGTGTGTAGTGGATAAGTGCAAATGGATCCCTCCATAGGTGCTCTAATATAACTGGTGTGTTTTCAATGCTGGAAAATTTGCAACCAAGTCCAAACAATGTCTCGTCTCCATGTCGACAGGGTTCAACTCTTGTTCTGCTGGGTTCTTTCTCAAATGGATGCAGCCATGTCAACAGATATTACTTTGTATAATTTAATGTATTAAAGAACACCCTCACAAGTTTCCAGGGTGCTACTTTTACTCTCTGTCATTCATTAATGTGAACAGCAATCCTGGCAATGATTTCTCATTCTGAAAGTCAAGGAACAACAGCAAAGATCATGGATGCCATGTTTTCTATTTGACGTTTTTTTTCCCAATGGATGATGCCAAGTAGTAGCGCAAAAGAAAGAGGGAGCAAAACTCCCGAACCAAAATGTACATAAAACTAGGCGCCTGATGTAGAACGGAGATCACATCAGTTTTGTTTGTCAATAACAACGTACATTCGGATCATAGAGCTTGACTAGAGAAGCAGCACGTTCAAGTCGTCTCTAATTCATAAAGTTATTTACTGGCAGGACAACTTTATTCATGGCTAATACATATTAGAAAGGAGAACCAGAATCGTGGCAGCTTATATATCAGTTTAAAGATTTTGGGACACATGCAGAATCTAGGAATGAGATTGAGAATGTCACACCAGAAGGACACTTCGGTAACCTTGGATGGACAGAAGGACTGCAATACTAATTTGATAGTTCCCAGTAGCTAGTATGGTCAACAGTTGAATATTTATAATTGATGTTTTCTTACGATCGTCCCGTCTGGAATTTACAGACCCGATCGAAACTTATTGAGATTCATAAATTGTCTGATTGATCACTGCTCAAGAATGTGGGCTAATAAACTTAGCCGCATCAATTAGATTGCCAGCCTTCGAGTGAGTCCTTTTTATTGATGTTCCGTTGATGCTTCTTTGCTGGATCGTTGTCTGCAACTCTAGACGGTTTTTTGTTCGAGCTTATGTTTTGATGTTATGCCAGATACGCCACAGCAGATGATAATAAATATGGACAACCTAGAACACATTTCTAACACATCCTTAAACACATAATGACAAACTATTCTAACATTCTAGTAGCTATGTCTCAACACCTATTGAATCACAAAAATAATGTCATCATTTGGAACTTCAGTATTAAAAAATTTACTTGGTGAATGCCTGTCCCAGAATGTTCCTGTGTCAAGTTACTATATTCTCTTTACCCAGCTCATTAATTTACAGTATTTACAATTCTGTCACGCCCAACCAGGATTTACAATTCTGTCATGCCCAACCAATCTATGGTGTGCCCACTCAGTTCCTCCAAGCACAGTCCCCTATCGACCATAATCCAAAACATCACTCAACTACTATTTTTTTTAAAAATAATACGGGTTGTAATACGATAAAATATGGATGCTGGCATCTGTGAGTATACAAACATAGTCCATAATAATAACAAACCCAATATTTAAAAACAAAACAGAAGCACAAAAACATAAAGATGCAGCATTGAAAATATGTAAACATATAGACCCAAATATCCAGTCATATGTGGAGATACAGAGCTAAATGTCTTGTCATATGCAAGCACACAAAGCTAAATGTCTTGTCATATGCAAGCACACAAAGCTAAATGTCTTGTCATATGCAAGCACACAAAGCTAAATGTCTTGTCATATGCAAGCACACAAAGCTAAATGTCTTGTCATATGCAAGCACACAAAGCTAAATGTCTTGTCATATGCAAGCACACAAAGCTAAATGTCTTGTCATATGCAAGCACACAAAGCTAAATGTCTTGTCATATGCAAGCACACAAAGCTAAATGTCTTGTCATATGCAAGCACACAAAGCTAAATGTCTTGTCATATGCAAGCACACAAAGCTAAATGTCTTGTCATATGCAAGCACACAAAGCTAAATGTCTTGTCATATGCAAGCACACATAGTTAAGTATCTAGGCATATACAGAGATGCAGATAGACATCCAAGGTAAAACAGATGTGCACAGATATATATATATATATATCTAGTAATGTGTTGGAATTCAGAGATAAATATAAATGGATATGCAGATGTACTAACATATAGCACTAAAGATCTAGAGATTACAGATATACAGCACTAAATATCTGGGGATGTACAAATAAAAACCGCTAAATATCTATGTGTATGCAGATATACACCACTATATGTCTATGAATGTTCAGACATACACCACTAAAAACTTAGGGAAGCACAGACAAACACTGCTAACTACATATGAGTTTGCAGATATACACCACTATTTGTCTATGAATGTGCAAATATATGCCACTGAACATCTGACAGACTGTTTGTAAAATGGAGTTATACCTCTCCATAACATTGGCACAATGTAACATTCGGCGCTAACAGAAAGAAGGTAGTACTGTACACTGTCATATGGTAGCTCAGTCATATCTGACTAAGATATGTACAGATTAACACTGTTAAATAACTTGGGATGTACAGATAAATAGGACGCTAAATATCTATGGGTTTGTGGATATATACACCACTAAATACCTAGAGATGTACAGATATACACCACTAAATATCTAGAGATGTACAGATATATACCACTAAATATCTAGAGATGTACAGATATATACCACTAAATATCTAGAGATGTACAGATATATACCACTAAATATCTAGAGATGTACAGATATATATACCACTAAATATCTAGAGATGTACAGATATATATACCACTAAATATCTAGAGATGTACAGATATATATACCACTAAATATCTAGAGATGTAGAGATAAATACACTAAATACTAAGGGATTAGATATGAAGAGTTATATAAATATACAGAGATTTTTTAAACGGTATTATATATAAATACACAACAACAAAGCATAAAGTATAGCTTTACAACATACAATTAAACACAATACTGATAACAAGGTTTCATCAGCAAAACATGTCATATTCAGTTTCATGTTTGGAGCCTCTGAGTTAAGTACCACACATTTTATTCCATTTTGTTTCACATGATTCCACATATTATGTTTCAATATAGTCATTGAAGGGTAATTTCCGGTGTTTGTGTGTTGTCACATTTTCTTCTAACTGTTAGCTGATGAAGGCTTTTCGCTGCAACGTCCCCTTTTGTTTTTGGAATTGTATTTTGAATAGCTGACCCAAACTTTGTAATTTTTAATTGTTTACATTTCCACAGCTTTACCGCAGTTTAACCCATTTAAGTTATATTTGTAATATGTAAAATAAAAATAGCCTTGGATATGCAAACACACTCAGCGAGATAAATAACTAGGGATATGAATATGTATGCTAAATATCTAGGGCTAAGTAAAAGTAACTCACTGAGCTAGCCTCCTCATCTATGAGATAATCATCCTCATTCATCCACTCATTGAATTCCTCCAAATCCAGCAGCCATCGGACACTGACCTATGCGAATGAGAGACAAAATTAGAAGGGGAAATAAAAGAAGAAAATTTTCAATTATTATGAATCAGTAACAACATAAAATCTAACTGATTACGGCTAAATGGATTCTGATAACAAACAAATAAGGGTATTTCATTGCTAGATTCATCATACATGATAGGAAATTTACAAGACACGAAATGGATCTGACGAAGCTGAAATTAGAAGACTGAGAAAAGTCATTTGGGACAGAGAGAAAGGGAAACAGATGGTCTCTTCTTCTGCTACCAGTAATCTCCCAATGAAGCTTAAGCCCTGAACTAACTCAAGCCAAGCAGATTTGCTCATGACTGGCTAGATTTTACAGCCAAGTTTTCATGAGATGAGATGGCCATTCTCAAACCAACCCTCCTGTGTCACCTCTTATGACATGCATTACAGGTTACAGGATTACTGTGTGTCCCTTATAGGCTGCGTTAGCACACAGGCGGAAACATTATGCTTGCTTGCAGATTTACTGTAAGAAAATGACAAAGGTGATTCTACCAGATGACGAAAGACTACAGTTGTAAAGCAAAAAACATTGGTTTTCGCTTTAGGTGAAAATGATATTAATGATGGATGAAGGGTGGAGATGTCGGTCATCACAGAAAAGTGGCAGACACAAGTTTAATGTCAGACATTCTGAAAGAATATCAAGTATAGTGCTTCCATATTGACGTGGATAGGCCTTAGGTTCATACCAGAATACGATCAGCGTTGCCAGTAGTGGGTTGAGCTCAATATTTAAATTTCAAATCCCGAAACAACCAAATAATCAATTCTGAAAGAAGTCTAATCACGCAGTGTCACTAGATAACTGGTGAAGACGCTTAGAGACAATGCTCCATATTTTCAGGACACTCTGCAGACCAATAAATCAAAAGCTGCTATAATCTGCATAGCAAAGTTACTATATTCAACAATAAATACAGTTTACGAATGTTGCAAATTCCTAAGAGGTTAATGAAACTATAACATTATATACAATAATAAGAAAGAGACAATCAGCTTTCTTTGGTCATGTGATGAGAAGAGAGGCGCTGGAGAACATCGTGACAACTGGAAAGATCGAGGGGAAGAGAGGCAGAGGCAGACCACGAGAAATGATACTGGAAGGATTGTGACGGTGGCATGGAGGAATATCAACGGCAGAATTGATCCAGAACACCAAAGACCGAGATCTGTGCAGAGTCATGAACGCCTACGCCAGTCGGCATGGCACTTGATGATGATGAACATAAACAGTAGACAGAAGAAAAATAAGTTAATGCAACTAACAGACCAATATATCAATAGTTTTCATCCCAACAGAATAATAAATCAACAGTTCTTGGACCTAACATCCCCAGAAAGCTTAACCCGGTCAACAAATGCCTGCAGAAGTCGGATTTGTCAGCCTAACGGCGCAAGAACGCAGCTCTGCTGTAAATATGCACAACGCAATCATGTCTGAAAAAACTCTCCGGATGAACACAGAAGAAGGAGGAGGACCCAACATGTTTACAAATAAACACTTTTTGTACCCAAAAAATAGTAAATCAGTAGTTCTTGTAACCATCGTTCCTACAAATCAACAGTTCTTGTACTCAAGAGACAATAAATTAACAGTTCCTGTACACAACATACAATAAACCAACCTTCTAGTAGTATTCTAGTATTAAAATAACCAAGATTCTATACCCAGTTTACCAATGTATCAATAGTTCCTGTTCCCAGTCAGACAAACTTGTGTACCTAACACACCAGAACACAGATAGTCCTAAACTCAGCAGACCAATAAATCAACACGAACAAACACAAAATATAACTAAGACGCTTGATGTAAAAATAAATACAAGCAAATGTTTCAACCAGTCTTTATCAATTAACAGAAAAACAAGAATGTTTAGCTGGAAAAGTGAAGTATCACATCACAGATAATCCACATTGCAACTGCAACAAAGACAAGTTATTCATCTTTTATTGTGATGTGATACTTCAGTTTTCCAGATGATTTAAAAAAAAAAATTGCTGATAAGAACTTGCCGGCTTCGTGGCTTAGAGGTTATGACTTTTCTCCGTAATCTCGTATACTCTCGTCGGTTAACATGATGACGGTTCAAATCAGCAGTGGTTCGAATCGCATTGGTGACTTGCGGGGTATGTGAGCCGGCCGCTCAGAAAGCAATGGCAAACTACTGAGCGTAATCTTGCCAAGAGATCAACATACAGCTGAAAGATGCTGGTGTTGACAGCTAAGTCCTGTAAAGGATATGCTAAAAAAAAAAAACAAAAAAAAAAACAAAGATAAGAACTTGCTCAAATGTCCGCTTGTATCTGTGTGTTTCTCCTTTCGTCAAATTTCCTAATTACATTTTGTGTTCATTTGGTTTCCAGTATCAGCTTGGCAGAATCCTTTTTTTAACTAAATCAACAGTATGCAGAAACCATCAATGTCAGACATATCTTACCTCCCAAGGTGTTGAAGGATGCCCTGTGTCAAAGTCATAGTCAATATTCACATCAGTCACCCAGCAATCATAACTGTAGACAGGAAACAAACTAGGTCATTTTAACCGATTAAGTACCATGGTATGATCAATCATCTTAAGCGACTTCCCACATCAGCCATAAACTTATTATCGCCGAAATGTTGCCACTGCGTTATAATACATGTCTGAAACCATATCAACAACTCATAGTAGGTCTTCATGGCCGAATGGATAAGAACGTGTTCTTAAACATCTGGTGTGCTGATGCCGAGGTAAGGGGTTCAACCCCTACACTGGATAGTTGGGACTAAAATGTTGACCTATCATCCTTGACTTGGGAACATAAATTACAAGTACCTCTGAAGTCGGAGTGGGTTTACCTGATGGCAAGGGTCACTGTAAATAGGGAAAGCTAATCCACACACAAAAATCAGTCCAGCACTACTAGAAATAGTGTGTGTGTGCGCACTACCCTTGAGTTCAAAGCGAGCGAGCGAGCCCCCTCCCAAAGTTTTTAATTCATCCCCCTTTTCACCATTCATTTTTGTTTGGTCCAAACCTACTTTTCTTTGGCACAGACTCTGTTGAACTAAACACTGAGAACAGCAGAACCTGATGAAATGAATGCTGTTGGACAGCATGGCTGCAATGTCTGCTTACAGCAGAACTGTGATATTTGCATCTTTCATCCGACACATTTGACTCTCCCCAGCATTTGACAGCATAAGCCTGGAAAGGTTTATAAGAAACTCCAGGATCTCAATATTGTGATGCCATCTACATCCTGGAGACTGAAATAAATCTATCTAGCACAGCTACATGCAAGCTGTTAAGACTTCAAGGGAAGGGATGGGCTACACATGGGCACCAACTGTCATTCAAGGAAGCTTCCATTAATGCAGAGTAAACATATGATGCTCTGGTTATGGGCTAACCCAGGGAATTATCATGACCTACATATGGCTGCTTAACCTCACTTCTAGATACTGGGGTTCCTACTCATCAATGGCTGTGCCTATGGTTTTGAACAAATTCATTTTTTTCCTCTTTAATTTGCTCATTTTGGAAGCAATCGTAGTCCGTATATGTGCTACTACTTCTAGTGCACTGGATTCATTTTTGGGTGAGGATTAGCTTTCCCTATTAGAGTGTCCCTTGTCATCAGGCAAACCCACTCTGACTTCTGAAGTACTTGTAATCTACATCCCCAAGTCAAGGACGAGAAGTCAACATTGTAGCCCAGCTGACCGGTGTAGAGGTTGAAACCACCACCTCGGAATCAGCACATCGCAAATTTAAAAGCGAGCTCTTTCATCCATTCTGCCACATTGACCTCTAATCAGTTCATAATTCAGTACTACACACATTCGATGGACATTATTTACCCATGAATTGGGAGTGGGCTGATGAGTGGCAGGGACTTTGCCACTTCCAGGTTTATAGTCACTGCACCTCTGAGGGTTCACTAAATGAAATGTTCTGCCAGCTATGTTGATTCCTGTGATGGTCATGAGTACAACACGGATCAATCGCAGACGCCTTTCACTGGGTTCCATTAAACAAGCACAGCCAAATGGCACTCACAGTGAGGACAATCATTAGCAAGTGAGTTGAACTGAGCTATTTCATCAAGCCTCTGCCTCAGTACATTCGATGCTGACAATTATATTTTCGGGTTTGCTTTTGCTAGTCTTTGACTGTCCCCAGTCTACCCTACTAGGCAGCAGTTTTGTGCATCTCACTGCCTGATCCCTTAAACTGTCAAACATGGGAGACCCTAACTGTGGCTGTGCTACTGTCAGCATAGCCCCTAGAGTCACTAAAACATGCAAGCCCCTCTACCACTTCAAGGTAGATACAAACCAGAGGGGACTCGCAGTGAAGTACACAGTATTCCTTGATAGGCAACATGGTGGTCTTAATTTTCCCCACTGATGTCATCAAATTCACTATACTGCATGTCCTAAGATTGGACATTGTGAGTATATAGAGTTGGGTGTTAATACCCTAGTGAATGTGAGTATATAGTTTTTTTTTCCTTTTAAAATCAATCATGTCATGGGCTTGAGAAGAATAGCGAGTAAGGCTGGACAAGGATAGATAACTCCATGGAAGCTGTGATGAGGTGGTATGTTATGATGGTACTACGAACCAGGCTGTGGATAGTTTATTGCTGCCCTAAAAGGCATCACTGAATGTGATAGTTATTGACTACAGTCAACATGAAACACTGCTATTTCATCGGGCCGATCCCCTGTGCATCCAATGTGGGGGTCTGTTCTTCCTAGCCTTTCACTGCAAGGCAGCAGGTTTGCGCTTTCTTTTGTTCGTTCGCTTTGAAGCATAGTCCACACATGCCACTACTTCTCGGTGCACTGGACTGATTTGTGCATGTGGATTAGCTTTCCCTATTACCTGTGCGCCCCCGCCCCCAAATCAGGCGAATCCATTCCGACTTCTGAGGTACTTGTAATTTACATCCCCAAGTCAAGGACAAGAAGTCAACATTTTAGTTCGGCTGTCCAGTGTAGGGGCTGAACCTGCTACCTTGGCATCAGCACACTTGATGAGGAACACACGCTCTTATCCATTCAGCTATGCTGACCTACATTTGAGCTTCTTTAGTCTGGTTCTTATTCTTCAACCCATCAAACTTGGAAGACCCTTGCCATCAAACTTGGAAGACCCCTGCCACTCTTGGAGTCATCCAGACATACAAGCTCCTCAACCACTAAACACTGGAGGCATGAAATAAAACTATGATCCTCAGTGAGTAATAAGAAGGTACTCAAGAAACATGTCTGCTTACCTGTCTGGGTAGTGCCACCAGTGGATACCATAACTTCTGTCTCGTTTAAATGTGGGCCTGAAGAAATCTTCTGCTGAAAATATAAAATACCATTAGGAATTGTTGTGACACAAGAATTAAAATAGTGTATGAAATGCATGGATGAGTTAGGACTACAATTCACACACTCCTGCTGGCACATTAACAATGAAGGTGATGACGATTAGCATATCTGTTCAGTGATGACGATTAGCATATCTGTTCAGTGATGACAATTAGCATATCTGTTCAGTGATGACGATTAGCATATCTGTTCAGTGACAACAAGTTATTTCTATATTCTTCTTCTGCCATTTATCTTCCAATGGAACATATGTCTTCAACCAACTCACATCAGGCCCTTTGTGGTCTTGTCATGAGTGGTTGGATTTTGCAGCTCAAGTTGTTTACATAATGAGGCAGCCGTCTCATGCCACACCTCCTTAGTTGCCTCTTATGACATCCATGGTAGGCAGCAGTGTTAAAATACAATATGTTTTGCTTCCCCTATAGGCCCCAGCAACAGGTAAGCGGAGGAGATAGAGGCAGGTAAGCAAGAGATAGACAGCGATATAAAAGGATAAAAGGGGAAATGACATCAAGAGATGAACAAACAGCGTCAAAATGTACACAGGTGAGAGACAAGAGAGTGCTGGCAATCAATTGCAGCCAACCTTAATTGTGGAGCAAGAGCACCAGACTGAACTGAATACAAATATTGGAACCAAACAAATGCTGTAGAGCTGAAAGTTGTAAACAATAAACGTCACAATAATAAAATACCAACCATCTCGAGATGGTGAAGTCTGGGTGCTGTTGCATATAATGTGTGTGGCTGCGTCCACATCATCCACTAACACTCCCTGATGCCGTTTGATGATGTCCTTCAACTTTGGTACCAGCAGCTTATCCACATCAGGCCGGATGTAGATCTGTGGCAGGACAAGGCTCTTGGACTGGACCAGTGCCTTTTCCACCTGTAGGAACATTTCCACATTTCTGTCCATTCTCGATGGGGACTGGAAGTCAAATCGGCGCCTGTATAAAATACATAATTATTTGGAATTTAATTTATCAGAAACACATGTATAATATATATATGGACATGATAAAACTACACCTGGACAAAACACACATACAACATCTATACAGGTGAAAACTACACATTTCTGACAAAATCATTTACTATGGGCAAGACAACACATAATATAACAAAAGACAACACCTGGACAGGACTATATATGCAACTAATGTAGAAAATTAACACATTTCGATCAATTTCTGATAGCCTGTAAGACAGTGGTTCTCAACCGGTGGGAAATTCCCCCACCCCTCAGGGGGGAATTTTAGTGTTTCCAGGGGGGAATGAAGACCATTTCAAGATCATGTTAATACAAGAACCGATTACTTGATATTGTTTTTCCCTTCATACTTTACAGTTATGTATGTCTTATCCTTCTAAAATTCATTTTATAAAGTAAGTAGACCCACAAATCATGTTGTATGTGGATGTCTAGAATTGCTATTACATTTGCCTTCCACTTTTACGTATACTGTGTAGGGGTGGGAGGATTTTTAGATAGGAAATATGAAAGGGGGGAATGACGTTCTTAACATACGGTGAAGGGGGGCACGGGCCAAATTTTTTTATAGGAGGGGGATGGCGTTCTGAAAATATGGTGAAGGGGGGCACGGGCTAAAAAAGGTTGAGAACCACTGCTATAAGACAAATCAATAGCTGCATTAAAGATACCAATTACAACTCCTTATATGCCATCTGGAAAAATAATTCATGTACAGAATCCAGAAAAACCTAACAAGTTCAATTATAACTAGCCATGTAGATCATGACGATAACAAAACTTCCATTTAAATTATTCTGAAAATCTAAAAAACCACAACACCTTTTATAATATATAGCCAACAAGCTAATATGGTATCATAATTGAAATTCACTCTAAGTGGTGAAAGAAAACCCAACAAAATGCAAAAATAAAAGTATAAAAGTTGTCATTTAATGTATAACCCAATTATCTAGGAATAAATACTAATTCATGACTCTATTTGCCTATAGCAGAAACTTTATGTTGATGTCAACAATATCAAGCTGACTGCTGCTTTCATTAGATATATGCAGGTTAACATCTGAAGGTGTATCTCATCTCATCTCATCATGTTCCTCTTGTACCTTGCAGTGCCGAGGTGAAGTATAAACAGCGGGAGAATGCCCGCTTATGGGCTTCATGTATCGATATTCCCATGGGCTCTGTTATTCCCTGTGCCCATCGTTTATGTGGTCGGCCTCTTCTTCTGTTTCCCTCTGGTCTGTACATCATTGCTTGTTGTGGTATACTGTTAGTTGGTAACCTACTTGCATGGCCAAACCATTTGACTTGCTGCTTTCAGAAACAAAATGCAGAAACAAAAAAGAACAATACTTGAGACTTATGCACTACCAGTCATTAATAATTACTGCCATTATAGTACTTTGCGGTGTATGGCAGGGGGGTCTTGAGCCTGAGGAATTAAGGCCGCCTGGCTAGTGCAGTTGCCGTGAACTGTGCAAGTTGGGATTTTCTTTGTGCCACCGACAGAAAAATATCCCACACCTTACCAAGGATTCGAACCTGGATCGTCTGAAGGAGAATCCAGCGTTCTAGCCACTCGGGGCCATAAATTACAAGTACCTCAGAAGTGGGAGTGAGCTCATCTGATGGCGGGGACACCGGTAATAGGGAAAGCTAAACCTTAAGTAAAATCAGTCCAGTGCACTCACTAGTTAGAGTAGCATGTGTGTGGGCCATGCTTGAGTTCAAAGTGAGCGAATGCCAAATAAAAAATCAATTATACACATATTCTACTAATTCATTCCACAACTACATGGGAAAAACACTGTCAAACTTAGTGTCTTAACTCTCTTCAACCTGATCTAGTGCACTGGACTAATTTTTGCATGTGAATTAGATTTCCCCGTTGTCAGCGTTCTCACCTTCAGGCGACCCACTTCGACTTCTGAGGTACTTATAATTTAAGTCCCCAAATTAAAGATGAGAAGTCAATATTTTAGTCCAATTGATGTAGGGGTTGAACCTGCTACCTTGGAATCAACACACCGGTTTAAGAGCATGAACTCTTATCCATTCGGCCACGCTCACCTCGTTGACTTGAAATATTATGTACACTTTCCTTCAACTAACACACGGCAAAGTCAGACCTGGTGCTTGCTCCATCCAGGTAGAACAATAACTACAAGAGAAACACACAACAAAGCCAGACGGGTGCTTGCTCCATCCAGGTAGAACAATAACTACAAGAGAAACACACAGCAAAGCCAGACCTGGTGCTTGCTCCATCCAGGTAGAACAATAACTACAAGAGAAACACACAGCAAAGCCAGACCTGGTGCTTGGCTCTATCTAGGGAGAACAATAACTACAAGAGAAAAACACAGCAAAGCCAGACCTGGTGCTTGCTCCATCCAGGTAGAACAATAACTACAAGAGAAACACACAGCAAAGCCAGACCTGGTGCTTGCTCCATCCAGGTAGAACAATAACTACAAGAGAAACACACAGCAAAGCCAGACCTGGTGCTTGCTCCATCCAGGTAGAACAATAACTACAAGAGAAACACACAGCAAAGCCAGACCTGGTGCTTGCTCCATCCAGGTAGAACAATAACTACAAGAGAAACACACAGCAAAGCCAGACCTGGTGCTTGCTCCATCCAGGTAGAACAATAACTACAAGAGAAGCACACAGCAAAGCCAGACCTGGTGCTTGGCTCTATCTAGGTAGAACAATAACCACAAGAGAAACACACAGCAAAGCCAGACCTGGTGCTTGCTCCATCCAGGTAGAACAATAACTACAAGAGAAACACACAGCAAAGCCAGACCTGGTGCTTGCTCCATCCAGGTAGAACAATAACCACAAGAGAAACACACAGCAAAGCCAGACCTGGTGCTTGGCTCTATCTAGGTAGAACAATAACTACAAGAGAAACACACAGCAAAGCCAGACCTGGTGCTTGGCTCTATCTAGGTAGAACAATAACTACAAGAGAAACACACAGCAAAGCCAGACCTGGTGCTTGCTCCATCCAGGTAGAACAATACCTACAAGAGACAAACATAGCAAAACGTACCATCCCAACTCAGTCTTAAACTTGTACACTGCCTGGAAAATATGGCACAGACTTGATCCTGGCTTGAAGTCCAAGAAGCATTTCATCTGCAGATCAGACAATATAGATGGTTACCTAAAACAAACTAAACAACCAGCATAAGTTTTTGTGTACATTTGCTCATATACAAGGGAAGATTTACAGGCTGCAGATACTAGTGTCGACTGTCAATGTTCACGTCCCTCCACAGATCTTAATCTTTGGTTTTCTGGATAAATGTTACTGATGACATTCCTCCATGCCATCATCTTAGGCCACCATGCATCATTTCTCCCAGCCTGTCTCTGCTACTACTGATCTTTCAAGTTGCGACAATGTTCTCCAACGCCTCTCTTTTCTTTACATGACCAAAGAACATTGTCTTTCATATAGATAAATATTATATTATTATTAGTATAAAGATAAATATTAAATAATCAAAACTTAGATGGATAGGACACATTAGGGGAATAGATGACAGTAGAATACCAAGGGATATCTTTTTGGTGAATTACAGATGGGTAAAAGATCTCGGGTTTGGCCTCAACTATGATATAAAGGACGCATGCAAGACATAATTGATACAGGTATTGATACTGCACTTTGTTACACAAGTCACCACTGACAGTGTTGCATGGAAGGCAAAGATCAGAAATGAAATAAGACAAAGGAAAAAATGATTGCAGATAGGTCACACACTGAGCATGTGAGACATCCAAATGGTGCTTGGTGGTGGAAATGACCATGTGTTCACATGCATCCACTGTGAACAAACATTTACAGCGCAAATTGGTCTGATCAGTTACATTTGCTACCAGAGGACTGTAGTTACGCCTTTTTTAAAGCACTATGTAACAAACTATTGTCTGTCAAGACAGCAAGATGCCAGTAGTAGCAGTATTATATAATCATAAATGATTTCATAAAAATAAATATCCAAGGAATATTGTATTTTAAAAATTATCACAGTCTGAAGCTATTTAACTTAAAAACGCCTACATGAGTTTTAGTACTATTCCTCCTCACTCCACTCCTTCCCTCTATCCTATTCACTGTTATGTATATCAGATAACAGTTAATAAATATTTATTAATTCTTTCTACTTCTGCTTTCGGTTGTAAAGGTGCTTTAAATGAAGCCTGGAACATTCTACGCAGCAACTTTGAGACAGTGAGGGTCTTCCCTCCTACTTTAAGAAATCTTCTCCTGCAACAAAAATGTCTGTCATTTTGTACAACACACATTTGATAGACATTTGAACTAATTTGTCATTTTGCAGGACATGCATTTGGGAGACACTTGAATCAGTTGTCATTTTGTTGGACATGCATTTGATATACATTTGATCCAATGTTGTCATTAAGTAAGAAACATTTGATAGACATTTGATCCAATGTTGTCATTAAGTAAGAAACATTTGATAGACATTTGATCCAATGTTGTCATTAAGTAAGAAACATTTGATAGACATTTGAACCAATTTGTCATTTTGTAGAACACACATTTGGTAGATATTTCAACCAGTTTATTATAAAGTAGAACTCACAATTGATAGACATTTCAACCAATTTGTCATAATGAAGGACAAGATATCATTTACCCATGATCTGGGAGTGGGCTGATGAGTGCCTGGGGCTCTACCACATCCTGGTCACTGTGTCCGTTGGGGTCCGATAGCTCAGAGATTACCAACCAGTTCAGTTCATGTCTGTGATGGCCATTTATCCAATGCATGACGCGGGCATAAGGCAGAAGTCTCGCACAAACTTCCATAAAAATCATCAAAGAGCCAGTTAGCGCCAACAATGATGAGTATCACACTTTATGCAACATATGGTTTTCAATTTTTTTTCTTTACCTCTGTATTCACATTCTAAAATAAAACATTTCAACAAACCACTGAGCTATGACAAAATTTTATAATTACAAATCAGCTTTCACAATAATAGTATAAAACTAACATTAAAAAAAATGTAAACTTACAGGAAGTTTTGTGAGTGCCGGATTGGTGACATGTCGCCCAAAAGCCTCTTCTTGAAACTGTAGTAACTGTACAAGCAAACTTGCCAGACTTTTATTGGTTGGGGGATCGGCTTGCACATACTAGATAATAGAAGGATTAAAAAGAGGAGGGTCATTTATCAATTCAAGAAAGCTAACCATATTTCAATTTTATAAAGTGTCTTATGTACTCGCATATATCAGAGTTTAATGAAAAGAAGAAAAAACAACAACAATTCACCTAAACAAACATCCCTTGAAACAAGTAAAGAGTTTCAAGTACCTAAGAAGTATAATATCATCAAATGGC
Source organism: Cepaea hortensis (assembly GCA_963921405.1). Taxonomy (NCBI): domain Eukaryota; kingdom Metazoa; phylum Mollusca; class Gastropoda; order Stylommatophora; family Helicidae; genus Cepaea; species Cepaea hortensis. The sequence goes on along the minus strand of OY992883.1, from coordinate 94,037,028 downwards.
AGATCAGAAGACGAGATCGAAAATAGATGCAATAAGGCAAACCAACTCATTGGACAAATGGCACCAATACTAAAGAACAAACATGTATCAATAACTACTAAGAAAGTACTTTACAATAATCTTCCTACCAACTCTATGCTACCAATGCCAAACTTGGACAATGACAGAAAAAGAGAAAAGAAAAATCACAACAGAAATGAGATTCAAGAAGAGATAAGATCAGAAATGAAGACATCAGGATAAAAGTCGGGGTTATAGCAGCACTAGATTTTATTAGAAAGCAGCAAGTCAAATGGTTTGGCCATTCAAATAGGTTACCTTTTAACAGCATACCACAACAAGCAATGATGTACAGACCAGATGGAAACAGAGGAAGAGGCCAACCACGTAAACGTTGGACGGAGGGAATAGCAGAGCCCACGGGAATATCGATACATGAAGCCCATAATCGGGCACTCTCACCATGTTTATACTTCACCTCGACACCGCAAGGTACAAGAGAAACATGATGAGATGAGATGATGAATGAAAAGACATGAAACGTTAAAAGGTATTAAAGAACACACACACACACAAACGAATCACAGCAACAAAATCAAATGCTCTCATGGAATGGATGTAACCTTTGTCACAAAAGTCCATTAAAGAATAAACTTTTCTTTCATCAACAGACAATGACAAAATCCTAAGCAAGCCAGAAAGTATTGGGTATTGGGTAAGAAAAGTTCAACCACTGATGGGATACCATAATTTGTACAGAAATGTACAAAACATTCAATAATAATTTATACAAAACAAAGGTCAGTGTATCTGACTTCAGCATGCATTTGTGTAAAGTTTACTTTCTATAGATATGTTCCATCCAAGGCAAAGGGCTGTATCTATTAAGAGATTATTTTCTTCAACAATTTTGCTAGAGCAGAGCTTTTACAGTCTGCTCTTTGCAACTGCTATGGGGTTCTCTATGTCAGATGTGCATTTTGCAAAGCTAGTTTTTTTTTTCCTTTTGTCTGATAAGGCAAGACACCAGGGAGGCTTGTGATATTAGAGATGAAAGGTTTTTGTAAACATTTCCAGCCCTATGCCAGACATGAACAAGGTGAATTTTGATTCTGAAATGGACATCATAGTCTCTCCATCCAAAGACCCATTTATCTGCCCCATCTTCTTCTGCTGCCATTCATCTGCCAAACCTTTTTCTGCTGCCATTCATCTCCCCTATCTTCTTCTGCTGCCAGTCATCTCTCCCCATCTCTCCTGCTGCCATTCATCTCTCCAACCTTCTTCTGCTGCCATTCATCTACCCTATCTTCTTATGCTGCCATTCATCTCCCCTATCTTCATCTGTTGCCATTCATCTCCTTCTGCTGCCATTCATCTCTCCAACCTTCTGCTACCATTCATCTCCCCCAGCTTCTTCTGCGGCCATTCATCTCTCCTACGTAGACCAGGTGATAACAAAGACAAAGCAGGGTTTGGCTGCGATGCGGGTGATGGTGGCGGAAAACTGTGAGCAGCACCATCTATGTCTTCTTTACGAGGGTCTGGTCCTTTCTGTTTTGGAGTATGTGATGGTGATCCGGACTCTCAGCCATAAGCAGATAGAAAGGATGGAAAGGATACAGAATGAAGCTATGCACATTATTCTTGAATGTACAACAGATACAGCACGCAGGGCAATCCGCTAATGCCAGGGAGTATATGCTGGGACATTATTTATATTTCATCTGGCAGCAAGCGTCCTGTGTCCTATAGGAGTGATTCTCAATTAACTTATTGTAGTATCACTACTCAATGAGTTCTTCATGACACAACAGCCGTGTAAGTTTCAACTATGTCTCTCTCTAAAACAATGTCTAATCAGTGTCACTAAAACTGCAAACAACAACACTTGCACTCGGCCTCTGCCGTCAAACTCTGTCGCTCAATCTCTCAAATGACGTAGACATTCAACCACTACTTCACAAACGCTGCATATACACAAATGTGGCGGCCAGATAGGATTCTGCCATTTGCCATCTTCAGTCTGACCTCGAACCCAGTCCAGACGTGAATGAGCTCTCAAGGACTCGTGGTCCCCTGCTTGAACATCCGCCTTGCTATCCTCATGCAAAGCGTGATTCATAATCTTCGCAAAGCGTGATTCATAATCTTCTCAATCTTCACGTCTTGTCACTGGACTGTGCAAGACTCTAGGCTACCTGTACTCAATAGCCCATGATCTGACCCAGGTCCATGGCAGCTACCTTCTTGATTTTCCAACTATAAGGAACAGAATACAATTCTGCCAATCACGTGCCTATCTCAGAGTCAACACAAACACACAACATCCACTGCACAGCGAGATCAAGAAGATAAAGGGCAGAAGGTTAAAAAAGAGGAAAGTCGTGGATGGGTCAAGCCAAAGACATTCTTCAGCAGGTGTGTTCACTTGAGGACTTAGAACCCGGCGAGGAATGGGTACAAGTGCCAACAGAGTTCTGTACATCCTTTTCAGTGTGCATCCAACTAGACAGGAAATGCAGACAAGAGAATCCAGCTGCTGTGGAGGCGGAAGTACAGGCTCTGATCTTCGAGAATTCGTTAGAGGATGATGCAGTCATTTAAACGGATGGGTCGGTCATTCGAGGAGTGAGAAGTTCATGGGCCTTTACGGCTCAGGCAGGAGAGAAAACAGAAGGAAGAGTCTGGCGCTTTTGCTTTGACCACAAACAGCCTGACTATGGAAGTCATGGCAGTAAGTAAAGCAATAACATGGCCCGAGACACAGATATTCAATCGGGCATGTGTCCTTTGTGACTTAATGAGTTATGCTCAGGATGATAGAGATGGGGTGGGTCCAAAGAGAATGGCTGCTGTCTCTGGAGCGGTCTCGGCTGGCAAAGATTAGTTTCATCTTTGTGCCAGGGCATGCAGGTGTACAAGGTAATGAGTAGGCTGACAAGTTTGTGGGTAGGGCTACTGTGGAAGGTGGATGAGCCACTGACCAGGCAGACATTCTGAATGCTCTACGAGAAGTAAGTCGTTTACGAGAACCAAGCAATGACTGGGAATCTACAACCATGGTCAAGCTGCGAGAACAGCAAGTTAAAAGAGGCGTGGCCAAACAAGAACACTACGCAGGAAGCCAAAGAAGAGTAATAAACCAACACAGAACTGGTGTCTGAGCCGCTACACGCTGCGGGATTTACTGAGGATGGGATCTGAGCACTTATGGACTGAATGGTTTGATGTGCAATGAGGATGATCTGTCGACTAACTAACTAACTAACTAACTTCATCTCCCCCATCTTCCTTCTACTGCCTTTCATCTCTTCCACCTTCTTCTGCTGCCATTCATCTCTTCTTATTAATAAGTTATTTGTATGCTTGTGCTATTTTTTCATCATTTAATATGACGGAACATATTGATGAAGTCAAATTTCATATCCATCAATGACCCATTTGATAAAAACTCGGATGGACCGGAAGCTCAGAAAATGAGACCCACTAAACGGCCTCAAAAGTATGGGGAACATGAGCAAATCATAACTCGTTTCACCTTCAATAAAATGTGAATATCTCCACTTAGAATTGACATACAGGTATCATTAGATTTGGTTTTTCAAGGCCTATCTACATGTGGTGGTCACATTTGCAAATAATTTTAAAATCATGACTAAAACACCTAGAAATATATATAACACATAGTAATTATTTAAATATTGAGCACAACCCACTACTGGCAACGCCGATCGCATTCCGGTATGAACCTAAGGCCTATCCACGTCAATATGGAAGCACTATACTCGAGTTTCACCCTTGTTTGAGCTCGTCAGTAGTGCATATCCCTGACCGGATCCGGAAACAGTCCCGGATCACGCGTGTGAAGCGGATGTGGGGACTGTTGATCCGGGACTGTTTCCGGATCCGGTCAGGGATATGCACTACTGACGAGCTCAAACAAGGGTGAAACTCGAGTATAGTGCTTCCATATTGACGTGGATAGGCCTTAGGTTCATACCGGAATGCGATCGGCGTTGCCAGTAGTGGGTTGTGCTCAATATTTAAATTTCAAATCCCGAAACAACCACATAATCAATAGTAATTATTGTCTTCAGGAACTAATAGTAACAAAAGAACTCTCTGATGAAAATAAGTGAGGAAACATAATGGTAAACATACAAACTGGTGGGACCAGTTGAGGGAAAATTAAAGAGGAGGCAAAGAAAATCCTGAACATAAACGAAGAATTGATAGGTCACAATGTGGACTTTTCCATAATAACAGTATTCACAGCACTTCTATAAACAGTGACTAGGGCAACAGATTATTGTATAAGAAATAAGCAAAAAACCATCCAGTACATATCCTTCTGGGTTTATAATAAATAATTGTGATGTGAACATAGATTTTCTAAATAAAAAACCTCATACATTTGTTATTAATTCTACTCTCTTTTGATGATTAGGGTTTGTTATGAAAGTGTTGACACTAACTTAGCCTCACAGACGGCGAGGCCATGTTTCCTGCTCTTTTTGTTGATAATGATAATGAAGACTGTCTTTTGTGTATCAGATTACCTTGGAAAAAGATATATATTTTCGAAGTGACTATTTGCAATAGAATTGCGAATAGAAAAAAAATTATATTCGCAGCATAAGTAAGTCACGTGATTATTCCTATGTGTGTAGCTATATTATAAATTTTTGCTGATATGTTAACGTGTTCTTGGTAGCGTAGTGATAGGCGTCTCCACCTGTCAAGCGGGAGCTCGATGTTCGATTCCTTGTCGGTGAAGTAAATTTTTTTCATTTTCAGCAAATACGTAAAAATATTAAACATTAGGAACTAAAATATAGAACTGAGAAACTCGAAGCATGTGAATAAAGTGTGATGATCGAAGCATATTACTGTCAGCTTGGACCAGAATTATCAGGACATACAAAGTAGGATGGTAACGTAAACAAACATGGATGCCTGGTAACAGTATGTGTACAGAAACAAAAGTTAACAATTCTTGAACTCGCCTGGGGACACAAAGGGATCGATATTTGTATTGGGGATACCAGTTCTGGAAAATTATTCTTGATATTTAAACAGGACTAACGTAATGTAAAAATAAAACGGGATGCCAGAAGAACGGACAGAAGTAAGACGAAGGGTGATTCACTAAAAATTACTCATTACGGAGAATTCGGCAGAATTAAACTCGCAACAGTGAACATTCCTATTTAAATTAACTCTTTACAGGGCAGACACTTGTCCATTTTTTAGCCCTGAAAGGGCAAGATATTTTCAGGTTCGGTAAAATTTTGGGTCGCGTTAGTAAAAACATCACAAATAAGATGTTAGTCAACTGATTTTAATAAACAACACAATGAAGGGAAAAGCATGCAGAATATGTTATTCACATGATTGTTGTCGGTAATCCATATATGAACACAAATATTTACGAAATACAGCATGTTGTTTGTGATTTTCCGTCATCTATACGGCAATTTACAAACACATTTTCAGAATCATAATCACTTTCTTTGAAAGTTCGACTCAGACTGCTAATGCAAAGTAACGCTTTGCACTGATATCTAGCTCCGATTAATAGTCAACTTCGTGCACTTTAATGTCACTTAAATTGAACCTAGCGAAATCTCGGCTATCACTTGAAGAATCGCCGAAATCCGTTTTGAAAAACTAAGCGTAAACACCCCGAAAACTATCAAAAAAAGTCTGTAAAAGTCCGTTCAAATTCATAGTAGGCGTTTACAAATGGCGGATTCTATTGCGAATAGAATTTTTCTCTATTCACAATTCTATTGCGAATATAATTTTTCTCTATTCGCAATTCTATTGCGAATAGAGCCATTTTGAGTGTTTTTTTTTAATATCCCGTTGATAAAAACTTCAGTTGAATTTTTTTTTTTTTTTTTTTTAGTATATCCTTTTTACAGGACTTAGCTGTCAACACCAGCATCTTTCAGCTGTATGTTGATCTCTTGGCAAGATTACGCTCAGTAGTTTGCCATTGCTTTCTGAGCGGCCGGCTCAGTATCCCGCAAGTCACGAGTGGGGGTCGAACCGCCTCAGCTCTCTCTCCACTACGAGACTCTGCGTGATAAACGGGAATACAGAGAGAAAGTGTTGTAAACCCACAGCCAGAGAGACCGGCTCAGTTGAATTGCTCGCCTGTTTCAGTGTGTTCTCACTTACTGGTCGTCGATCTTCTTAGTCGTACTTTGTGGTTTTATTCCGACTCAAGGGATGCTTAATAAGTTTGGATTGGATTTAAGTTTAAGTTAAAACTAACTAAAGTGTGATTCCTGTGAGGGACGTTACTTACTGTTACGGAGGGACAAGTCTGACGTGTTTACAACTAGTTTGCTATAGGAACGACCAACAACTACACCTTACGAAATGTGTTAAGGGAGACGGTGCATCTACATACTTGTTGACGGTTCTTGTTGCTTCTACTTCTAACAATAACAATAAACATCAACACAGACGTGAAGACGGTGAAGCAAGGTCTGCTCCGGCTCGATGTTGTTTGTGTAGTCAGGCAACTAAACCCAACCTTCCAACAATAATTAACATTTATACCACGCTTTACATTGTTTCATACAAACCTTTTTACAATTTTTCAGAAGCCAGCTGCGAACAGGGTCGAATTGGGCGATAGTTTCCTGAGATTCAAAGTATTTTACATTTGGACCGCCGTCTTTCTTTTTCTGTAACGCCATTTTGATTTTTGGAGCGTGGGCATTAACGCACGGAATGACAATTACTTTTTTAAAATGTACAACTCTAAAAATATTTGCTACGATTTTTTAAGTATTATTCAGTTATATACATGTAACGAAGCTTGTAATATTAATTAAATATAAAATTATTATTGACAGATTTTTTTATCAATCAATAAAACCCCTTTCAATCATTTTGCTCGCATCTCTCCCTGAATAAAGATTTCCGAGCTGGTGGAATTGCACCTCTGTGCATCGGGGTTAGAGTCTGTTGACAAGTAAATACCTCAAAATCAAGGAGGAAACATTACCAACCTAGGCTAATTTCAGTCAGTCTTTAAATGTTGTCATGAATCTTAATCGGGTTACACATCTGGTTAATATGCCTCGCCGCAGGTGTGAAAATGTTGGAAGATATCAACATTGATGTGAGAGATTTAAGAATTATAAAGAATATTTACTGGAACCAAGTCGCAGCAATTAAAATGGGAAATAAAGAGGGCAGTTACGAACAGATAAAGCTAGGAGTACGACAGAGGTGTGTCTTGTCACCGGATCTCTTCTCCATCTATTTAAAAAAAAAATTTGTTGCGTATCCCTTATGGGACGTTGCGCAGTCAACACCAGCATTTTCAGCTGCTGTTGATTTACTAGGCAAGTGTTACGTTCAGTAGTTTGCCATTGCTTTCTGAACGACCGGCCCCTATACCTTTTTCGAAAAAACCAGCACCGCCGTGTTTCGAATCCGGGTATACGGGCTCACAAACCGCGTTCGCAAGCCCTTAGCCACAGAGACCGGCTATAACGAAGTAATAATGAGAGAGATCAAAGAGACGCTAGGAATACTAATCGGAGGGTTCCAATTGTTGCTGTATGTAGCCGAGGCGCAGTGTTGGGGTGAGCGCCCAACCTTGCTTAAATACCCCAATGGCTCGTGAATACATAACCTCTGCAGGAAAAACCCAACTCCTGGCCTTCACGTGGCGGAACTGTTTTAACTAACAGGAGAAGGGGCGACGGCGAGTTTCTGGCGCCGAAAAATAACAAGTATGCTCTAGATGTGCATGCACGTACATGCATGCGAGGACACGTGTGTGCGCGCTTAGACATCTAAACTCGAGTGAGACCACAGTCTGCTCTAGCAAAGGAAAGGTGCTAAAGACGGAGGCAACCAGCCAGGAGGCGCACCATATAAATCAGGATGCCACGCAATTACGCAAAATGGAATATGTCGACTACTGCTAAATGTTATGGTGCTCGCCCTGCTTTGGACCCCCAGGCAGGTGCAGTGCCGGGCCCTATGTCTCGAAAGGGTCCAACCACAACTACTGGAGGTCCTTCTCAGATGTTCTGTGGAGCCAGGGGACCTGAGAATAGAACAGCTGGCCATACTAAACAAAGACTTAAAATAATGCACTGGAATGCGGAGGGAGTCAGCAAAAAAAAAAAAAAAAAAATAGAATTAGAAAACATCTTGGACCAAGAAAAAGTAAGTGTATGTTGTTTGCAATAAACTCACCTCAACGAAAATATAGCCTTCAAAATTAGAGGCTATCAGTGTTACCGATCTGACCGAAAGGATAGGCGAAAAGGTGGGATACTGACCCTTGTAAAAAATAACACCACTGCTTCCCAAATCAAAGTCTACAAGGAAGGGGCTTAGTATCAGAACTTAAACTGAAGACAGGCAATACAGACCTACATCTGACCAATTACTGCTGCCCACAGGCACTGGACACACTACCATTAAAAGAAAAAATTATTGTGTGTGGCGATTTCAACAGCCACTCGCAGAGCTGGGGCTATGATCACATGGACCAGAGAGGAGAGAGACTGGAAGACTGGCAGGATGAGAATAGATTCATCTTGATTAACAAGCCGTCCGACCCACATACTTTCTACTCGAGATCATGGCACACTACAACTACAACTGACCTGGCTTTTCATTCACCAGACCTGGAGTGGAACATTACACGAATTGTTGGAAAACAATTTGGTGGCAGTGACCATCGGTCAGTCTTTCTAACTGTAGAAAATGAGCTTGTAAGTGAAAGCAGCACCCTCTCGAGGTGGAACTACAATATAGCAGACAGGGCAATGTACAAGCATCGCACCAGCATACTGGTTAGAAACCTGAACATTGAGAAAGACATAAATAAAGTAGTTGAAGAGTTTGGGAAATGCATACTACAGGCAGCGCGAGAAACAGTACCAAGAGGAACCCGTAAACAATATAAACCCTACTGGAGTAGTGAACTGGAACAGTTGCATAATGATGTGGAAGTGTGTAGAAAGCAAGCAGAAGCCACACCCAGCCAAGAGCACCACAATAAATTCCAGCACGCAAAAGCCAAATTTCAAAGGGCCAAGCTGCAGGCTAGACGGAAAAGCTGGCAGGAGAAAACGGAGTCTCTGAACTTTGAAAGAGACACAAAGAAATTGTGGAAGCTAATAAAACAACGATGAGGACACAGGGAGAAACTCATAAATTGCACTCATAAAGCTGGACAAGGTACAAAATCAAGCACTTAGAGTCACCACAGGAGGGATGAGATCAACGCCTATAGTGGAAATGGAGAAGATGGGGAGGACACAAGCACTGAGAGAGCGCAGATATACGAAAATGCTAATACAAGCAGAAAAGTTTCTCAGCTTGCCAGGCCACCCTAGGAAGAACAGATTTGAAAACCGAGTTATGGGGCGGTTGAAAAGAAGTAGCTTTATCCACCAGGCCAAACGACTCTGCAGAGAAACCACCGATCTGCCCACTCCATGGAAAGATGAACATAGACTATCGTTACAAATCCAGACAAAAGTGAGAGGAATATTTGACAAGGAAGAACAGAACAGTGTGCAGTGCAGAACAGCCCTTCTCAGCTTCCTTGATGAAGAATACCCATAGGACCTCTGGATCCGAGTCTACACAGATGGGTCAGCACAAAATGCTGTTCGAAATAGAGGAGTGGGAGTGTACATAGAATACCCAAATAATACTAGGGACACGGCCAGAGTACCGACAGTACAGTACTGCCATAACTTCTGATGCTGAAATTGAGGCAATCAAGATAGCAACAGAGAAATTACTAAATACCAGCAATGGTACACAACCTGTGGTGCTACTGACTGATGCAAAATCAGCATTCGAAGCGCATATAAAGATATCAACATAAAAATATAAAAGGCAAGGGGCGCTTTCGTGGCACAAGGAAATTTGTGGACGTAAAAATCTTAGCACGAAACTTAGAATATTGAATTCAAATGGTAAATTGGTGCTAATGTTTACAAAGGATTTAAGAGACAAGATGATCGACTTTATTGTACTAGGTTGTATTCCAAAGGGCTACGTCTCTTTCCGCAGGGCGGCTTTTCAAAAGTGTCGCAGAAAGCACAAACTCCATAGCCACAGCGACGATCCCCAGGAGTCTCCGCGAAAACTGCACTCAAGAACCGACAAACATAGACCGGAATCGAACCCACATCCGTCAGACCGCGAGGCAGGCTGAGTTACCACTTCACCATCGGTGCTACTGTAGGGATCAGAAACATGGGCAACGACTAACACGATTACAAGCAAACTACATACAAACATCCACTAAGTGCTGGCTATGTACAGGAGGGAGATTAAGATGGTATGACAGTTTCAGCAGTGTAGGACTCATGGAGAGAACAATACAAATACTGTACCAGTGAATCAAGAGTGTGAGAAGGGGATTGGGGGGGGGGTGGAGGAGGACGCTGGTGCGGGATAGCACATACGCTGAGAAAACCAGATAATAATATTACTAGAAAGGCACTTGTCTGGAATCCACAAGACGAAAGAAATAGAGGAAGACACACACGCACACTCGCACGCACGCACGCACACACACATACACGCACAGAGAGAGAGAGAGAGAGAGAGAGAGAGAGAGAGAGAGAGAGAGAGAGAGAGATGGCGATGATAAGTAGAGAGAAACATGAATAATATGGGAGGTTCGTGGATGGAGTTTGTTTGCTGACCCAAAAGCATTATCATGTCTCGAAATCTGAAATAGTTTGGCTATAGTAAACGTCACATCGGCTGGTAAAATAATATTGATGGACAGCGTCGGTCCCGGAAGAAGAGTACCAGTACAAAGTTGGACACGGGATATTGCAGACATCTTTGGGTATGAAGGTGCATGAGCCAGGAGAGATGGTCAGAGATGGAGAAGCTTGTCGGCGGGCCTTGATGAGAGCGCCCTTCTGTTATATGATGATTATGATGATGGTAAGATACATCCCCTGTGGATGCAACCGACACAGATGATGTCATTAAATTGAGATCGTGTTAAATTCCGTTACATCTTCGCGTCTACATCACAGATAAATGGCCATTATAGACCTACACAGAACTGGCAGGTGATCCCTGACTTGATGGCCCCTAGAGATGCAATGATCAGAAGTCATTCCAAAACTCATTTAAAAATTAAACCTACTAAATTACATGTTCAAATATTCACCGAACAGGAATCCTACTTAATGACAACTTGGCTTTAATTTAATTTATAAGCACGTTTCTCACAATTCGAGGGAATGTCCTTATCTGCTAAACTAAATATCTCAAGACATGTAGATGACGAAAGCGTCTCGGTAGCCACGAGATAGAGGGTACTGGGGACTTCTGAGCTGGCAAATTCATAGTCTGACCCGACAGCCCATAGTTTAAGGGTTATCAAAGTCTCAAATCTACGAATTGCACCCTTCTTGTCTCCGAAGGTACAGCTTGTGGTGAACTAAAGGCTCAATATACACACGGAAGTGAGGTTAAGAAGGCATGAGTAAGATGTCACGATTTCTTGGCCGAGTCCAGTAACAGAGCATCGTACGTCGGCACTGCTTTGCATTTATGGAAGCCTCTTCGATTGGCTGGAAATGTCTATGGTCTGCACGTACCTTCCCTTAACAGTCGACTGGCATGCATGTGGTTATTCTCTTAGGGACACCCCCAGTAGATGAAGGGACCTGTAAACATATTCCGAGATGAAGTCTGGTGTGTACGTTGACTCCTACAAGGGTCAGTTTGGAATTCAAAGTTGACTTCTCATTCAGAAAGCAATGGCAAATTACCTAATGTAAAGTTGCTTAAAAAGCTCAACTGGGATTGGCGTTAATCGCAACCTCTTGCAAAGGACATGCAATAAATCGGACCAACGAAAAAGAAAACAAGAAGACCGTGTACTTTTTCTCGAAACCACCGAGGAGGCTAATCTGGGCATCATATGCCAGGAATTTGTCGAATGTGTGCGAGAGGCTTAGATATCAATGTTCTGCTGTGGACACGCGGTGAACACAGATGAAGAAGAGGATGAAGAAGAAGAAGAAGAAGAAGAAGAAGAAGAAGCAGAAGAAGAAGAAGAAGAAGAAGAAGAAGAAGAAGAAGAAGAAGAAGAAGAAGACACGACATTACAGAAAATGGATATTTTGGGGAGGGGGGGGGGGGTGTTGGATGTCTTGATAGCGAAGTGGTCAAGTCCTGCTTGATTACTTGATTCGTAAACAAAAATTCAAAATTCGGTCTCGTTTAACCTGCTTCTTCAGCGTTGGTTAGAGTTGAGATCCGCGGTTTTTGTGGGATTTATCCTGTTTTTGTCTCTGCACTCTTACGAGTGAGTCCTAACTCGGATTGGTTATATAATATAAGCGTGTGTGCCTGTGACGTCAGCTGGGGGATTGGTCTGCGAGTTATCCTTTGTGCCCGTCTCCTCTGGCTGTTTCTGTTTTCAGTGTTGTCTACTGGTTCGTCTGTTTTGTTAGGATGCAGTCCTTATAAGGACTCTTTTCTTGGTTATGTGACTAAGACTTTTTGCCTAAGCCTTTTCACCGTTTGTGCTTTTTCGGCTTCGCCTTCGCTCTAGTTAAATTCAGGTGTTGTGGATTACTCCTCTTGGCTTTCTTAAGATTACTAGTAATCAACTGATTTATACTTGTATTTCTTGGATCTAGTGCGTGGGCTGCTGGCTTCGGCTTGAGGTTTCACATTGTGTTTGTCGTGAGCTAGTTCCCTTTCGGCATTTAGCAGTTCTCTTTTCCTTTTTAATCTGGGCCATGCGTTCCTCCTCTTGATGCTTTGTTATATTTCCTTCATGTCAGCGAGCAGTTTCTCGTTGTCGCTGGTTGGTGTTAGAAGTAGCTTGACTTGTTTCTTTAGCTCGTCCAACTGGCTTTGCAGTTGAGATCTTTCAGCTTGTGAGATGCACGTGGCTGTCTCGCACCTCCGCATTGCTTCTTTGTATGGAGTCTTTGTTGTAACGGCGACATATAAGACGTCTCTGTGTCGTTGGAAGTAGGGACAGCCCAGGTACATTGCTCCGTGCTTGCCAAGGCAGTTGGCACACTTTCTATTGTTGGGCATTCGGAAGTCCTTGTTCAGTTTGGCCAACGGACATTCCTTGAATGCATGGTGCTCGGCTCAGTATCGGCAGATCTCTGTCTTGCTGCAGATTGCTGTTTTGCTGTGGCCGGTCCTCTGGCATCTTGAACATTGAGTGATTCTCGGAATGAATTTTTCAGGCTGTTGAATTTTCTTGTTCATAGCTACTGTGCATCTCGCTGCCCTCTGTTGTTACCACCTCTAGAGTAGTATAGTAGATATCTTGAAGTATGTCAGAATCCGCCCCGCCTTCAAGATTCGGATATGGAGATTCTCCCGTTGTAGCTACTTCAGGATTTGTTCATCTGTCTGCTCCACTTGGATACGTTTGACAACCCATTTGATCGTCTGTGAGTCGGTGTTTCCGGTTCTGGTGTCTTTCTCCTCACTCTTCTTCTCAGCTGTCTTGGCTCTTGTCCGTGGTGGGTTGTCGGTCTTCCTCGTAATAGCTTCATTTTATGTTACAGTATGCTCTGGTTCTTTGCTTCCACTCGCAGGCGGGCTCTCTTCTCTCGTCATCTTTAAGGTTTTGGCGGCTTGCATGCTGCTCATCTTGTAAGTTGGGTATCTTTTGGTGTTTTTCTTGTCACGTGCCATTTTCCTCCTCCGAATCAGGTTTCTTGAACAGTTTGGGCTACTTGTTCTCAATAGCGCTTCGCAAGTGCGAAATGGTGTGGTCAAGCCGTCTGTCTCGTACTCTGAAGGTCGCGGGTTCATTCTTTGACTGCGTCATTCAGACCACGAGTGATGTTATTTCAGAGATCCCTAGGGGATATTGCCGGCTCATTGGCGAAGAAGTTACGGACGCAGTTCATAATCCCGCATACTAGCGTTCGAAACACAGCTGTGGGCGATTTGGCAGCAGACCGCCTTCTGTTGGTTTTTATGGAATGGTATGGGTGCCGGTCATTCAGAAAGCAATGGCTAACTACTGAACGTAAACTTGCCAAGAGATCACAAACAGCCAAGAAATCCGGTGTTGATTACCACGCATTGTAAAGGATATGAAACTAACTAACTAGGGGATATCGCCCAGGCTACGGATTTCGTGTTTTGTGCGATGCTCTCGTCGACAGGCGGCTTGTTGTTTTGAGGAGAGATACCCAGCCTGATGTAGTAAAATCCGATGCAATGAAGTCGACCCTCTCGCCTCTAACCTTTATACAATGGACATTTAATTAACCCCGACATTCAATACGGGGGTGAAACTTGATGCTGACTACATAAGAGGATCTGATAGACTACGCTCCTGCGGTAATATCTTCGCAATGAATCGATGAGAGGTAAGATGTCAAACTAGTCATTCTTAGAAATACAATTGTTAATTAAACAAAAGCTACTTGCGTTAACGAGAGGTGGCAGGTTCGAATCCTGGTATACCGTTAGCTTTTTTTCATTATTTGTTGTCTTGTGTGTAATCCGTGCATTCAGGCCTACAAAATGTGGTGTCGCTATCTCCGCATAGACCCATAGCAGAAAATAGTTGGGGGACCTAGGGTGTGTATGTGTGTGTCTTCTTATTGCTATTCATTTTCTGTAGATGTAATGAGTGCAAGTCAATATGTGTATATTTATTTCTCGTGTATTATCTGCGATATATCTTGATAAAACACTCAGAATGATATATCTCATGGCCAGATTTAAAAAAAAAGTGAACGCGACAAGGAAACAGATTGTGCGAGCATAAATAATTGCATAAATATAAACCCAGACGGGACATAAATGCGTTTATGACAACAAGCATATTCGAAACCGCGGTGCCAGGGGAGTAAGGGGGTATAATAAAGACGTCATTGTTGGCGAAATTATGAGGAAACGTGGCCAGGCTTTTTATATGGAAATATGAGAGATGAGCGGATGTGGGGAACACACGCCGCCATTATCTCGCAGCATTTCCTGGTAGTTGATAAACATATGCGCGCTTGAAAGAGAGTATAGGCGCGTCCTAAGCGTTTAAAAA
>OY992883.1:93966961-94019461 GCA_963921405.1 Cepaea hortensis | reverse complement strand
GGGACTCTCACTTTCGTGGTGCTGTCCGCATCCCAGCTAGTCAAGTTAGAACTGTTGAATACTTCACGATCAACTCTCAAGGGAAGGCAGGGACAGTCCATGGGCATTATCAGCCATCCAGGGAGGCTTCCATAGATGCAGATCCGATACATAGCACTCTGGTGCTGGGCTCAACGAGGGAATCGCCACGTCCTGCTCATGGCTGCTTTAATTCCTCACTTCAATGTATTGGGCCTCTCGTTCGCTACGGGTCGCTCCCCGCACAAACCACGGACGGTCGGACTGAAGATCGTATCCACTCAGCGAGCTTTGGATTCGAACGTGTGCTAGTCGCTGTTCCCTGAAAACAAAATAGATCTGTTTCGGGCACGACGGAAATTCTGAAAACTAGCTAGCCAGAGCTGTTCCTGACACGAAGGATATTCGGAAGACTAGTTAGTCAGAGCTGTTCCGAGCTCGAAGAACATTTCACTCGGACGTTTATGTATTGTGTCTGATTTATGTGCGCCCTTAGGCCAGCCCATCCGACTTCAGCGGGCATTTTACGGGTTTGCCTTTCCGGGGTTTCGAGGGGCGTTAGACTCTTACTGCTGTGGTGTCGCCCACATCTCAGCTGGTCAAGGTAGAACGGTCAAATACATCACGGTCAACCTTCAAGGAAAGGCAGGGACAGACCATGGGCATTCCCCGCTATCCAAGGAGGCTTCCATAATTACTGCTCCGGCACATAATGCTCTGGGACTAGTCTCACCCGAGAAATCGCAACTTCATGCTCATGACTGCTTTAATTCCTCACTTCCATGTACTGGGCATTTCGTTTGCCACTGCTCTCTCCCCACACAAACCAGGGAAGGTCAGTCTGCGGACGACATCCACTCATCAAGCTTTCGCTTCGGACTTCCACGTAATGGATTCGCTAGCCTAGCGTTCCATTTCGTGTTTTTGAGACATTTTTCCACCTTTGACTACGCTCACTCTTTGAGTATAGATACAGACTTTCATCGTAACCATTTCTTGCGACTGGAGCTTTTTTCAACCTTTAATACCCGCTCACGAGGTAGGCTACATTTGCTGCCGGCCCAGCACCTTACCCAACCCCGTGCGACAGTGAGCGGGTAACGGCCAGGCCCTCTCATCCAGGGATCCCTCATATCCCCCAGCTGAGAGCCTTCGAGCAAGTATCTGAACTAAGCATGAGCGTGCTCAACATCTCACCTCCATTTTGCAGTAGGCGCGTGTCGGCCCGACTCTCACATCCAAGGGTTTATGGCTTAGAGGCGTTCAGCCATATCCCTCAGCTGAGAGCCTAAGTGTATGTGGCCGGACCAAGAATTAGTGGCTTCGTGCGTCTGATTTGACCTTTCGACTGCTATCCTCAGTCTACTTGCAAAGCGGCAGGTTGTGTCTCTCTTAGTCTGGTCCCTATCTCAAGGCTTGTCCGACATGTAGTTGTGCTTCCGTCGACAGGGCTCTTGAGGTCATTGGGACACGCAAGCCCCTTTACCACGTCAAGGTGGAGACACATCAGAGGTGGTACTCTCATCCTATGCAAGAGAGTACCACCAAAATTGTTTACTTGCACATTGAAGTTTATGTATTAAATTGTAACTTATCTTGTCAACACGTCTGACCACAGTTCTCCTTGATAAAGTAATGCTGTCAAAAAATTTTTTTTATTGTTCTGGACACATAATATTTGCTGCATCTAGCAAACATTCCTTGATGAACTCGCCATCAGAAAATGGCTTGTTCTGTTATACAATTCCGTGTGACAGTACAAAACTAGCTTCTGTTGCAGCATCTTAAATTGAAGACTGTTTAGTGAAAACAGTTTGCTGTTTCTCCAAATATTTCACCAACTCCAGGCATTTCCTTTCCCTCTCTTCGGTTGTTAAATTGTATTCGAAATCGGAATGTTTTGTTTGATAATATCTTTTTTAAATTGTACTCATTGAAGACAGCCACTGACTCACGACACAACAAGCAAACTGATTTGTTACCAACTTTTATAAAACAGTGCTAAGTTGTCCATTCATCATTAAAAACACGTCACTCATCTTTAATCTTACGTTTTTAGTGACACTCATTTTTTTAATGAAATTTTCAGTTAGAATTTTACAAAACTTTAAAAAGAAATTGAAACAAACCCTACCTCCGCCTGTGTATGAAAATAAAATATTTGGAAAACAAGGAGTAAACTCAGAATAAATTTCAGAAATATATCAAGACTACTACAACAAATAAATTAATTTGAACATTGTAAATGTGGAAATAATATACAACAGCCGGGAAGGTTAACCCGGTCAACAAATGCCCGCAGAAGTCGGATGTGTCGGCCTAACGGCGCAAGAACGCAGCTCTGCCGTAAACAGACACAACGCAGTCACATCCGAAAAAAAATCCCGATGAACGAAGAAGAAGAAGAAGATATACAACAGTAAAAACCAGCAGAAGTCGGATGTGTCGGCCAAACGGCGCAAGAACGCAGCTCTGCTGTAAACAGGCACAACGCAATCACGTCCGAAAAAAAAAAAACTCCGGATGAACGAAGAAGAAGAGCAGTAAAAAAGACTTTAAAATTTAACATTTTCTTGCAAAATAAATCATTTTATTCACCGGATAAATATCTGTTTGTCACAAAATCATCCTTATTAAATGTTTACATATCGATGAATATTTCTCTATATTAAAATCGATAAATTCGCATTTTATCATTATAGTACGAAGGTCAAGAACTGTTTACAAAATTAGACAATTAGAAAGATTTTTTGATCAAAAATGTTGAAAACAATAATAACGGTAAATGCAATTCTGTTAAATTAAACAAAATAAATTAAAAACGAAGTAAAAATTCTTTTTCTAAATGCCATCGAGGGCCGCATAATATCAGTTGCCTGACCGTAGTTTTCCCACCCCTGCACTAGACTGATGTTTTGCGTGTGGATTAACGTGCACTATTAACTACGTTTGTTCCATAACATTCGCCATCAGGCTAATCCACTCCAACGTTTGTGATGTACGTCTCCCAGTCAAAGACGAGAAGACAAAATTCTAATCCAACTGACTGGTGTAGGGGTTGGACCCGCTACCTCGACATCAGCACACCGGATGTTTAAGAAAGAGCGCTCTTGTCCATTCGGCCGTGCTGGCCTTCATTTAAACATATACTTTAGAACATAATTTAATGATCAAGTCTCTTAAAAGTCGACAAGATCGACTTCATTGCACCGGGTTTTTATCCCATATGGCTCAGTCTCTTTCCGCAGCGCGGGCTGTCGAAAGCGTCGCACAAAGCTCAAACTCTGTAGCTCCAGCGACGACCCAGGAGTCTTCGAAAAATAATTTATTGATCATCGAGTATTGCTGTTATTATTTTTCCACCGTTGAAGCAGAGGACATTTTGTCATTTATAAGTCCCAGAATAAGTTCAGAGGTTGCGGAGTAGGACAGTCTAAGCCCATGAATGTCTGCTACAGTGAGGACAGTGTTATGCAAAATGTCTATCAGACAGGAAAAGCCTGACTTGATTTTCCCAAGTCACTCCTCCGCGTGAAGCCGCGTTAGAGCTCTGGCTAGCACACTTGGTGGTTGGCAATTATCATTGAGGCAAATTTTTTGTACAAATTTAAACTGGGCTCCTGGGTCGATTCAGTCAAAA
Source organism: Cepaea hortensis (assembly GCA_963921405.1). Taxonomy (NCBI): domain Eukaryota; kingdom Metazoa; phylum Mollusca; class Gastropoda; order Stylommatophora; family Helicidae; genus Cepaea; species Cepaea hortensis. Next base: position 94,015,803 of record OY992883.1, on the reverse strand, counting down.
ACGGGTACTAGAAAATGCTGAGTTGAACTGAGTTGAGTTAAGAACCGACATCACTGCACTCAGGACATTCCCATACGTGCTCTGTCCCCTAGTTCAACAGCCAGTGAAGAGTCATACTACTAATCGTTCCCACCGCTATCTGATTAAAAGTTCTCCTGGTCTTCCCTCTCAGTTTTGAGATTCTTCCAGAACCCCTGCCGATCCCCCGCAATCTCATCATTTCCACATATGGGTTCTCAATCTGTTCCTCCGCCTTCTCCACCTGGTCCCACAAGCGCACGACCACCTCCCCTTTGTCCATAGGTAAAATTCCACCAAGAGGTGCTAGAAAATGTTATGGGAAGCAAAGACAACTGGCATGATAGTGGCTACAACACGCACCGAGTGCCGATTATCTGTGAACATCTGGGACTTACTCCATGGATCCAAGACTCCTAAAGGCATGTCAGTCGTTGTTCCAACTTCATGGCAAAGGATCACCCCATTATGCTCTATTCATGTGTCAGCGAATGTCACACAAAAAGCTCCCCGCTGTCCAATGTGAAAAGTGGAACAGACAGCAGTCCTGACAAATCAACAGCACGCACAGGCATACATGCATAAGGCCGCTGCCAGCATGCCAGCACAATAATTCGTCACTAAAATTAAAGTTATCGTCTACGGAAGTGGCACTTATTAGAAAACCAACAGTTGTACACACATTACTGCATAAGGAAAAACCAGCTAGCTCAGCAACATTTTTCTGAACATGTAGTTCACAATACAAACCATCGCGGACAGATGAAAAAGCTTGCGACATTAAATCCATAGCTCATAGTGTTGCTCCACGCACTTAACTCAGTGGCTTTATGACGGAACCATGTACTATTAATTCAAAAAAAAAAAAAAAAAAAAAAAATGCGTAAGCAAATCGTAGCCAGAGGCAAAAACACACAAGAACAGCCTATCCGCCATATTGGACCGGAAGTCCCAAAGACATGTAATTAGGCCCTTTACGCTACTTACGTTCGCCAACAAATTAACTTTTAAATTGCGTCAAAGTTGTCTTACCAGCAGAAATAAGATTACCCAAGCAGAGCGGTCGACAGCAAGGCTCTCCCAATTTGCAAGCTCAAAGACACAATTCTTCACTGAGACTTTCAGAGTGTCTGTGTCACTTTGTTCGGCTTACAATGACCTTGCTTGTCCGGGTACAGGTCAATGGAGAGTTGTTTTATTGTTTAACCAATCACGTGAAATGAGAGTATTGAGAGTATGGTCGGCTGAAATTTGCACAGCAGAGCGTAGACGCGTATTATGTCCCCACGTGAGAGAAGTTCTATATCTGTAATCATGTTTTAACATTTTATGTTATATAATTTCCTTTGAGAGCCACTGACCGTAAAATAGCTGGTTCGGCAAAACTTGGTGGAGTATTGATGCATGATATGACAGACGTGGTTGCGGCCTTGTGGGAGCACGTGTACACCTTGGAGGAGCAAATGGATCACCATTGTCTGGCAAGAATGCGACAGCGTGGAGTGACGAGGGGATCTGGCCGGCGCTCGACGCTCAGAGGAAAGGCGAGACGGACATATAATCAGATTGCTACTGGAACTATTGGTGTTGGAACTCTTCGCTGGCTGCTGAGGATGGGGGACGGAGTGCTTATGGGAATGCCCCGAATGCTGTGATGCCTGTTCCTCAATAAATAAATAAATAAATAAATAAATAAATAAATAAATCAACAGCCATCAGATGTTTTTCAGCTTGTGAGCTCATTGTCCATGTTTCACCCCTCTGACGTGTCTCCACCTTGCCGGGGTAGAGGGGCATGCGTGTTCCAATGACCCTAAGAGCTATGCTAACAGTAGCACAGCTACTGGTTGGGTCTCCCATGTCGGACAGGTCAAGGGAGAGGAACCAGACCAAGAGAGACACACACCTGCTTTCTTGCAGGTGGACTGGGGACAGGCAGTCAAAGGCTAGGGATAAGCAAATCCATAGCAATCAAGTTCGAATCAGGCGCACGATGCCACTACATTCTTAGTCCAGACACATATTCTACGGCTCTCAGCTGAGGGATAAGGCTGAACGCCAGCCAGTATCCCCCGGATATGAGGGCCGGGGCGATACTCACCCTCTGCTAAATGGTGGTGAGATGCTGAGCCTGCTACATGCTTGGTTCAGATACTTGTTCTACGGCTCTCAGCGGAGGGGGATGAGGGATCCCCCGGATGAAAGGGCCTGGCCGTTGCTCGCTCTCTGCTGCATGGAGGTAAGATGCTGAGCCGGCAGTACATGAAGCCTACCTTGCGAACGTTACTAAAGGTGGGAAAAGCGCCCCAGTCGCACGCAATGGTTACGATGCAAGTCTGTACTTGAACTAATTGAGTGAGCGTAGTCAAAGGTGGAAAAACGTCTCATTAACACGAAATGGAATGCTTGGCTAGCGAATCCATTACGTGGAAGTCCGAAGTAAAAGCTTGCTGAGTGGATGTCGATTGCAAACTAAGGTAGAAAAGCGTCTCACTAACATACAATCGAACGATTGGTTAGCGAATCCATTACGTGGAAGTCCGACGCGAAAGCTTACCGAGTGGATGTCATCTGCAGACTGACCGTTCTGATGGAAGTAAGGAATTAAATCAGCCATGAGCAGGACGTGGCGATTCCTTGGGTGAGCCCAGTCTCAGAGCGCTATGTGCCGGCTCTGCAATTATGGATGCCTCCTTGGACGGCGGGTAATGCCCTTGGTTTGCCCCTGCCTTCTCTTGAGGGTTAACCGCGATGTCTTTGACCGTTCCAACTTGACCAGCTGAGATGTGGACGACATCACAAGAGTAAGAGTCTAATGTCCCTCGAAACCCCGGGAAGGCAGACTCGTAAAAACGCCCATAGAAGTCGGATGTGCCGGCCTAAAGGTTGCAAATAAAATTGGCACAACGTAAAAACGTCCGAGTGAAATGTCCCTCATGCCCGGAACAGCTCTGACAATTTTGTCTTCCGGGCACAGCGTCCAGCACATGTCCGAACCGAAAGCTCGCTGAGTGGACGCCGTCTGCAGACTTACCGTTCCTGGTTTGTGCGGGGAGCGACCTGAGGCGAACGAAATGCCCAATATATGGAAGTGAGGAATCAAAGTAGCCATGTGCAGGACGTGGCAATTCCTTTGGTGAGCCCGGTACCAGAGCGCTATGTATCGGCTCTGCAATTATGGAGGCCCCCTTGGATGGCGGTAAATGCCCATGGACTGCCCCTTCTTTCCCTTGAGGGCCTACCGTGAAGTCTTCGACCGTTCTAACTTGACCAGCTGGGATGTGGAAGGCACCAGAACAGTGTGAGTCCCCCAAGGACGACTAACCTGGTTTTAAAAAAAAACGCCCGCTTAAGTCGGATGTGTTGGCCTAAGTGTTTTGGCCCGAGGGTGCATAACGAGACACACCGCAGTTACGTCAGGTGGGGGGGGGGGATTTCCGGATGAACGCAAAAGAAGGAGAAGAAGAAGAAGTCCATGCTTCACATCCATACCAACGTAAAGGTTCTATGTAGCACTTCAATACCATTTTTCTCGTTGCAATCAACATCATTTTATTTGTCAGTATGTTTTTCATCTCGCAAAAGGCTACCTTCGCCATCGCAATTATTGTTCTAATCTCTTCAAGACATCTCCCATCAGATGTTATTACTGTTCCATGACAATTGTACCGATTCACTTGTTTAAGATTATATTCATTTACTTGTATATTACATTGTGGTATTTCCTTCTTCCTATGACGACCATAATCTGTATCTTCTTACAATTCAATTCTAACCCTAGTTGTTCACTGTGTGCAACAACCGCATCTACTAAATGTTGCAGATTCTGTTTATTGTATGCAAAGAACAACCAGCATTATTATTATTAATTTTCATAGATAGGCCAGATGGAAGTTGGCATGTCTTCTCATTTTGTGCAATGTCCAGGCTTCATAAGCGTGCGGACAAGCTGGCAGAACCACTTGCGCATTCATCTTCAATTTGGTAGTTATGTTCAGGCTTCTGTAGTTTGTCTGAAACTGTGTCAGTTATCGAATTATTGTAATATACGTGGATGTCTTCTTTGTCCATGCCGTGTGGCGTTGGCGATCATGTCTATCCACAGCCCTCTGTCTCGTTTGGTGCCAGTCATTTCTTTAACTGATGTTCCTCCATGCCATGATATCAAACTCTCAAGCATCTTCTTTCTTGGTCTCCTCCTGCCTCTCTTCCCGTCCAACTTTCTCGTTGTGATGACATACTCCAGCTTTCCACTTCTCAAGAAATGCCCAAAGAACGTGCGATGTCTGCTTCTGATGCGAGCCAGTTCTCTTTGTGAGTTAACTTCTGTCAAGATATCTTCATTTGATTTTTCTATCCGTCCAAGATGTTCTCATCATTTTTATGTACAACCACAAGATATCATAACAGTGAAAATTACACCCATCTCCTCTCTGCGACGTTTCACTGAAAAAGTAGTGTGACAAAAGAAGAAAGAAGTAGAACGATTGTTTCCTCTATGTTTTGTCTAAAGAGATGCGGGTAAGAGGAAGAGGGAAGAGGCGCATCTTGCCCACCAGTGGTCACATTCACAAGGTATCCATTTAGTCGGCGTCGAAGTAACCGTGTTCATACACCGAGAGATGTATTCCAATTTGTCTCTTGTAGTCGTGTTTTAGTAAAGCTCACAATCTACTTCTCGTTTTCTGGGTGATTCATTCATTGCCCTTTTAAGCTTCACTGCAGTTCCCCTCATTCTTGTTTACCACCCTATACCGAGGCACTGTCGTCTTTTAAAGGTTCCAATCCAGTATGGTTAGAATAGCTTTCAATTTGTATATTGCCTAGTTCCTCCACTAAACTGTAATTATGTCTTCTATTTCGTTATGAGAAGACAAAAACTGGAACATGTCGTGACAACCGGAAATATTTAAGGAAAGAGAGATAGAGGAAACAGTGGGAGAAGATTCTTGACAGTCTTGTGTCATGGCACGGAAGGGAATCAACACACGAATTGTTTCATGCCGTCGGAGATCGCAATTTGTGGAGAAGCATAATCGTTCACGCCAGCCGGCAAGGCACTGGATGATGATGATTTCTCTATCATGCTTTAATAATATTAATGTTACTTTAATGCCAGCATAAGAGTTAAATCGTAACAACAGTTAGTTGTATATCCTTTAGAGGACGTAGCAGTCAACTCCAGCATTTGTTTACCTGTTGGTGATTTCTGGCCAAGCTTTACATTCAGTAGTTTGCCATTGCTTTCTGAACGACCGGCGCTCATACCATTGTATGGAAACCAACGCAAGATGGTCTGCTTCCAAATTGCCTGCAGCTGTGTTTCGAACCCGGTATTCAGGATTGCGAATTGCATTCGTAACCCCTTCGCCACAGAGAAAATCTTACCAGGGATCACTAAATAAATACCCAGTATCTAACATAACGGGTGCCGCGGTAGCATAGTGGCTAGATGCTAGCCTGCCGGTCCGGTGATTTGGGTTGGAATTGTCAAGTGATGAATGTGAATCTACAGACTGTGATAACAGCAAGTTAAAAGAGGTGTGGCCAAACAAGAACACTATGCAGGAAGCCAAAAAAGATTAATAAAATCTACGGCTGCGGAAGTTAACGATTAATTAATCGATTAATCGTTAATTGTTTTAACGATTATTTTGTTTTTAACGATGAATCGAAAACTTTTCTCCCATCAATTATGCAAATGAACCGGATGTCGAACACTTTTCGGACATTTTAAACATAGTGCTGCAAACACAACCGAGTTGGAAAATTGTACTGAGTCACCATTGTGTAAGCTGCAGCAAGATGTACCAACAAGATGGAACAGTATTTTTTATTATGCTACAGGTCAGAGAAGCATTAACTGTCTACATGTCAGATGAAAAGAAGCAATACAAAGGTCCAAAACTGTCAGATTCAGATTGGGAGAAAATTTCGAAATATGTCAAAGTTTTGGACTTATTCAGTCAGATCACGGTCCTGCTTGGCGGTCAAGATTATGTTTCATGTAGCTGTGTATTGCCACTGCTATCATCGTTGACAAAGCATATGACTGTACACGATGATGATCCGGGCTACATAGCTAAAATTAAGGCAGCATATATTAATAACTTCAGTGAACGTGTAGCTAATATGACAAGAATTAAAATACTACAGATTGCAACAACACTTGATCAACGTTACAAATACCTGAAGTGTTTGTCAAAAGATGCAAAAGAACGAACTTGGTCACGTATTGAACAACAAATAGCAGTTGATGTTCATGATGAGCAGATGGAGACGGCTGCAACGAATGATACTGACATTGACAATGAAACTATATGTGAACCAAATGAAAAGCATATTAAGCGAATGGAGTCTGAATTGGAGAAGAAAGTTGCTGATTCGGTTGACCCTCTACAATGGTGGAAACTTAATGAACATCGATATCCAAAACTGGCATTCCTTGCCAAGACCGTTCTGTGCATACCGGCTACCTCAGTTCCATGTGAATGATTGTTCAGCTCTGTTGGTTATATTGTTAATAAGACGCGCTCATCACTTGAACCAAATACTGTCAACATACTCGTCTGTTTGCATAGTTGGTTATTAGATGACATATGAAAAGTATGGATGTGAAGCGTGGACAATGAGCAGTCAGGCTGAAAAACATCTGATGGCTGTAGAGATGTGGTTTCTGAGGAAAATGCAAAGAATACCATGGACAGCCAGAAAGACCAATGAACAAGTCCTTCAAGAAACAAATGAAGATCGTAAATTGATTAGAGAAATTAGACGTAGACAGTCAAAATTTTTTGGACATGTTATGAGAAGAAATGGATTGGAGAATTTGGTGACAACTGGTAAGATCGAGGGGAACAGACCAAGGGGAAGACCTAGAAGCAAGTACCTGGATGGCTTGGCCTTGTGGCATAGTCGAGACAGAAACACGGAGCTGATCCACGACTCTGGTGATCGGGTGAGATGGCAGAACATGACCGCCCACGCTTACCGGCATGGCACATGATGGATGGATGGATGAAAAGTAAAATCCAGTGTTATTTCGATTTTTGACAAATACGACTATAATGTGAGTTACGTGACTATAATTGTTTTGCTTTAATCGAAATTAACTATTAATTAATCGTTAATTTTTCAAAAATTAACTATTAAATTTAAATTAATCGATGGCAGCCCTAAAAATAGCACAAAGCTGGTGTCGTTAGCCGCTACACGCTGGGGAATTTACTGAGGAGGGGATCGGAGCACTTATGGACTGAACGGTTCTATGTGAAATGGTGATGATCAGTCGACTAACTAACTAACTCACTAACTATTGTCGAGGCAGATTTTTAATATTGGCCTGGGTTCCCAGTTCGACCCAGCCTAAAATGGGCATAAGGAAATAACTTAGAGCAAGCGCTTTAAGGTGCGTTTCGGATCTTTTGCTTCTATTTTTATCGGGCATAACAATGCACCCGGTGTATGCCAATTATAACCAAAGTATTCTCCAAGTCGGAAAGTGTCTGCCTGTACGGCGAGGAACCATCAGTCTGCACACCAATAAGCCAGACATGGGGCAACGGATACTCACGCAAACCTCAGTCCGGTATGACATCACACTGATGTTGGACAACAGCATGCCTTCATCCGACATACAGGACTTCGCGTTGGAGCTCAAGCCAATGAAAACAAGCAAGCAAGCAAGCATAACCAAAGTGATCGAGCTGGCTATTGCTAATGCTTATAAATACTTTGGGTTTCAACTGCATTAACACAATGCAAACAGTCATCATATCGAGTGCCAATAGGAGATAGCAGGAGAAACAATCAACAACAGTCAAAGGAATGGGTAAAACTGTTAGAGTAGAGTGGACCGAAAGGAGGATCTTTTTTTTTTTTTTCGCTCGCTCGCTTTGAACTCATGTGTAGTCCATACACACTCTACTTCTAATAGTGCTCGACCGAATTTCGCGTGTGGATTAGCTCTACCTGTTAATAGTGTCGTTCGCCATTAGGCGAACCCACTCCGACTTCAGAGGTACTTGTAATTTACGTCCCCAAATCAAGGAGGACAGTTCAACATTTTAGTCCAACTGTCTAGTGTAGGGGTTGAACCCCTTACCTCGGCATCAGCACACCGGATGGTTAAGAACACTTGTTCTTATCCATTCGGTCATGCTGACCTACGAAAGGAGGTATGAGGGAAGTGAACATTTGGAGTGTGTTAAATATACTTAGTCAATCGCCAGGCTATCCTTAGTGTACATCGTACCAGTCAGAGCAGAAGTGTTCGGATCCCCTCCTCATCATTGTCCACAGCATGAGCGCTGGTCGACACCAGTTCTGTGTTGGTTGGTTGACTATTTTTCTTAGGCGTCCCCTCTTCCCCAACCCCCCCCCCCCCCCCCCCACCCCAAGCCTTCTAGCGCTCTTTTCTGGCTTCACCCCTTTGGACTCGATGTTCTTGTTGTTTTGCCAAGGTTGTAGATTTGCAGTCTTATATTTATTCATTGTATATAGCTTGGTGACATATCCAATTAGAAATAGACGGACGGACGGACGGACGGACGGACGGACGGACGGACAGACAGACAGACAGACGGACGGATGGACGGACGGACGCGCTAACAGATTGGCGGATAGGCAAATGGAGTGACGTGTAGACGGAGGGTCGACAAACAGACAGACAGATGGATGGACAGACAGATGAACAAATATACTTATAAACAGATAAATGAATAGACAGACCAAAATGCTGATGGACGGATTTAGATACAGATACATAGATAAGTGCACAAATTAATCAAACATAAATAAATTTACATTGTAGACAAATAACCAAATCAATACGCAATAAGACAGTCAATTATATAAACAAAGGGGTGAAAAGATAGGTAGACAGACAGATAGACGGGCGGATATGTAGACAGACATACAGAAAGGCAGATGGATACACAGACAGACATGCACATATGATAGACAGACAGATAGAGAGTAAGACAGACAGACAGACAGACAGACAGATGGTTGGGTGGTTGGATGGATGGATGGATGGATGGATGGGTGGGGGTGGGTGGGTGGAAGGATAGGTAGGTAGATTGATAATTATTTTTAAAGTATTAATTTGCTGTTAATCTCATACATTACAATCAGACAGGCAACACACACACACATACACACACACATACACACACACATACACACACAAACACACACACACAGAGACAGAGACAGAGAGAGAGAGAGTCAAAATAGACACGCATACAATCAGATACAAAGATACACAGTTATAAAGATACTCACTCCCAGACAATCAGACAAAACGAACAGAGAGACAGGCAGTAGAAAAATAATAATAAAAAATAAACGGACTGATTGACATTCTACATCTTCCCTCTTCATACAGCAACCTCAGCGCGCTAGTTCCAGTGTCCACAGAGAAGGTCAAATCAATGTCTGTACACACTTTCCGTGTACGGAATAGCTCTGACGTGTATGTTTTCCTGTCTGTGGCTGGGGTTAGGGGTTGAGGTGGAGGGAAAGGCGCGGGTTCCGCTGGTAGAAAGGGATGGCAGTGAGTGCAATTGTATTGTTCCGTATGCACTTCTTCTTTCGTGATTTCTTACTTTCACTTCACTAAAATGTTATTCCTGAAGTTATATTACACAGAAAATCATCATCATCAGCTAGTGGACGATGCTTGAAAATGGAGAGTATGGCATATGAGACTTCAACCTGCAGCATGAGAATGAAGGTAAAAGCAGTAACAATAGCCTTCCAATGGTTGGAGGAGACCGCTGCAACAGACATTGTATCCAATACAGACTCACAGAGGATGCTTAGAAAGGAGGAGAAAGGAATGTTTCGTTTAAGATGGCTTGCCTCGCTTCAGAGGTCACAGATTGTGAGAACTGTGTGGATTTTCTGCACTGGTCATGCTGGAGTGTAGGGGAATGAATCGGCTAATAGACTGGCAGGGAATGCACCTCTCGGTGGTAGATTACCTATAGACAATGGAGAAGTGATCGGGCGTCTGTGGGACCAGGTGGGGGAAAGAGGTGGAACAGTCTGAGAACCCGTATGTGGAGAGAATGATATGGCCGGGGATCGGCAGGGGATCTGGTCGTATCTCAAAACTGAGAGGGAAGACCAGGAGAACTTTCAATCAGATGACAGTTGGAACGATTAGTAGTAGGACTCTTCGCTGGCTATTGATCGAGGGGACGGAGCGTGTGTGGGAATGTCCTGAGTGCAGCGATCATCATCATCATCATCATCATCATCATCATCATCATCATCATCATCTATCATCATCATCATCGTCGTCGTAATAATAATAATAATAATAATAATAATAATAATAATAATAATAGTCATCATCATCCAGTTGCTTATCCCTTGGGTTGGAGTCCTTTGGCAATGAAATACCTAAAGCCAGTGTAGTAAATATGTCTAGCCTAGGCCTAATCTCAGCTAGTTCATGCGTTATATGCTGAATCAGGACATAAATTACGCCCTAAAAGACACCTCAGATGCGACATTCCAGTATCAGTCTTGCACACACACACACACACACTGGTTTCTGAGATCGGAGAGAAAATAGAGAGCTCCGCAACACACCCTGTAGAAATGGCACTTTGATACTGGGTCAGATGAAAAGTCTCAAATATCGATCTCGCTCCGACGGATGCAGTTCCGTTTCCGGGTTCGGACGATCTGGCGTACACATATAGGGTGTTAGAGTTGGAACTCAGTCTTCGAGGGGTTTCTAAAACAGCATACAACTACAACTCATATAGCTACCAAGAACCACCATTTTTGTTAGTAGTAGAACACCGAAAGCTAACATGATTTAGTCATCTACTTCGTCTGATTTCCTGTTGAAGGTTAATCTTCGGGGTACAAGTGAAACAACACACAGGCAGCCACTAAGAACTCTTGCTAGCTGTGGAGCGTCAAAATCTAACCTGATTTGGTCATCTAACTCGTCATGATTTCCTGCTGAAGGTTAATCTTCGGGATACAGCTGAAAGCATGCGACGAAGAAGCAAACAAAATACAGTGTCGAATGATTTGTTGATTTACTGATTGCTTAATTAAGGAATCGACATCATAACTTTCCGGGCAAACCCGTAAATTCCCTCTGTTCCCTGTAGCAAATGTCACAACGTATAGATGTTAATAATCGTTCCACAGACACATTGGTTGTAAACACACCGACTTCGTCATCGCATACATTCTCGCCTGCCAGACCCACATTTAATGTAGTTTATAATAATGTTTTGCATATCCTTTACAGGACATCGCTGTCAACAGCAGCATCTTTCAGCTGTCTGTTGATTTCTTGGCAAGATTACGCTCAGTAGTTTGCCATTGCTTTCTGAGCGGCCGGCTCAGTTATCCCGCAAGTCACCAGCGGGGGTCGAACCGCTCCCAGTTCTCGCCCGCTACGAGACTCTGCGTAATAAACGGGATTACGGAGAAAGTGTTGTAACCCCTCGGCCAGAGAGACCGGCTAATGTAGTTTAGTTTAGTTTAATCGACGGATCAAATCACGGCACACGGGTGTAGCCCATAAATGCTCCGTTCTACTCCTAACTCAAGCCTGCGTCCGGAAAATCTCAGCTCAGTGCACGAACTCCGTAGCACCAGCGAGGATCCTGAAATACTTTGGGTAGATTTTAAACTCGAAATTTAACCCAGGCAGCGCCGTCAGGCTATTCTTTTTCGATTTCCAACTGCCAAGGGATTTTTTTATGTACACAACAATACACAAGAGCGTCCGATCTCATTACCCAGAGACAGGGGACATTTTGTTAGTAGAAGTCCAGGTGAAAAATTACGGCCCTCACCGGAGCTTGAACTAGAAACTTCAAGTAAAGTGTCATTTTGTTTAGTTTACAGTGTTTTTTAAATAGTAGCTGTTCATAGTCTTCCATGTGTCTGCCTTGTCCATGATGAGTCTTCTGATCACTAATTTTCTGGCAGCCAACCGATCCGCTCGCTAGTTACCTCACACTCCGCCGCGGTCTGGGCAGTAGATGCATGCAAGTACCTGCAAGAGAGAGAGAGAGAGAGAGAGAGAGAGAGAGAGAGAGAGAGAGAGAGAGAGAGAGAGAGAGAGAGAGAGAGAGAGAGAGAGTTAGCTATGCTTGGTATTCACTCAACAACTGGACTAAAATGTTGACCTGTCGTCGTTGACTTTGGGACGTAAATTACAAGTACCTCTGAAGTCGGAGTGGGTTCGCCTATTGGTGAGGGACACAATTAATAGGGAAAGCTAATCCACAAGCAAAATTCAGTCCACCTCTACTATAAATAGTTTGTATGGACTACGCTTGAGTTCAAAGTGAGCGAGCGTTAAAAAAAAAAATCAAAAAAAAAAAAAAAAAATTCACACATGCCACATCTCTCCAATTTGAACGTTACGTAATACGGACTAAGAATCAGCCAAAGGTTGAGCACATTGGAATCATAGGTTGAAATAACAGCACAAAAACATTCACAATTCGAAGCTTCAGTGATTGCAGCTACCTCCTTCCTCCTTCATGACGTGGCTTCTACTGACAACATCAACGAATGAACAGGTTATAACATTGTCACACTTATCCATATTGCTTAGGATGGGTGCAGTGTCAACTGATGCATCTATTGTAGTAACTACTACTTGACGGGACGATTGTTTATAAGTAGAAGAAACAGGCATAAAGAAACACATTTCTGAGGTTTTCTTGGACTACACACCTATTTCTCTGTAGGATACTTCTTCGTGTTATTCGTTCCTTATTCGCGATTTCGCCACACTTAGGTATGAATCATCATATCTGTCTAAGCCATCACGTTCGACTTCGGCTTGCATTTGTTTGTACAAGGTTCAACTGCTCTAAACAGATCGTATCCAAAGTAATGGGCTCTACAGCAAGATCGGGGAACAGACAGCGATATTAAAATAAACATACATAAGGCCAGATGAGATCTGGAGCAGTAGGGAATTTATTTAAGTAAAATTAGTGGAACTGCGGTAAAGCTGTAACTTTTTCGTTTTCTGTAATTGTGTTTTGTAAAGCTGCATACCATGGCCAGACAGAAAAAAACCAATGAATAAGTCCTACAAGAAACACATGAAAACTGTAAACTGATTGGATAAATTAGACGCTGGCAGTAGAATTTTTTTTTTGCCACGTTATGACAGGAAATAAATTACAGAACTTGGTGACAATTGGCAAGATTGAGGGGAACAGAACAAGGGACAGGTAGATAAGTAAATATCCGGATGGTTTGACCACATGGTAGGGCCGAGTCAAGAACACAGAGCTGATCCACGACTCTAGTGATCGCGTAAGATGCCCGTCCAAGCTTATCGACGTGTCACATGATGCGAAAACTGCATTACTTCGTTTGTTTTTTAAATATAAAAATTTATGGAAGTAAAAAGTTATTAAACCTGTTGTAAAATAGAATATTGAACCCTAATTTTAAATGAATACTGATGTATGGTAGCAATAACACAGAGAACGCAAAGAATAATCCCCAGTGAACTACCGATATTCATTAATTAGAACCTGTGCAGAATAAATCATGATCATGTGCTTAGGGAGCTTAGGGAAAGAGCTAAATATATTCCACCGACTTAATAGGCTCCCGGGAAGGTTTGATTGATTGATTGATTAATTTAGGAATCGACATCACAGCATTCAGGGCATTCCCATAAGAGCTCCGTCCCCATCCTCAGCAGCCAGCGAAGAGTTCCAACACTAATAGTACCAGTAGCAATCTGATTATAACTCCGTCTCGCCTTTCCTTTGAGCGTTGAGCGTCGGCCAGATCCCTTCGTCACTCCTCGTTGTCTCATTCTTGCCAGACCATGGTAATCCATTTGCTCCTCCGAGGTGTACACGTGCTCCCACAAGGCCGCAACCACGTCTGCCTTGTCATGCATCAATACTCCACCAAGTTTTGCCGAGCCAGCCAATCTGTCCGCCTGTTCATTCCCCAGTACACCGGCATACCCCGGAGAAAAGATCCAGACGATGCTTGTCACCCGTGACCTCCGAAGCGAAGCAAGCCACTCCGCACGAAGTCTGCCCGTCCTCACCCTCATCAGCATGCTTTCTGAGTCAGTTATAATCACGATGTGTGTGTGTGTGTGTGTGTGTGTGTGTGTGTGTGTGTGTGTGTGTGTGTGTGTCGTATTCTCCATCCAGCGGAGAGCCGCAGTGACTGCCTCCACTTCCATTCTTAAGCTGGATGTTGTGGTATCATATGCCAGGCTCTCCTGCCCCTCCCGGGAAGGTTAACCCGGTCAACAAATGCCCGCAGACATCGGATGTGTCGGCCTAACGGCGCTCTGCTGTAAACAGGCACAAAGCAATCACGTCTGAATACACTCTCCGGATGAACGCAGAAGAAGAAGACTTAAGGGGCAAGGGAAAATGCTGATCCTGAATAGGACACACATTGAAAAAACATGATAATATCATACATAGCCAATCCTGTTTCTTGAAGCCATCCATCCATCCATCATGTGCCATGCCGGTAAGCGTGGGCGGTCATGTTTTGCCATCTCACTCGATCACCAGAGTCGTGGATCAGCTCTGTGTTCCTGTCTCGACCATGCCATGTGGTAAGCCATCCAGGTATTTGCTTCTAGGTCTTCCTCTTGGTCTGTTCCCTTCGATCTGTTTCTTGAGGCCACAGCGCAAAATAAGTAGGTCACCTTAACACGCTTTAAAGAGCAATAGGGCATATGGTGCTACACACATATTATTTTGGCGCTCGCTCTCTTTGATCTCAAGCGTAGTCCATACACACTATTTATAATAGTGGTGGACTGAATTTTGCGTGTGGATTAGCTTTCCTTAATAACAGTGTCCCTCCCCATCAGTCGAACCGACTCCGACTTCAGAGGTACTTGTAATTAACGTCCCCGAGTCACAAACGACAGGTCTGACAGTTTAGTCCAGCTGTCCGGTGTAAGAGTTGAACCGCTAACTTCGGCATCAGCACAACGGATGTTTAAGAACACGCCTTCTTACCCATTCGAGCATGCCGACCTGCTTCTCATATTATCATAGACCAATTTGTACTCGGTGGGTGGTGTGGTCATTTTCACACCCGCCTCCTTTATTTCCCAAACTATTTCCTGGTACCTATTTTAGACTGGGTCGACGTGGGAGCCCAGGTCTGTTTTAAAATCCTTATCTGACCCATCTGGGATCGAACCCATGACCACCCAGTCGACAGACAGGCGTCTACACAAACGCGGCTTCCTAAACATAGTGTGCCAACGGCAACTTACTTTGTGGTTTATTGATACATGTGCTTCCTAATATTGTTGTTGTGTAGTTTGGTGACAAGTAAATAATTATATTGGAATTAGTCTTCTTCCTCTTCTTCGTTTCTCTGTCGGTGGTTGTGTGCCATACCTAGTTATGCACCTCACAGGCCAGCGTGTCCGACTTCGGCATACGTTTGTGGAAGGGTTACTTTCTTTAGACAGATTCCATCCAAGCTAACTCTAACTTCCGTGGATAGGTTTTACTTGTCGCTAACAATTTTGCCAGGGTAGTTGCCTTAATGTCTACTCTTTGCGATATCCAACAGCCATGGGATTTTTTAACTTGGACATCTTGCACACGGGGCCTTATGCTTACCCCTTACCTGAGCAGGCTGGGTATCCGATCTCATTAAATAAACGCACGTGTATTGATTGGCGCTAATAGAAGTAGAAGAAAAATATAGAGACCAGAGGACACGCTACACATAATAAACATTTCAACCCCTACACCGAACAGTTGTTCTAAAATTTTGACCTATCGTCCCTGACTCGGGGATGTAAATTACAAGTACATCTGAAGTCGGAGTGGGTGAGCCTGATGGCGAGGGACACTACTGATAGGGAAAACTAATCCACGCGCAAAATTCAGTCCTGCAGTACTAAAAGTAGTATGTATGGACTACGCTTGAATTCAAATCGAACGAGCGCAAAAAAAAAGTAGTTACCGACCAGAATTGGAACGAGTGATATCATCATACATCAATGGTTCTTGAGAGTAATCCCAGCTCTATGTAGGGATCGAACTCAATAACTTCTGACCTATTGTTAGTCAATGACATTATCTTAGTTACCCATGACCATTGTATCCAAAGAAGCTCATTGGTTATACATTATTGTCAGCTTAGTATGACATTGGTTTTCTAGCGCTCGCTTTGAACTCAAGCGTAGTCCATACACGTGTAACTACGTCTAGTAGTTGTCATTACCGGGGTGTGCACTGGGTCGACTTTTGCTTGTGGATTAGCTTGTCTAATTACTAGTGTCCCTCGCTATTAATCAATCCCACTCCGACTTCAGAGGTACTTGTAATTTACGTCCCCGGGTCAGGGGCGATAGGTCAACATTTTAGACCAACTGTTCGGTGTAGAGGTTGAGATGTTTATGTTGTGTAGCGTGTCCTTTGGTCTCTATATTTTTCTTATACTTCTATTAGCGCCAATCAATACACGTCCCCAAGTCAAGGACGAGAAGTCAACATTTTAGTCCAGCTCATAGGCATAGGGGTTGAACCCTCTACCTCAGCTCAGCACACTGGAAGTTTAGAGCGAGCTCTCGCATCCATTCGGCCACGCTTATCCCCTTGTAGTGTTGTTTGATTCTCTGTTGTTGAAAATGTTCTCATGCATGACTGAATATAGTGCGCGCTCTTGTAATGTCCGTATTAGTGACAGTCTGCGCTCCGCTACCCGATTATACTAACCAGAGGCGCGATGAGAAAGAGATTCGTGGAGCAGGGAGGGATGCGTCCTCACTGGGTGTCACTGACACGAATGTCTATACATTGTATTGTAGTATTGTAGCTTCCTGTTTTACAATTACCACGAACAGTGACTTTCAGAGTGGTCGAAGGGTTACGACAGCTCGCTCTTAAAGGGCCCAACCTCAAACAACCACACTGGCTTGATATTTATTATACGAAATAGAAGTAACAGCAGACAGGCAGCAGACTGCCCAAATGCAGCGAAAATCACGGGGGCATCGTCTGTTAGACATTCCACTTCCTTTTCTTAGGATCCGTGAAGACTCTGCACAGATCACATGCTGAATGGTTGCCAGTGACGGGGACATTTGAGCTTGTCTCACAATAATGTAACATTAACTCATTCACAATAAACACCGTTACTATCACACACACACACACACACACGCACGCACGCACACACACGCACACATGCACACGCACGTGGGCACACACGCACGCACGCGCACGCAAACACACACACACACTCTCTCTCACACACATACAGAAAGAGTTGTGTTGAGCTGAGTCAAGACCCGACAACACAGCACCCGGGACATTCCCATACGTGTTCTACAGACTAACTGGAAGCCGACCGACCGCCTTACGTTGACTTTAACAACGGTATCAGCGTCGGTCGCCCCGAAAGCATTGGCAAACTGCTGAACGTAACATTACCTAGAAAATCACAAACAGCTAAAGAAAACAAAAGTGCTGGAATTTATAACGACGTAAAGGCCATGCAACTAACTTAAACAAGGTCCGGATGGTGGAGTTTTGTGTTCAACAAGTAAACAGCAGTGGCTCTCCAAGCATCCTGGGTAATCAAATCAGTCCAGCCGTTGAAGCAAGATGGAACTAAGGTTACACTGTTCCTTTATTCACCGGGACTCTACAACTGAACAAAGGTTAATCAATATCTCAACGTCTCTGCACCAGATTCACTCCGATAGACGTAAGCCTTATTCAGTGTTCAGACAACCTGAATGCCAACACATCGAACATAAGAGTTAAAACTCAGTCTTCCAGAGGATTCACAACCTAGAACAACAAAAACAACAGCAACAACAACAAGAACCTTGTGTTAATTATGAGACCCTTAGTATAGTTTTAATTATATTAGTGTTAATTATGGGAATCTTACGCACTTCTTATAGTCTATGTTTATTCATATATTCCTCGTATAATGTCAATAATTTATGATACCAATGTTCCTCCACGCCTTAATGTCAAACTGTCCAGCATCTTATGTTTTTGGTCCTTGCCTCCCATCCTCCAACTTTCTTTTGTGATGACCTTTTTCAAGATATCATCATGGCTCTTTCTGTTAGTCTACGGTGTTTTAGCTATTCTTTAATAAAACCACATTCCCGATGCCACACCATTCATCACTTGCTTGCTAATTGTCTATGATTCGCGTCAATTCATCACGATTGGCCCAATATACCTCTTCATAACGATTTTCCTCATCTCCATTGACACATATAAATTGTAGAGAATATTCTTCATCTTGTGAAATACCGTCTTTGCTTGGGTTATTCTACTACATTTAACTTCCTTAATACATCTGCCATCTGTTGTTATTAAAGTAACCACATACTTAATTACATTGACTTGTTTCATATCGGCTCCCTGCACGTTAATGTAACACTTGACGTAAGCACACTTATGTAGTTTGGTTTATCCAAAGAGATACCTAATGGATAAGAGAGCTCGTTCTTAAACATCCGGTATACTGACACCGAGGTAGCGGGTTCAACCCTTACACCGGTCAGTTGGCCTAAAATGTTGACTTCTCTTTCTTGACTTGGTTACTAGTGCCTCTGAAGTCGGAATGGGTTCGCTTGCTGGCGAAGGTCGCTGGTCCACACGCAAAAATCAGTCCAGTGCACTCTAAGTAGTAGCACATGTATGGACTACGCTTGAGTTCAACGCGAGTTAGATAAATAATAACTTAAAAATACGAATAGTTAAAAGTTATTTATAAACAACGGGATTATATGACACAGAAGCATGTAAGCATGTGCGATGACCCAGGAACTAGAAAATCGATTAGACGCGCTAGAGATGTGAAAATACCACACACAAAAAGTAGGCCGCATTTCATAGAAACAAAAGCAAACAAACAGAGAGGTCCTGGAAAAACTGGCGATGAAAATGGCGCAGCTAGAAGAAATAGAAAATGAGGCTTATGGAAGAAATATAAAATGGCGCTTATGAAAGAAATATAAAATGGCGTTGTTGGAAGAAATGTGTTTGTAAAGTCTCACTACACTTTGTATGTAGAACAGCTGTGCCTTGGAGAGTATGTGTTCTGTTTGCAAGACGGAAACATACTCTCCAACAAACAGCTATTCCACATACAAAATGAAATGAGACTACAAACACCCTGTAGAAAAGCAGCCAGGCGACAGTTTTGACAACATTACAAGTCATAGAAACCGCAGTAGCGTTATGTTTAGACGTTGGTCATGGGTTCGAATCCATATCGGGCAGGATTTTTAAAATTAACCTAGGATTCCAGGTTGACCCAGCCCAAAATGGAAACCAAGAAATATCTTGGGAAGTAGAAGCGGCCGACCTGATACCGACCACATCACCCATCGCGTGCCGAGTGGTCTATAAGAGTGTGGATCAAGTGGCATATGCATAAAACGTGTAAATTGCGCCTATACTTTATATGACATAGCATTATTTACAACATACTAAGAGAATGGGCCGAAGGCAGCCCAGCAAATGGAAGGTGGCAATACACGTGGGAA
The DNA here is from genome assembly GCA_963921405.1 of Cepaea hortensis. Taxonomy (NCBI): domain Eukaryota; kingdom Metazoa; phylum Mollusca; class Gastropoda; order Stylommatophora; family Helicidae; genus Cepaea; species Cepaea hortensis. The sequence continues at coordinate 93,996,245 of OY992883.1, read as the reverse complement.
GCCATTCACATAAGAAGTCTTCGCTGTCTTTCCTTCTTCTTCTGACTGAGGAAGAAGAAGAGGAAGAATAAGAGCAAAAAGAGGAGGAGAAAGAAGAAGAAGAAGAAGAAGAAGAGGAAGAAGAAGAAGAAGAAGAAGAAGAAGAAGAAGAAGAAGAAGAAGAAGAAGAAGAAGACGTTGGGGAAAGAGGAGAAGGAGAAAGACGAAGAAGAAGCAGAAGATGAAAGCGGAGGCGGGGAGAGGGGAGGAGAAAGAAGAAGGGAGAAGTAGCATCATATAAAGAAATGCGAGTACATACGCAGTTCAAGTTTAACACTCATCCGTGTTGTGGTTCCAAGTTCACGATAGACCAGTATAATAATAGTAGTTCTCTTAACGAACGCCAAGATGGTCATGTTACTAACAATATTTATTTCTTCAAGTAGGATTTTTTTTTTACATTTGAAGGCACCAGGTTCGAAACAGCAGTGAGCAGTGGTTCTCAACCAGTAGAGAATCCCTCCCCCCCCCCGGGGAGGGGGGAAGTTTAGTGTTTCCAGGGGGGGGGGGGGTAAGATTATTTCATGATCGTATTAATACAAGAACCAATTACTTGATATTGTTTTTCCCTCTAAATTTTACGGTTCTGTACTTCTCGCCCTAATGAAATTCGTTTTATAACGTAAGTAGACCAGCAAATCACGTTTTATGTTGATGTCTACACTTGTTCTAGTATGTGTTATTAAATTTAGCTTCAATTTTTATGTATACTGTGTAAGGGTGGGGGGGGGGGGGGATTTATAGGGAAGAAATTCGAAAAGGGGAGGGGATGGCGTTCTGAACATATGGTAAAAGGAGGCATGGGCCAAAAAACGTTGAGAACCACTGGTCTACAGCTTAAAGTTTCTTTGTTGATTAGTGTGTCCTGTTCTATCTACTTCATGCCGTTGTTTTCCATTATGTTTTTCATGTTTCATTTAAATATAACTTTTAATATCAGGTGCGTTAGTATAGTCGCCAGGGAGCTGCGCTTGTAACGACATGAGCGGGGTCGGGGGGTGTTTCCACATCTCCGTTAGTCGTCCGCTAAAGAGAGGGAAAGACCGGTCGCCTCTTTCGCCGTGCATTCGAGCCTGTACAGTACGCTGGTCCTAGCCCATGACAGACCCATAGTAGGCTCATTGTTTTAAAAGAAAAATATGTCACAGCCGTTGCCCGGGGGATGGCCGCTGTCGCATGCTGACAACTACTAGGAGCCACAGGCGTGAGCTGGATGTCAGGCTTGGACCAGTGGGGAATGGGTCCTAAAAGGGTCTGACAGCCATACTTGCCAAAGGTACTACCAATGCCTGTCATCCCACACCCCCAAAATCTTGGTATACGGTAAAACAGTACACTCGAGTTGAAGAGGAAGATAGTAACTTAGAGAAGGGCCTCGATATTTGAAGATTATAATAAAATGGAGAGAAGAGTGCCTCAATATTTTTTTAAAAATATTTTGTTGCGCTTGCTCGCTGTGAACTAAGGCGCAGTCCATACAGACTACTTCTAGTAGCACTGGACTGAATTTTGCGTGTGGATTAGCTTTTCCTTTTACCAGTGTCCCTCGCCATCATGCGAACCCACTCCAACTTCAGAGGTACTTGTAATTTACGTCTTGAACTAAAGGAAGAAAAGTCAACATTTTAGTCCATCTTACCTGTGTAGGGTTTGAACCCCATACCTTGTCATCAGCACACCGGATGTTTAAGAACTCGATATTTGAAGATTATAACATGACAGAGAGGAGGACATTGACATTTGAAGATTATATTATCTTCGATGACTTCCAAAGCTAACCATTTGTTTTTGTTTTTTATTTTGTTTACAAAGTATAAAAGAACATTAATTGTGAATATAAGTTCATGTTTAAAAACAAACATTTTAAGTTGTTTAGAAGGAGCATTTCAATGAGTTTTGAAACAGTAATTCGTTGTTTTATTTAACTCGTAGCCAGCGCCTTGACGAGGTTTGAAACCACAAGCGGACAGACGACGCAGAAAGACAAGCCGGTATCGTCTGCTACACAACGCCGCAGACGTCCTCATTTTCGCCATAACGAAACAACTTGTTTCATCCCGTGTGTGCCGTTTGTTAGCGATGTGGCCGAGCTGGCAGCTTGTTTTGTGTCAGTTAAAACAGCACAGTGGTTTGTAAACAACGAGAACTGATCATATCAGTAAACAAATATATGGTTGATGTGTCAAAATATTGGATATATTGATTTGTTTCGCTTTGTCCGCGGTCAGTTCAGAGATGCCTACCTATGGCCTATGTGACTAGTTAGTGCTGACGTCGTTTTGTGGGCAGCGATAATTTTATTTCTAAATGAGGTAAGTTGACGTTTTCAGTGTTTGTTTTAGTTCATAGCCTGAGATGCCATAAATAAAAACCAGAATTAAGTGCTAGAGAAATCAATATTCCCATATAAGCTGAACTAACTAACGGCTGTTAGTCTTCTCAACGTTGTTTGTGAGAACTGAGAGCTGTCGCCGAACAAGTCCCTCGCTTTGTTTTAGTTAAAATACGGGGGTTATTGATTTAATGTGTCACAAAAACTTATTTATTATTGAGAAGTTAATGAATGATTGATGTATTCGTTTATTGGATACTAGCTGACCCTGCCCGGCTTCGCCCAGTCCCTGGTGGGAAGCATCTCATTTAATTCATATAAGTAGTCATATAAGTTCCCGTTCCCGTTACCGACTATCTGTCTGTCTGTCTGTCTGTCTGTCTGTCTGACCCGGCCCGACATCGCCCAGCTCCTGGTGTGAAGCATCTCATTTAATTTATATAAGTAGTCATATAAGTTCCTGTTCCCGACTGTCTATCTGTCTGTCTGTCTGTCTGCCTGACCCTGTCCGGCTTCATTAAATTCATACAACAACAAAAATGTAACTTAAAAGAACGTTCTACCACACACCATCCATTATTTTTAATGAAAACTCTTTCTAATCACCTGCATGACTACAGTAACTTCTTAAGCAAAAAAAGATGAGTTACAATGTTATGCATTGTGCATCATTTTTATGAAAACTTTGAAAATGCCTTACAGATTGTATCATTATTTATTATAACTCATATGCCGGTACATAACTATGGACAAAGAGTTTATAAATCTTTGAAAACGATGCCACAATATGACTATAAGTTATACAGAAATGTTATGCCCCTTGAAATAACTTTTACAGAGTTAGGTCCCCTGAAATATATGAAATTATGATGACAAATGAAAAATGAAATAATACTGAGTAAGCAGGCGATTTCACACTAACAAAATATCACAGTTGTCAGCTCTGGAATGAAAGGAAGGCGTGTAGAAAATTTCATCTCAATCGGATGGGCCGTTCGCGAACAAATAAAGGCCATACATACATACATACAGAGATACATACATAAATACGCAAATACGCACATCCTAATTTATATATAAGATTGAAATTCCTTCGTTCGTTCTCTGAGATGCCCATATTTGATAATGGTGTCGCTTTGTCAGAGCGATCATTCTGGTTTTGTTTGCCTTGTCTGTAATACTGCAGTGGATATACATTTGTTTGGTGATTTGATTTATTTTAATGTGTAGTGCGTTTGATTTTAGTACGGTGGATGTAATTGTTTGGTAGACAGGTTTCGTCGGGAGATTGAACACAGCGACAGAATAGGATTTCTTGGGATTTGGAAAATAGGAGACAATTGCTTAACAGATTCAGTGGTAAACAAAAAAGTAGCGTTGAACCAAACAAAACTGGATGGCAGAAAATGGAATATAGGGGTGTGGACAGTTATGACTTAAAAGTTGTTAATATGGTAGCAAACATGTTGTATTACGTATCAAATTAAAGAGAGTTGCAAAGGGAAACTATTGTATACAAGTCTTTGGCAGATACGGGAAGTCGTTTAAGACGGTTAAGCATCCCATGGCACTTAATAAGTTAATAAACAAATGAAAACCGTAAATTAATTAGAGAAATTGCACGAAGACAGTCAAGAATTTTGGGCACATTATGAGGAGAAATAAATGTGAAAACTTAGTGACCACTGGCACATTTCATGGAAGACAGTCAAGAATTGCGGGCACATTATGAGGAGAAATAAATGTGAAAACTTAGTGACAACTGGCACATTTCATGGAAGACAGCCAAGAATTGTAGGCACATTATGAGGAGAAATAAATGTGAAAACTTAGTGACCACTGGCACATTTCATGGAAGACAGTCAAGAATTGTAGGCACATTATGAGGAGAAATAAATGTGAAAACTTAGTGACAACTGGCACATTTCATGGAAGACAGCCAAGAATTGTAGGCACATTATGAGGAGAAATAAATGTGAAAACTTAGTGACAACTGGCACATTTCATGGAAGACAGTCAAGAATTGTAGGCACATTATGAGGAGAAATAAATGTGAAAACTTAGTGACAACTGGCACATTTCATGGAAGACAGCCAAGAATTGTAGGCACATTATGAGGAGAAATAAATGTGAAAACTTAGTGACAACTGGCACATTTCATGGAAGACAGTCAAGAATTTTGGGCACATTATGAGGAGAAATAAATATGAAAACTTAGTGACAACTGGCACATTTCATGGACAAATATCCGAATGGCTTGGCCACATGGCATAATCGGGAAAAGAATACAGACCTGATCTGAGACTGGTGATCGTGCGAGGTAGCGAACTGCGACCGTCCACGTTTATCGCATGGCACATGGTGGTGATAAAATGGGTCCTAGCAGTAGGATCCAACGCTCTGCCCCTTCCCCCATGGCAAAGCAACTACACTATTGTTTACTTCGCATGTGTCATTCCAGTACATGATCGCAGTTGACGTCACATTCCGACATTCTGTGACTAGTTGTTGCATCTGTTGCCATGTGGTCTTCAAACATTTGGGCAGTATTTACCCCTAGCCAATAATATCTGGCCTGTGTCCCTGGCCTACAAATGGTTACTATAACAAGCCAGAAAATCTCCTGATTGTTTGGTTATCGGACTTCTCAGCTGCCCTTATATTGATCTGTGAACCACTTTTGTTTTCATGTCAGTATTTTCCCAATAGTCTACTGATATTGACGCCATAACACTCCTGTTTGTTTACTTCTTACGGTATATAATATGTGCGTGTATGTGAGCTAAGGTAGCGTAGTGGCTAGATGTTCGCCCGCTAACCCGTTGGTCGCGAGTTTGAATTTGCATATGGTATCACACGCTCACCCTGATCAAATCAATACCTTCTGAGGGTTTTCAGCCGCGGTGACGCAGTGGATAACAAACTTGCCTGCCTGGATAATGATGTGTTCGAACTATCATGAGGGTGGAAAATTCAGGTCGACACAGTTTAACATGGGTACAAGATATCCTGGGAAATAAAGGCGACCGCCGTGTTATTGATCGCACTATACGTCGAGTATAGATCAGTCTGAAATTCATGGGGATAGTATCAAAAGAAATAAAACAAAACCCACCCACGGGTAGATAGAGGCGGTTATCTTTGATGGAATCTGTCTACAGGAAGCAAATGTTACACGCGCAAGCGCTCTTATCACTTCGATCAGGCCAACGGTGACAGGTGATATAAATTTATTTTCGAGACAGACCGCGAGTGAAAGAATGAGTATACACCAGAGAGCAGAGAGAACAGAGTTGGCAGTTCTAGTAACATGCCTCGAACCAATTGCCTTCAAACAACATTGTCCTTTCGCCGGTTGGTCAAGTGTACTTCGCGATCTATATGTGCTTCTTTCATTTATTGTGCCCTCTCATATCCACTTCTTTTCCACCCTGTGAAAGCAAATTTGCACCTGTTCAAATTAACTGCTAGTATATTTCACAGCAAGTGGGCGCGTTGGTGTAATAGACAGGACATTACCCTGACAGTTGCATGAGCGTGGTTGGACGTGGGTTCCATGCCAGCTCTCAACGTTTGCTTCAGGGGAAAAGATTGGCCACTTTTCCTCCGTGCATACACGCCTTCAATAATGTGATGGCCATAACACTTGACATACTCACAGCAGGCTCCTGCAACAGGGATTGTTTTGTTGTTTATATCCCATAGAGGGAGTCGAGGTGACACTGTGGCTAGCACCTGTGCCTGCCGGGCTGGTGGTCATGTGGTCCATCTCTCCTCAAGGCGGACATTTTTAATAAATTACCTACTCCTGGGTTGATCCAGCTTAAAATGAGTACCAGCAAATTTAATGGGAAGTAAAAGGCGGCCGGTAGATATTCATCACATCACATACCAACTATCCATTAATTTAAATACACGGTTAACAGCATATACCTAATCTTCATCAATGATCTTGTTGCTAATCTACCGCATGGAATTAAAGCGGCAATGTACGCCGATGACCTGGTTTTATGGAGCACAAATGAACATGCATCAGTGGCCACCAAATTGCTACAAAGAGCTGTAGATACATGTGCTGCATGGGCAAATAGATGGTGTGTCAGCATAAACACTGACAAGTGCAGCACCACTCTATTTACCCTCTCTTCAAAACAAAAGGCAGGGATCATCCAGAAAAATAGAACACCCCTAAGAGAAGATAAAGAACCAACATACCTTGGAGTAACATTTGATGGCAGGCTGACATGGAGAAAGCACATCAACAAAGCAGTAGCAAAAGCCAGAAAGAAAATAGCCATCCTGAGAAAGCTAAGTGGAACCACATGGGGAGCCAGTGGGAAAATACTTAGCAAAGTTTACCAACAGAGCATTCGACCAAACCTGGAATATGAGTCAACTGCGTGGTATTCAGCATCAAAAACCACACTACAAGAGCTTGACAAGGTGCAAAATCAAGCACTTAGAGTCACCACAGGAGGGGTGAGATCAACCCCTATTGTGGAAATGGAGAAGATGGGGAGGACACAAGCACTGAGTGAGCGCAGAGATACGAAAACGCTAATACAAGCAGAAAAGTTCCTCAGCTTTCCAGGCCACCCTATGAAGAACAGATTTGAAAACTTAGCTATGGGGCTGTTGAAAAGAAGTAGTTTTATCCACCAGGCCAAACGACTCTGCAGAGAAACCACCTATCTGCCCACAGTTGGTATCCCCTAACAACTATTCCAGAGCGAACTCCATGGAAAGATGAGCATAGACTATCATTACAAATCCAGACAAAAGTGAGAGGAATATTTGACAAGGAAGAACAGAATAGTGTGCAGCGCAGAACAGCCACTCTCAGCTTCCTTGATGAAGAATACCCACAGGACCTCTGGATCCGAGTCTACACAAATGTGTCGGCACAAAATGCTGTTCGAAATGGAGGAGAGGGAGTGTACATAGAATACCCAAATAGTACTAGGGAGACAGCTAGAGTACCGACAGGAAAGTACTGCCATAACTATGATGCTGAAATTGAGGCAATCAAGATAGCAACAGAGAAATTACTAAATACCAGCAATGGTACACAACCTGTGGTGCTACTGACAGATGCAAAATTAGTACTCGAGGCGCTCCTGTCTGGGAAATTGCCAGTACTAAGGACACTACTTTCTGAACTTAGCAGTCGCATAAGGTCACCATACAGTGGATACCATCCCACTGTGGAGTACCCGGAAACGACAGAGCTGATCAATTGGCTAAGGAAGGAGCCAAAGAAGAACAGCCTGATGTGCCCGTTACATACCACGAAAAGAAAAGAATGATCAAATCAGTCAGAAAGCCACCAAAACCTGCTCAAGATGACTACCACGTTATGGACAGACCAGAACAAGTCATTATTCTGCGCCTCAGAACAGGACACAATAGATTACGCAACCAAATGTATACAAAATTCAAGATTGGTGAAACAACCATGTGCACATGTGGATTGGCGTCGCAGACAGCAGAGCACATACTCCAAGACTGCCCAAAATATAAAATATCTAGGCAAACCTTCTGGCCTAGAGAGACGACAGTGGAAGGTAAACTCTATGGACCACTATGTGAACTGAAAAAGACAGTTAAATTCATACAAGAGACAACATTGCAGATATAGACATATTTCAAGCGAACGAAAGAAGAAGAAGAAGCAGCATATACCGAATACGTAAAAAATAAATAAATACCAGATGAACGACAAGAAGTAGAACACGAAGAAGAAGATATAAATGTATTTCTCAAAACCATAGGAATAATTAATCCCTATTCTCTAACAGTAAAATAAAGCCAAAAGAGGATATTCTGTACAAAATGTTCGCGTAATTTCAGAGTAAAACGTATGTAATGAAATAAACATATTACACATTGTAGTCACAATGCATGCCTTATACACACCACCCAATGTTGTTGTTTTTTTTTTTGCGTTCGCTCGCTTTGAACTCAAGCGTAGTCCAAACAAATGCTACTATGTCTAGTGCACTGGACTGATTTTTGCGTGCGGGTTCGATTTCCCTATTACCAGTGTGCCTCGCCATCAGGCGCAGCCACTCTGACTTCTGAGGTACTTGTGATTTACGTCCCCTAGTCATGGACGAGAAGTCCATTTTAGTCCAACCGGTGTAAAGGTTGAATCCGCTACTTTGGCACCAGCACACCGGAAATGTAAGAGCGATCTCTCTTATCCATTCGGCCATGCTGACCCCATGGTGTGACATTGTCTTGATATGTCTTCATTTGTATCTGTTCTGCTCGTGCGATAGCAAGCAGTCTACTATCTAAGCCTGTCATAACACTGGATGATGCCGCCACTGTATGGCACCTTTAGATACTACTACTACGGTCTACCATTTACAACCTTCAACTTGTAACTTACTGAAATTCCTTTATAAATGTGCTCCATAGTTTTGACATTGTCATAAGCATTGTCAGAACTATATTGGACGAATAAACCAAGAGGTATTGTTTGGGACACATAGAGCAGAAGAGCCGACTGAGGACAATATACAGATTTTGAATGACATATCAGCCAATAAAAATAAAGGGAGTTGAGGGGGAGGGTGCCTTGCATTACTGGTTTAGAGAATAATACATTAAATAACAGAAGAACACTACACATTTCTAGCTACGCAACAGAGTGAAGTCGCATAGTTCACACAAAGAACTTTCACTTGAGAGAGTAAAGGAGCGTACTGTAGCTAAGAATATATAGTATACAACATAATATAGGTCTGTGTAACTTTGGTTAGCCGGCCTCCGTGGGGAAGGCGTTACAGACGCGGTTCTTAGTCCCGTATACCCGCTTTCGAAACACAGCTACACGCGATTTGGCAGCAGACCGCGTTGCGTTGGGTTTGCATTGGTATCGGTGCCGGTCGTTCAGAAAGTAATGACAAACCAATATACGTAAACTTGCCAAGAGATCACAGCGGCAGAATGGCTGGTGTTGACTGCGATGTTCTGTAAAAAAGGATATGCCAAACAAAAAACAAAAAATCACAGATTTTTTAAAAGTGTGGGGTGAGTAATTCTTGCTAAGATAATTGACTAGATAACACAGAGAGAGAGAGAGAGAGAGAGAGAGAGAGAGAGAGAGAGAGAGAGAGAGAGAGAGAGAGAGAGAGAGACAGAGAGAGAGAGTGAGAGAGAGAGAGAGAGAAAGAGAGAGAGAAGTCGTTTAAAAATCGACAGGGTCGACTTCATTGCACCGGGTTTTCATCCCATATGGCTTGGTCTCTTTCCGCAGCAGGGAAAGCGTCGCACAAAGCACAAACTCCGTAGCTCCAGCGATGACCCATAGGAGTCTCTGAAAAAATTCACTCGTGAACCGAAGGACGCGACTCGGATTCGAACCTACAACCTTCGGAGCCCGAGTCAAACGGCTTGACTACTTCGCCACGGAGACTCCCGTGAGAGAGAGAGAGAGAGAGAGAGAGAGAGAGAGAGAGAGAAATAGAGAGAGAGAGAGAAAGGGAGAAAGAGAGGCGCGGGGTGAGCAATTTTGGTTAGTTGCATACCTATATAGGTTAAATGAGTCGCGAAATTCTGATTAGTAACATAGATATTAGACTGGGGTCGCGTTATTCTGGTTAGTAACTTAGCTAGATATCGGGGGGGCAGTGAGTAGGAGATGGGGGTATTTATGGTAGGAACGTAGCTAGATGTAACAAGATTAGTAGCTTTTAGACATATTTTCATGCAGCGTTTTTCATGTAGTTGTATCGCTGTTTCAACATTTCGTTTGTGTGCTGAAGAAGACTTTAGCCGCAACGTCTATTTTGTCACTTGTGGTCGTGTTCTAGTAAAGCTTACCGGTTCTGCTTCTCGTGTTTGTTTATTCATTTACTAGATATCAGTATGGGGGCGTGAAGTTTTGATAATGAACGTAGCTAGAAAGAAGTAGCGTGTGTGGACTACGTGTGTGGACTACGTGTGTGGACTACGTGTGTGGACTACGTGTGTGGACTACATGTGGCGACTACGTGTGTGGACTACGTGTGTGGACTACGTGTGGCGACTACGTGTGTGGACTACGTGTGTGGACTACGTGTGTGGACTACGTGTGGCGACTACGTGTGGCGACTACGTGTGTGGACTACGTGTGTGGACTACGTGTGTGGACTACGTGTGTGGACTACGTGTGGCGACTACGTGTGTGGACTACGTGTGTGGACTACGTGTGTGGACTACGTGTGTGGACTACGTGTGTGGACTACGTGTGTGGACTACGTGTGTGGACTACGTGTGTGGACTACGTGTGGCGACTACGTGTGTGGACCGCGTGTGTGGACTACGTGTGGCGACTACGTGTGTGGACTATGTGTGTGGACTACGTGTGTGGACTACGTGTGTGGACTACGTGTGGCGACTACGTGTGTGGACTACGTGTGTGGACTACGTGTGTGGACTACGTGTGGCGACTACATGTGTGGACTACGTGTGTGGACTACGTGTGTGGACTACGTGTGTGGACTACGTGTGTGGACTACGTGTGGCGACTACGTGTGTGGACTACGTGTGTGGACTACATGTGGCGACTACGTGTGTGGACTACGTGTGTGGACTACGTGTGTGGACTACGTGTGTGGACTACGTGTGTGGACTACGTGTGTGGACTACGTGTGGCGACTACGTGTGTGGACTACGTGTGTGGACTACGTGTGGCGACTACGTGTGTGGACTACGTGTGTGGACTACGTGTGTGGACTACGTGTGTGGACTACGTGTGTGGACTACGTGTGTGGACTACGTGTGTGGACTACATGTGGCGACTACGTGTGTGGACTACGTGTGTGGACTACGTGTGGCGACCGTGTGTGTGGACTACGTGTGTGGACTACGTGTGTGGACTACGTGTGGCGACTACGTGTGTGGACTACGTGTGGCGACTACGTGTGTGGACTACGTGTGTGGACTACGTGTGTGGACTACGTGTGTGGACTACGTGTGTGGACTACTTGTGTGGACTACGTGTGTGGACTACGTGTGGCGACTACGTGTGTGGACTACGTGTGTGGACTACGTGTGTGGACTACGTGTGTGGACTACGTATGTGGACTACGTGTGTGGACTCGATTTCAAAGCGAGAGATCGCAAAAAATAAAAAAAATAACAACAAATCAGAAAGAGTTCCAGCCATGGGTTAAGAACCCAAAGTTTTACTATAAGTTCCGTCCATGCCTTCCCCGTATTATTAATTTCTGTCTTTATTTCTCTTCTCCGTGTGGTTTTATATCTTCCTCTATTTCACTTGCCCTGTGAATTCCAAGCAAACGACTTTCTAATTGTGTGTGGAGCAAGGTGACAATGTCATCAGCGAAGTCCAGAAAATCCAGCTATTCTGTAACTGTGTCATACCTGAGTTGAAGACGGTTAGCAGCGTGTCCAAGCTTCCACGTGTACTGTGATTAGCGCACTCACTGATAAACTAGGTGATCTAAGTTCGATCCAAAGTAGACGTAGGGTTAAACATTTGTTTCTACCATTATGGAGTTAGGGTCGACTCTGTAGCCATAATGATGTTATGAAAGTGGGCAACAAATAATATAAGCAACACCAGATTCATTATATGATACGAATACTGTCAATGTTAAGCCGTACTTCAGTTTGGGAGTTTTGCAATGTCAGTTTCAGCACCCTTTCTGAACAAAGAGGGAAGAAGGAGAAGAAGAAGGAAGAAGAAATAAGGACACAGAAGGAAGAAGAAAGAAGGAAAAAAGAAGGAAGAAGAAAGAAGAAGAATGAAGAAAGAAGAAGAAAGGAGGTAGAAAAAAAAGAAGAAAGAAAAAAGAAGGAAAAAGGAGAGGAAGAAATAAGGGAAAAGAAAGAAGAAGAAAGAACAAAGGAGGAAGACAAAAGAAAGAAAAAGAAAGAAGAATAAATAAGAATAAAGATGAAGGAAGAAGAAGAAAGGAGAAGAAAGAAGAAGAAAGAAGGAAGAAGAAAGAAGAAGACAAAGAAGAAGAAGAAGAAGAAGAAAGAAGGAAGAAGAAAGAAGAAGACAAAAAAGAAGAAGAAGAAGAAGAAGAAGAAGAAGAAGAAGAAGAAGAAGAAGAAGAAGAAGAAGAAGAAGAAGAAGCAGAAGAAGAAGAAGAAGAAAAAATAATCAGTTAACATTGCATCTATAAAATGCCCGATGACACTAGATGGACTTACTACTGCTCATCAATTTCTGCTAGTTAGTTAAGTTAGTTGCATATCCTTTACAGGACGTTTGCAGTCAACACCAGCATTCTTTGCTGTTGTTGATGTCTTGACAAGTTTATATTCATTGCCATTGATTTCTCAACGACCGGTACCCATACCAACGCAAAACCAGCGCAACACGGTCAGCTGCCAAATCGCGCTCAGCTGTGTTTCGAAAGCGGGTAAGCGGGATCACGAACCGCGTCCGTAACTCCTTCGCACAGGAGACCGGCATTTCTGCTAGTATCTGCAGAAAATATCAGTAGGAAGAGACGAAGCAGGTGGCCAGGCGATGAGAATCCCGGATTCTCACGTCTGAAGGTAAGGTGCTCATCCTTCTTGGGACAAATATAGCTTGTCTATAATGGTACAAGCAGTCCAATGGTAGACACTGCCGTCGGATGTGACGTATTTTTCCGACATATATTCTAGGCCACGACATTGTGACGTGGTGTAGTCAGTTCTCTTCCCAGCTGCCTTTTTTTTCAAACAATTCAAAGGAAATTCTGAAATTTAGAAGTAAATATAGAAGTAAACAAAGATCTATATCTTTGCTTTATTGACTACACACAGGCTTTCGATAAAGTGAGACATGTCGACATGGTAAGGATGCTTGACGATCTAAAAATTGATGGAAAGGACCTTAGACTTGTAAAATAATACATATATTGGAAACAACAAGTTGTCATCAGAGTTGTTAATGATATAGGTCAACATCAGCCTATTAAGAGAGGTGTGAGACAGGGATGTGTAATGTCTCCAGATCTTTTTTCCCTGTACGGTTAAAATATTTTCAGAAATATAGAAGATATGGAAGGAATCAATATTTGGGGACGATACATCAATAACATTAGATATGCAGATGATACAGTCTTGATTGCAGACCCGGGAAGGTTAACCCGGTCAACAAATGCCCGCAGAAGTCGGATGTGTCGGCCTAACGGCGCAAGAACGCAGCTCTGCTGTAAACAGGCACAACGCAATCACGTCCGAAAAAAAAAACTCCGGATGAACGAAGAAGAAGAGGAAGATTGCAGACAATGAACCGGACCTGCAACATTTAGTAGATGCGGTTGTTGCACACAGTGAACAACTTGGGTTAGGATTGAATAGTAAGAAGACACAGATTATGGTCGTCACTGGGAAGAAGGAAATACCACAATGTGATATACGAGTAAATGGGCATATTTTTAAGCAAGTGAATCAGTACAGTTATCTCGGAACAGTCATAACATCTGATGGGAGATGCCTTGAAGAGATTAGAACAAGAATTGCCACTGCAAAGGTAGTCTTTTGTAAGATAAAAAACATACTGACCAATAAGAAGATATCAATTGAAAAGAGAAAAAGAGTGTTGAAGTGCTACGTAGAACCTATACTTTTGTATTGACGTGAAGCGTGGACAATGAGCAGTCAAGCTGAAAAACATCTGATGGCTGTGGAAATGTGGTTTCTGAGGAAAATGCAAAGAATACCACGGACAGAGAGAAACACCAATGAACAAGTCCTTCAAGAAACAAATGAAGATTGTAAACTGATTAGAGTCATTAGACGTAGTCAATCAATCAATCATGTGCCATGCCGGAAAGCGTGGGCGGTCATGACTCGCCATTTCACTCGATCACCAGTGTCGTGGATCAGCTCAGTGTTCCTGTCTCGTCCATGCCATGTGGCCAAGCCATCCAGGTATTTTCCTCTCGGTCTTCCTCTTGGTCTGTTCCCCTCGAACTTGCCAGTTGTCACTAAGTTCTCCAATCCATTTCTTCTCATAACATGTCCAAAATATTTTGACTGTCTACGTCTAATTTCTCTAATCAGTTTACGATGTTCATTTGTCTCCTGTAGTACTTGGTCATTGGTTTTTCTGTCTGTCCATGGTATTCTTTGCATTTTCCTCAGAAACCACATTTCTGCAGCCATCAGATGCTTTTCAGCTTGACTGCTCATTGTCCAAGTTTCACATCCATACAAAAGAACAGGCTCTATGTATCCCCTCAACACTCTTTTTCTCGTTTCAATTGACATCTTTTTATTGGTCAGAATGTTTTTCATCTTGCTAAAGGCTACTTTCGCCATGGCGATTCTTGTTCTAATCTCTTCAAGGCATCTCCCATCAGATGTTATAACTGTTCCAAGATAATTGTACCGATTCACTTGTTGAAGAATATTTCCATTTACTTGTATATTACATTGTGGCACTTCTTCCTTCCTACTGACGACCATAACTGTGGGATAATAAATGTGAGCACCATATACAATGGGCTGAAATAATGTCTAGGGGAAAATGATTCATTAGGTCCCTCCGATTCGCCGTATGTAGGCAGTTGATCCGAGACAGTTTCTTTCCTAAAAGACTCCAGGAATAGAGTAGTTATTGGCTCTATAGATGTAAGAATGAGATATAGGCCGAATAGGCCCCACCCACTCTACAAGATAAACTACCTTCCTGAAGACTAAAACAGAGAATAGGCCACTTAACCACAGATCTCTATCAAGTTGTTATCCTTGAATAAAATAGCTGAGACTGTGTGTTGATCGACCTCCCACTGGATTCTCTGCACATATAAAAACACAGTAGCACAGTTCTCTACGACAACAAACAGTATAACACTGGTCACGTAGACAATGAAAACTCTCCTGACGAACATATATGTTTATTGCCAGACTCTCATAAGCTGGAAATACGAGACTCTGTCTCCACTACAATCTATCAAACATTAATCAAAAATATACATTCTCAAATAATGTATAACTCATAATCTAACACTCTCCACCTCTTCTTCTCTTCTCTACCACTACATGATGTCGATCACACGGAAAAACCAACCAGAACATAGATCAAGTATCGGCCTGGTGATTGTCTTTAGTGTAACTAAGTTCGTGCAGACACCACTATTCAAAAGCAGGAGAATGTAGATTCACTCCACACAGGCTTCTCTACACTGTCTTTATTCTAACACAACCACCGGTTGATGAAGACACTTATACTGTTCTACTCTACTCCTCTTCCTCTTCTACCGCTAAAACAACTGGGCTCTCCCATCCTCCTTTGACCAAACTCCACACTGTGCCACTGAGATACAACAAGGTTCTCTGGATACTGAACACTGTAATGGGGAGACGGCTTATAGACGTTGATAGGTTACAGTCATAATTGACTAACAAAAGGAACGGTCCTCAAGTGTCCCTTCGATAAAAATGATGATGGTGTGACTTGAAGTCTAGATTATTCGATCTGGCAGTTGTCTTGAGAGGATAAAAAGGTCTGCATAAAATCTAGGGATTTCAACCCTTGATAAAAACGTCCATCAGTTTGGACAAGTTGAAGCACGGATGCTCAACGACGTACTGGAGTTGTTGATAAAGGAAGGACTCTCCCTGAGTATGGGTCAGAAGCTAGTTGAATCTCTCTAGGCGATTTCCAGTAAATGGTAAGACTTGCATGCGTAATCTGGGAAAACGATGAAGTCTCAAATGTCTCAGCACGACATTTAAACAAACCAGAGAAGTGTAGCTGCATTCATAAATAATTCAAATTATGATGACCTCTCAGACGGACAGAACCATTCCATCTGTGACTGCGGCATATCTATACCTCCCCGGATTCACCAGGAAGAATAAGAACCCCTCTCCCAACATTCTGGAAGAATAATGCACAGACTCTCAACAAAGTCGCTGGGGTCTCCAACGAACGAAGAACTCTCTATATGCGTTGGTGTCATAGCTGGCTGAACATATATAGGCGATCTCCCGTATCATAAGTGGGTACCATTCTTCGTCGCAAGAAAAAGATGAATCCACAATGTCGCAGAGGGACATAGTAATAAACAGGAAGATTCGTATTGGTTTAATAGTTCAATCCAGTGCATCTGACTCTTCACATCGAGAGACACCTCCAGTAAAATATTGCAGCCTATAACCTCCCTCCTAATACAGGAAGGAGATCAGTAACATCTCTCGTCAGACGTACAGCCAAAGTGGGCTATACTTCGATCAGCGGAGAACCGCTAACCAAAACCAGCCAAGATTAGACCAAGATGTTCCCCGCCGGATGCCTCAATTGTCTGCAAATCAAAAAATGACAAGCCATAAATATACTAGCTTATCACGCAAGTTCATAAAACTCACAGAGACAACAACGGAACATATAGGTAGAGGACAATCCCCCTATCCTGAAGTGGTATCACCTGTGCGCCTGTAACGTATGGGTCTATTTGGCGGGAAAGTGGGGCGGCAATATGAACACTCTACCCACCCTCACCGAACAGGACATCACAGATACCAAATGGAGATATATTCTCCCACATACAAACACTCCTCTATATGGGAGTACATCAATCTGTTATACAACATGCACAGGGTGGGGTGTGTGATTAAAATCGAAGTTGTGGAAATATTGGCTCCAATGACTTGTTATTGTAACAAGCACACTGCACGAGTTACGGCAGGTAAAGATGAGGATTTAGGTATGTGAACCGTTCTCATAAATATGATTGAGCCAATGACATACAGAGTCCATCAATCCGACAAAAGCAATGGGGTGTCTTATCTACTGTGTCCCCAGGCGTCATACTCACCAAATTATATGTTCCATCCCCGGCATATTCTGCACACAGATAAAGTAAAGATTCACACACACATTATATATATAGGTGCGTACAGTAACTGAATCTTTAACAAAGGCATTATGTAACACCTGAAGACTTTACCATAAGTCAGGTAAAGATAGGCTCTCCTCTAAATAAGAGTGGCCAAAGTGAAGATAGATTGACTCTGCAGACACAGTATAGAATTTACAGAGACGTCAAACTCTTCAAAAGAAGATGAAGTAGTGATCATAGCATGATAAGAATAATAAGAATTGTAAGCATAGGAATATAGAACAGTTATATAGACGTTGATATCTCAGACCGGCTTTCTTACAGAAGTAATGATGCCGTAGCAAACTCCGCCAAAATACATACATGACATGTAGTATGACTTTTCATATCAAACAAAGATTGTATTAAATATTTAACATCAATCTGGTCATTCAAAAAACATAATTATGCTCACCAATGCAACTTAGAGGCGAAAATGGCCCTACAAAAAGGGCTACACCCTCCCGGGAAAAACACGTCTACATGGTTCGAACTGCTAGACTCAAGTGAATATGGCTGGTCCCGCCTGGAAGTTTTACCAAGCTATTCCAGTCTAATTGGAGCTACAGCCACATTCCGGGCCTCTCTCTGAGTGCTGGCATTCCTTCCCATAAAAGGGTAGTGCCCGTCCCTCACACATGAAATCAGGCGTTCCAAGAACCGCTATTAATAATCGTCTGCAAGCTGGCGCGAACTGGGGACATTATGTCACAATAACCTGAGTCTTTTTACAATTTAATTCTAACCCCAGTTGCTCACTGTGTACAACAACCGCATCTACTAATTGTTGCAGGTCCTGCGCATTGTCTGCAATTGATACTGTATCATCTGCATATCTAATGTTATTGATGTTTCGTCCTCCAATGCTGATTCCATTTATATCCTCTACATTTCTGAAAATATTTTCACTGTACAGGGAAAAAAGATCTGGAGACATCACACATCCCTGCCTAACACCTCTCTTAATTGGCTGATACTGTCCCACTTCATTATCAATCCTTATTGCAGCTTGTTGTTTCCAATATATGTTTTTTTTATAAGTCTAATGTCTTTCCCATCAATTTGTAGATCTGCAAGCATATCCACCATGCTGACATGTCTAATGCTATCAAAAGCCTTTGTATAGTCAATAAAGCAAAGATATATATCCTTGTTTACTTCTATAGCACGTTCAATAACTGTTCGCAGCATATACACAGCATTTACTGTACCCTTTCCTTCTACAAACCCACATTGTTCTTCCCCTATTTCAGGTTGTATCTTCTTCCTCATTCTTTGCATGATAATTCTTAGCAAAATCTTTGTGATGTGACTCATTATACTAATTGTTCTATGTTGATCACATTCCAAGGTTCCTGATTTCTTTGGGATTGCAATAAATATAGAGTTACATAATTCAGAAGGTATATCTCCAGTATCATATAATGTGTTCAGCAGTCTGGTGACTTGATCTAGTCCAAATTCTTCTAAAGTTTTAATCATTTCTGATGTGATGTTATCTGCACCGGGGGCCTTGCCAGCTTTCATATGCTTAAGAACATTTCGAACCTCCATCTCCAAACTTGGCGGTCCTTCATTATTAAATCTAATATCATACTGTTCGTCTCTGTTATCATCATAAAGGTGTTTCACATAATCTGTCCATACCTGTAGAATCTGGTCTTTTTCTATTATGATTTTGCCATCTTCAGTCTTTAGACACCCTGTTGATGTACTTGTTCTTTTATTAGTAAGTTCCTGAATTTTGTGTGTGCACTAATTTGGTATTTTGACTGTTGTGTTGGCTTTCAATTTCTAAGCACTTTTCCTCAAGCCATGCTTCTTTTGCCTCCTTACATAATGTTCTGACTTGTCTGTGAATTTCTTCGTATTTGACAGAATTATTTTTGTTGAGTCTTCTTGTTTCCATGAGGTGTAAAATTTCTTCAGTCATCCATTTCTTACCTTCTTTAATTTTGGAATAGTTGTTTCTGCAGCCACATTGATTGAATTCTTCAACGTTTCCCATTGATCATCCACATCCTGGAATAGGATCTCTAGATCAGACAAAATTTCAAATCTGTTCTGTACTTCTATGTTGAATTTGTTTTGTATTTCCTTGTACTCAATGTACACAAATCATATTTAGTGTTTCCTGTTATATACTTGACTTTCTTCAACTTTATCCTCAATGTTCCTGTGAGTAATCTGTGGTCACTATAACAATCAGCAATGGGAACTGTTTTTGCTATTGTTAATGCGTTTCTAAATCTTCTGCTAATCAGAATGTAGTCAATCTGGTTTCTAATCCTGCTATCAGGACTCCTCCATGTCCATAATCTTCTAGGGTGTTGTTTGAACCAGGTGTTTCCTACAATCATTTCCTGTTCTTTTGCCCACTCTACGAGTCTGTATCCTCTTTCATTTCTCTCTCCTAAACCATAGTTTCCTACTGTGTATCTATCTCCTTGATTTCCTACTTTTGCATTGAAGTCCCCTATTATGATGTTTATTTCTGAATTTTTACATTTCTTTAAGGCAGACTCTATGTCATTATAAAATTCTTCTACACTATCTTCACTGGATTCTCCTGTTGGGGCATATACTTGAATAATATTTATGCTAAAAGGTCTGCCACTTAATTTAACTAGTAGAACTCTGTCCGACACGGCCCAATATCCTTGAATAGATTTTGATGTTTTCCGGTCCAGAATAATTGCCACTCCCCTATGACGATCTTCACCTCCAGAATAAATAATCTTGAAATCTTCCTCTATCTTGATGCCTGCTCCTGTCCATCTCGTTTCGCACATACCTAAAATATTATTTTTTTCCCTTTCAATTTCTTGTTTTATGTTCTCTAATGTTCCGTCGTTGTTTAACGTCCTAACGTTCCAAGTTGCTAATTTTAACGTCTCTGTCCTTGTCTTGCGATGATCGGTCTTTAAGCGAATCATGATATACTAGGCACTTTTAAAGAGGTAGTTTGCCGTTGCTTTCCTCTATGGCAGTGACCTTACTGGTCGGAGACCGCAGCCATTGACTCAAGACGAGTTCCTTTGCCTGCCGTCGTGTAACTCGAGGCCATGACCCACAAATATCCGTCGGCTGCCCTCAAAATTACATCCACCACCTGCCTTCCGTGGCTTCTTTTGAAAACTTCCAATAAAAGGAACACAATATAACATCACATAATCCACAGGGAAACACTATTCACAGGGAATCCAAAGGAAATCACACGAAATCCAATGAAAAACACTAAATAGCGTACCTCCGAAAAGTAACGCTTCATCCTGTCGCCATTGTACCGGGAGTACTTTTAGACGTAGACAGTCAAAATATTTTTGGCATGTTATGAGAAGAAATGACTTGGAGAACTTGGTGACAACTGGCAAGATCGAAGGGAAGAGACCAAGGGGAAATACCTGGATGGCTTGGCCGCGTGGCATAGTCGAGACAGGAACACGGAGCTGATCCACGACTCTGGCGATCGAGTGAGATGGCATAACATGACCGCCCACGCTTATCGGCATGGCACATGATGGATGGATTTTTAAAAATTGGCGTTGGGTTAACCACAGATCGTTACTGACAGGAAAAATAACCCTGTCATTTTTCTATATTGAACCTAACTATCTCTTTTTGGCCGGCATGTTTACTAACCACAATGCTGCCGAGGCTCCCTTGTCAAATAGAATGGTAATAAAATATCTTGCACGCTGCGTGGCATCACACAGCGAGACAAGCAAGAAACTACAAGCCTCTAAACGCCCAGGGGAGTCGCTAGCAACGTTATAAAATGACGCAGTAATAGGCTCTCAGTGATTTTATTACAGAACCGGGAAATGAAATTAGCTGATCTGTGGTAAAGCTGTAACAATAATTAATTAAACATAGAAAGCTGAACTGGCCAGCTTAACAAGAACACGGCCACAAGTGGCAGAATGGACGTTGTGGATAGAAAGACTTCGTAAGCAAGAAAAATAGACCCCCCCCCCCCCCCCCCCAAAAAAAAAAAAAAAAAAAAACTATATTTAAACACACACATACACACCCCCTACCCCCCCCCCCCCCCCCCAAAAAAAAAGCCACTTAGCTGAGGTATTTGAGACAACTAAGGGAAGAGGAGCTTGCAAAACACTGGGAGGTACGATGAAGTCTAAAGAATTGGCATCTAGTACCACTCTTAGAATAGTTAACACTTCCGTTAAAACCGTATTGTTGTATGGATCAGATACCTAGCCCTCTCCGATAACGACGAAAAACAGGAGTTCCCCTGTGTAGGTTGTGTACGTTTAAAATCCTAGGGCCGGTGGAAATCGCTAAGGCTAGACCGTAAGGCCACCGCCATGGCAAAATTGTTATGAAAATAAACCTACCGGCGGGTAGATAGAGCCTCGTTGCCTTGGGTGGAATCTGCTCAGAGGAAGCAGACCTTACACACACACCCACACCCAAACACAAACATACACACAAAGAGAGAGAGAGAGAGAGAGAGAGAGAGAGAGAGAGAGAGAGAGAGAGAGAGAGAGAGAGAGAGAGAGATGGTACTTTGGTACCAGGTCCAGAGAAAATCTTTACATTAAGCTCACTGTTGGGGAAAAAAAGGGGAGTTGGGGAGGGGGGGGGGAGGGTGTTCCGTGGAGAAGTAATTAGGCCGCCTGTCTTGCGCATCGAAGGTCGTGGGTGAGTTTCCAAACTTCGTCATTAGGTTTCGCTAGAGCACCTTACTCGTAGACTTCGGGATTCGCGGGGGGGGGGGGGGGGGAGAGAAAAGAAGAAGAGGACGGACACTGTAGTTAAGAAGTTCTTGCTCTATGCGACGCCTTTGACAGGTCGCTCTGTGGAAATAGATCGAGCCATATGGGGTAAACCCAGTGCAATAAAGTCGACGCTCACACATTTAAATCCATTTGCGTTTTTAAAAAAGATTCTCGGGATTCGAGTGACGCGAACGGAGATCTATGTCTTGACAGTTAACATGCAGGGCCTTCCAGAGGATTCACAAACAACAACAACAACAACAACAACAACAATAACAACAATAACAACAACACGACGACAACGACGACGACGACGACCACCACCACCACCACCAACAGCAGCAGCAGCAGCAGCAGCAACAAACATTACTTCTGATAGCATGAGGTCAAGACATATGAGTTGATAGTTTAGTTTCTTTGATATTCGCCGATGTTGGCGAGAAAAAGACAGTCCACATCCATAGGACATGCTATGAGAAGAGGAAAGCTTGATTATGTCGTCAAAACGGGAAATTTGGAGAGGAGGAAAGGCATGGGGAGACCGAAGAAAATGATGGACAGTTTGAGATCATGGCACGGAGGAACATCAGTATCAGAAATTATAGGTAGCACAAAAGATAGAAAGGCTGTGGACAGACAGGATCACCAACACCACTTGACTTAGATAGTTAACACGCCTTCGTGGCAACTGATTGGGGTTCACCCTGTAGCAGTGGTAGAATTGGGAGTACGTTTTTTTCCCCTGTCATTAGTACGCTTCTGGTTTAAACCCGGGGGCTCGCTCCGTGGCCAAGGTGTGACAGACACACTTCGTAATCCCATATACCCGCCTTCGAAACATAGCTGCGGTCGATTTGGCAGCAGACCCCCTTGCGTTGGTTTTTATGAAATGGTATGGGTGCCCTTCTTTCAGAAAGTAATGGCAAACTACCGAATGTAAACTTGCCAAGAGATCACAAACAGCAAAAAAAAAAAAAAAAATGCTGGTGTTGATTGCAAGATCCTGTAAAGAATATGCAACTAACTTTAACTCATGAAATAAAGTAAACAGTAAATAAGTAAAGGACCCTTTACGAACCTTGAGGCGTAAAGGGCATTTAGTTCTAGACCCATATTTTCATAAATCAATCAGTCCTCGAGGGGGTAATATGGCCAATATCAAACCGGCCACCTTTACTTTCCCAGACATTTACTGGTACCCGTTTCAGGCTGGGCTGACCTGCTTGTCGAGGTCAGTTATAACCATCCCCCCAAGCGAATTCGAACCTATGACCGTATGACTGACAGGGAAGAATGCTAGCCACTGCGCTACATGGTCTCCCCCGAGTGAAGTAATGTCGATTCTTAAATTCAATATTCAGTATTCTATTGATTGTCTTAAAAAAAAAAAAAAAGACTGAATGGGTCTAACCATCCCATCTCGCTATGTCACATCCTAGAATATGTGAAAACGTGCCACTTCTCACGCCAGCGGTTTGAGCTGCTTCAATTTAACATTGTCTTTGCCATCTCGTTCATCTGTTGCTACCCGTTATCCCCTATTGGAGTGTAGTCCTTCAACCAACTCCCACCAAGCAGCCCTATCTTTTGCTACCTCCCACATCTCGCTTCATACCTTCATAAACCTATTTTATTCAATTGCATCTATAACCCCCACCTGTCCTAAATAATAATTATTTTATCTCCTTCTGACTTAGACCTTTAAGCCTTCAAAGTAACAACTCAGTGCGGCAGAACGAATGAAGAAAATCAACAAGTTTCACTTTGACGGTTTTTATAATACCTGCAGGAAGCCGACCAACCATTGTTTGTTTCCGCCTCACACGCCAGACATCCAGGTGTGCACAGGTGAGAAAACAACACAGTACACGCACTATGTATGACTGCGTGAATACATACTTATGAAACACATAATCGAGCGGAATGTGGACGGGGGGTAGGTCTTGGGGCAGCACATCACCGTCCCGTTGTCTCAACATTAATTATACCATCAGCAGTGTCTCTGTTGAAGCGGCGGTTAGTAGCTCGCCTGCTGGGTCCGTGCGTAGATTTGTGATTACTCATGTGTACGCAGCTTGACGTTGCTTGTTAACAATATGTTTCTTTTTGTTTATGGCCCTCGCCTTGAACTCGAGCCTAGGCCACGCACGAGCTATGACTAGTGAGGATATTTCTGTGATTTTGCGTGGGGGTTAGCTTTCTCAATTACCAGTGTCCTTCGCCACCAGGCGATCCCTTCTCCGACTTCAGAGGTAATTCACGTTCCCAAATCATGGACGAGAAGTCAACATTCACAATATGAGACATGGAGGTCTGTTGTGGAGACATACTGAAGGGCAACATGCAGGGGTTATCGTTCAGGAAAAATGATAATAGCATCCAGATATGCAAGGGCATTGAGGTTTGTACTTGCATAGAGCTGGATAGAAGAGCTGAGAATAGACAACAATGGAGACTCAACAATATCACCCGGATAAGAGCAGAGGTGTTCGGACACACCTAGAGTTCAAAAGAAACACCGAGAGTAAGGAAAACTATCGTGACATGATTAAATTACTTCACCACATGTCTCGGGAGTGATTAACCTGTAGATGATTATTGTGACAGTGTGATTGTCATCGTCTAGCAGATCCTTTGCATAACGTCGCTAATATAACGGACCGCCTAAAGATTCTCGATTGGTCAGTCCTCCTTCCTCGTGCTTTTTCATGCCCAAATAAAAACAAACCATATAACTTAGAAGCTCGACTGATGAAAAAAAAACAACAACAACCGCACACAGAGATACAGGCGCAGATCTCCACTGAAGTTTTAATTAATGAAACAACAAAAACAAAACAGTAAACAAATTTTAAAAACCACGAACAACACAATGGTATCCAATCTGTGTGTGTATGTTCATCGGTCGAGATTCTCAGTCATATTGTGTAATATTTTGTCGGGCTCCTTTTATCAATAGCATATTGATGGTCAATGGGTCTTCAATGCCCTGTGTCGATCTGTTGTGGTGCGAATAAAATTGCGTGTCCGAGATGATTTTGGTATGTAAGTGCACGAGAGAGAGAGAGAGAGAGAGAGAGAGAGAGAGAGAGAGAGAGAGAGAGAGAGAGAGAGAGACAGACAGACAGACAGACAGACAGGCAGACAGACAGAGAGGCAGGCAGGCAGACAGACAGACAGACAGACAGACAGACAGACAGACAGACAGACAGACAGACAGACAGAATGAGGAGTGTGTGTGTGTGTGTGTGTGTGTGTGTGTGTGTGTGTGTGTGTCTGCCAACAGAGTGCACATGCCAATATTTCTGAACGCATATTTTCTGTCTGACAAACAGCCTCGCTGGTGTTTGCATGCACTATCCGGACAGTGTGTTTTGTGGTTATGAAATAATGTCTGCCTCTCTGTTTGTGGAAACAAAACTACATGTCTGTCTCTCTGCTTGTCTGTTGACATTTACGTCTGAATGCCTGTTTGTCTTTCTGTCTTAACATTAAATATATTTCCAACGTCGATACTGCCATAAGAGTGTCACATTTTAAGGTAATCTCATAATCTAGGCATCATTTGAACCTAGCAGGACGTTGAAATTTATGCAGAGTGCTGTCCTAACATGATAAATAATTTAAAGAGCCATCTAATAATACTACATATCCTTCTGATCTCTCATCTCTTCGATAGTGAGATTTGATACATACTCTTATCGATAAAAGGAGAAATCAGGACATCTCGTGTTAAAAACCCAACAACAGTTGGAAATTGCACAGAGTAGGCCGTAATGTCGCCGCCTTGGCAAAATTTCTAGGCAAGGAAACCTACTCACAGGTAGACAGAGTCCGTTACCTTGGATGGAATCTGCCCAGAAGAAGCAAACCTCATACAAATGCATGCCGAAATCGGAACGAAGAAGAACAGGAAAATTCACAGATATTGATTGTCATCCGTCTTGGTTTCTCCGATTCTTCTATCAATTAATGGTGCCACAGTCCAAAAAATCAGTTCGGTTATGGTTGTTTCACCCTCCTATCTGGTTTGTGAATCCAGTTTGTCAAGCGTTCTGTTAAACTTGTGTGTGTGTTTTTTTTTTTAAATTGAAGCATGCTTGAATTTAACTCGTTAAGTATTTAAAAACACACATGAAAACCCGCCTTTATTATATAACTTATCAACTACTTCTATTGCTTTTATATGTGGGGCCCAAAAAAAAAAAAGTGTATATATCTGGATGGTCTGTCCGCGTGGCATGGTCTCGACAAGAACACAGAGCTGATTCACGACACTGGTGGTCATGTGAGATGGCCAAACATGGCCGATCACGCTTAACGGTATGACACGTGATGATAAAACAAAAACCAAATTAAACAAGTAAAGGATCCGGTACTTCATTTTTAATTCACCGCAAACAAATCACGTAGTTATTTTTAGCACTGACCTAGATCTAGTAGGACCGTCGAATTTCAGAATAGGGATATCGGGATTCACTTCGTGGTCGGTCGACAAATGTGTTTACAGCAAAATGTACCCAAAACCGCATGTCATTGTCTTCGCAAACTGTCCCCCAGATACATCAAAGATGAGCGCAGACAGATGGGAAATGCACAATTTAAGACGAGTAGCACAAGATATGGATATACATCCCGACGACAGTGAGGGCCCTCCGTGCCCAGAAACATTTATTACATCCATCGACAGGTATAGCAGTCCACTACATACTCAACCGGAAGTATATCAACACACCCCTACACCCACCATGGAATCACCCTGATGTCACGTGATTTCCCGGGAACTCCCGGAATTTCTTTGTTTGCGGTGAATTAAAAATAACATACCAAGGATCCATTTTCATGCCATGATGCTTACTGTATATATGGTGCTGACCCCATTCTTCTTAGACCGATTGGCACTGGATGGCTGATATGGTCAATACCAGGCCGGCTGTTTTAACTTCCCATGAAATTCCCTGGCTGCCATTTTAGGCTGGGTGAACCAAGTTACTTGAAAAAAAAAAAGTCCCCGCATCTAAGGGGATTGGAAAACAAACCCGTTAAGGCAATTGATCTAACCACTGCCCCACTGAGCCTCCTCATATATGGAGTATTGACGTGTTAAGAAAATAATACAGATAAATGTGTATGCACTAACATGAACTTAATACATGTTCAGCAGAATGGACGGGGTATAATTCGATATGCGCTTATCGAGTCGATTTTACAAAGAGGGGAATTTCATTTTGAAATGTGATGGGGAATAAAAATGTGCAAAGAGTCAACACGGATTTAAGAACTGCTGTTCTAGAGTATGCAAAGTAATATACTCGAAAAGTAACAAATGGTTTAACATTATTCACACGCTTATATAATTAACTGTGGATCTTTTACAATATTATACGTACTGGTTGGATGTTGGCGTTTCTGAGTAATTTTCTACTCACTAATTTTCCAACGAAATTTCTATCTTTTCCAGCATCTTCTACCAGTGCCGATCAAAACCTGTTTATTTTTCTGTACAACCAAAATACAACATACGCTTTACTCAGAAATGCCTGCCCGCTTCTTTGATCTCTAGGTGCTTCTTTCTCCTTGTCCACTGTGAATTCCGACGCCTGTGGCATGTGGGCAGTGAACACAGTTTCACAATCAAGCATACCGGAATCGAAATCATTCACAGGTGGCGCCTTGCGTTGATTTTCACAATGGTATAAGAGTCAATAATTCAGAAAGCAATGGCAAACTGTGTGAGTGTGTGTTATTTTTGTTTGTTTGACTGTTTGTGATCTCTTGGCAAGTTTACATTCAGTAGTTTGCCATTGCTTTCTGAACGGCCGGCACCCGTACCATTTTATATTTTAAAAACCCAATGCAAGGCTATCTTTGTTACGAAACAAATACATGAGCCTCGATATCGGACTGACTTATCTGGACAACGACCTTGGAACGTTAAAGGACTTTTGAGATTTGGAACATGGAATGTACGGACACTATATCGAGCTGGAGCGGCCGAAGAACTAACCCGGGAGCTGGGTGAATATCAAATGGATATAACAGCAATTCAAGAAATAAGGTGGCCAGGAGAGGGTACTTTAGAGCAAAATGGAATGATTATAATATATGGAGGAAACACCCAAAGTAAACATGAATTAGGAACAGGATTTGTCATCAAAAAAGAGTTATGGGGGAACGTTTTAAACTTTAAAGCTTTTAATGACAGGATTAGTAAATTACGAATAAAAGGTAAATGGAAAAATATAACGATGATTAATGTGCATGCACCTACTGAAGAGAAAGAAGATGATATTAAAGAAGACTTTTATAATGATCTGGAAGATGTCATAGAAGAAACCCCCAAACAGGACATCCTGATTGTGCTGGGAGACTTCAATGCAAAAATAGGTAGAGAGCAAACTAATAAAAAAGTGGCCGGTATGGAAAGCCTACATACAACTTCAAATGATAATGGATGGAGAGTCATCAACCTGGCAGAAGCTAAAGGACTGCAGATTAGCAGTACCAGACTACAAAGAAAGGATATACACAAACAAACTTGGAAATCATGTGACAAGAGAACCTATAATCAAATAGATCACATTTTAATTAACAACAGAAATGCATCAAACATACAGCAAGTCAGATGTTATAGAGGAGCTGAGTGCCACAGTGACCACTTCCTCGTTGGAGCAAAATTTAAAATAAAACTTAAGAGAGCTTTCTATACTAAATTACAAAGATTACACCCAACATATAACAGAGAAAAACTGCAAGACATTACAGTCAAAGAGAAATTTACAGATGAAATAAAATGTAAACTTGAAACTCTGCAAAACCCTTTGGAGGAAAGCGTTGACCAAACTTGGTTGAACATCAAGAATACAATTCAGTCTACCGCAGAAGAATGTCTCGGTGTGTTAACCACGCATAGAAAGAACAGATGGTTCAATCAAAAATGTGAAGAAGCAGTCATTAGGAAGAAGAATGCCAGACATGTATGGTTAAATGACATCAATAACATCCAAAAGGAAGAGCATTATAGAAATGAATGTAAAGAGGCTACAAAAATAGTCAGACAGCAGAAGCGAGAATATATGAGTAATATAATCAAAGATATGGAAACTAATCACCAGAAAAATGAATCCAGAAAATTTTTTAAAGAACTGAAGTCAATGAAACGAGGGCACCAACAAAACACATATGGTTTAAAAGACAAAAATGGGAATATGATAAATACCAATGAGGAAATGTGCAACACATGGAAAGAATATTTTATTGAATTACTAAATTGTGAAGCTCCAAGTCACATTTTCCCACAGGAAGAGGTTCTAACATGCGAACCACAA
>OY992883.1:93889461-93961961 GCA_963921405.1 Cepaea hortensis | reverse complement strand
TCGTTTTTGGAAGTTGCTCACAAGAAACCACGGAAGGCAGGTGGTGGATGAAATTTTGAGGGCAGCCGACAGATAGTTGTTCGTTATGATCTCAAGTTTCGCGACGGTAGGCAGAATATCTCTTTATCGAGACAATGGCTACGGTCACCGGCCAGTATGGTCACTGCCAGGAAGGAAAACAACGGCAAACTACTTTCTTTAAAATTGCCTAGTTTATCATGATTCAACTAATGACAGATCATCACAAGAAAAGGACAGGGACACTGAAATTAGCAACATGGAATGTCCGGACGTTAAGCGACGACGGAAAATTAGATAACATCAAACAAGAAATTGAAAGAGAAGATTAATATACTAGGAATGTGCGAGACGACACGTAGAGGGGCAGGGATTAAGACAGGGGAGGATTTTAAGATTATTTACTCTGGGGGAGTAGAACGGTAAAGAGGTATAGCAGTTATCTTGGATCGACAAACATCAAAATCTGTTCAAGGATATTGGGCTGTGTCAGATAGGGGTCCATTGGTAAAATTAATCGGCAGTCCTTTTAACATAAACATCATTCAAATTTATACCCCAACAGGAGAATGCAGTGAAGACAGCATAGAGGAATTTTATAATGACACGGAGTCTGCTCTGAAGAAATGTAAAAATTCAGAAATAAATATAATGGGTGACTTCAATGCAAAAGTAGGAAATCAAAGCGATGTATACACAGTAGGTAACCATAGTTTCGGAGAGTGAAACGAAAGAGGATACAGATTTGTAGAATGGGAAAAAGAGCAGGAAATGATTGTAGGAAACACCTGGTTTAATTAAAAACCAGACTGATTATATTCCTATTAACAGAGGGTTTCGAAATGCGTTAACAATCGCAAAACAGTTCCGAATGCAGACTGCTACAGTGATCACAGAATGATTACAAGCACATTGAGTGTAAAGGTAAAGAAATTCATATAAATATACAACGGTAAACATTAAATATAATCTGTGCACATTGAAAAATAACAAAGAAATACGTGGACGAGTCAATAAGTAAGTCACACAGTTCTGTGGGATGGCAGGTAAATGTAGTTGGTGTTTTCTTCGGGTGTCATTAGGTGACAGCAACATCGAACTTTATATTCCCGTTCGTCAGGTGGCGCTAGGTGTCTCGAGCGCATGCGCAGAGCATAAACAAAATGGCGACTGTACTTACGGGGTGTACAACCAAAGAGCAACGTGCTGTTGTGCGTTTTTTTGTGGGCAAAAGGACTGCCTGCAAAGGACATTCATAAGGAAATGCTTCCTGTTTATGCTGACAAACGTTTGTCCCGTAAAGCGGTGCATAGCTGGGTAGAAAACATCCTTTTTCGTCTTGTGTCCAAAAATTCAAGGTTACGCCACCAGCAGGGAAGGTTATGCTGACAGTGTTCTGGGATTGTCAAGGATTGCTTTCTAACCAATTTCAAGAAGAAAGGTGACAATGTGAATTCTGAATCGTTCTGTGAAGTTCTATCGATGCTTCATGATGCAATTCGAAGAAAACCTTCAGGACTGCTGACCAGAGGAGTGTTGCTTCTTCATGACAATGCCAGACCACATACGGCTCGATTAACTCAGGAGAAAATTAACCAACTAATGTGAGAAGTTCTGGAACATCCACCTTACAGCCCCGACTTAGCTCCTAGCGATTTCCACTTTTTTGGTCCACTGAAAACTCACCTTGGCGGGAGACATTTCGCGAATGACGCCGAAGTTGAATGTAAAGCGAAAACGTAGTATAGAAAACAGAGCACTCAGTTCTATGCAGCCGGTTTGGTAGGACTGATAAAACGATGAGATAAGTGCATCACTGTTGGTGGAAATTATGTTGAGAACTAAAGGGTCAATGCATGTATAAAAATAAACTGGTTTCAAGTTGTTATCATATTTAGTTACGTTTCTACAGCCATTTGTGACTTACTTATTGACTTCCCCTCGTATTAGCCAATTTTAACATAGACGTAAAGAACAGATTTGATATATTGTCTGATCTAGAGATCCTATTTTATGATGTGGATGATCAATGGGAAATGTTGAAGAATTCAGTCAGTGTGGCTGCAAAAAAAAAAAAAAACCCATTACAAAATTAAAGAAAGTGGGTCGCAAGATATAGATGACCGAAGAAAACTTTACAACTAATGGAAACAAGAAGACAACCAAACTAATCCTGCCAAATATAAAGAAATTCACAGAAAAGTCAGAACATTATGTAAGGAAGCAAAACAAGCATGGCTTGAGAACAATTGCATAGATATTGAAAAACAACACAACGGTAGAAATACCACATTAATGCACACAAGAATTCATGAACTTGCTAATAACAGAATACGTACATCAATGGGCTGGTTTTTTTTTTTTTTTATGAAAAAAAAATAATAATAATAGAAAAAGATCAAATTTTACATGTATTGTCAGATTTTGTGAAAAACCGTTATGGTGATAACAGAGAAGAACAGTATGATGTTCGAAATAATAATGAAGGACCGTCTATTTTGAAAATGGAGGTTTGGAATGGTCTTAACCATATGAATATATCTAGTCACCAGATTGCTGCACACAATATATGATACTGCAGATATACCTCCTGAATTATGTAATTCTGTATTTATTGCAATTCCAAAGAAACAAGGAGCCTTAGAATGTGATCTTTTTTGTGTGCATATCCTTTACAGGACATCGCTGTCAACAGCAGCATCTTTCAGCTGTCTGTTGATTTCTTGGCAAGATTACGCTCAATAGTTTGCCATTGCTTTCTGAGCGGCCGGCTCAGTATCCCGCAAGTCACCAGCGGGGGTCGAACCGCTCCCAGTTCTCTCCCGCTACGAGACTGCGTGATAAACGGGATTACGGAGAAAGTGTTGTAACCCCTCAGCCAGAGAGACCGGCTAGAATGTGATCTACATCGTACAATTAGTATGAGTCACATCACGAAGATTTTGCTAAGAATTATCATGCAAAGAGTTAAAAAGAAAATACATCCTGAAATCGGAGAAGACCAATATGGGTTTGTAGAAGGCAAGGGATAATAAATTATGTGCATATACTGAGAACAGTAATTGAACGTTCTAAAGAAGTAAACAAAGATCTACGTCTTTGCTTTATTGACTACACAAAGGCTTTCGATAAAGTGAGACATGTCGACATTATAAGGATGCATGAAGATCTACAAATTGATGGGAAAGACCTTAGACTTGTAAAAAAAAAAACATATATTGGAACAGCAAGCTGGCATAAGAACTGATAATGAAGTAGGTCAATATCAGTCTATTAAGAGAGGTGTGAGACGGAGTGTGTAATGTCTCCAGATCTTTTTTTCCCTGTAAAGTGAAAATATTTTCAGAAACATAGAATATATGAAAGGAAACACCATTGGGGTACAAAACATCAATAACATTAGATATGCAGATGATACAGTATTGATTGCAGACAATGAGAAGGATCTGCAAAATTTAGTAGATGCGGTTGTTACACACAGAGAACAATTAGGATTATATTTAAATCGCCGCTCTGGCGTGTCTCCACCTTGTCATGGTAGAGTGTTTGCGTGTTCCAACCCCTAGAGCAATGCCGACGTGTAGCTCAGCTACACGTCGGACGGGTCTAGGGGCAGGAACCAGACCAAGAGAGACACACACCTGCTGTTCTGCAGGTAGAATGAGGACAAACAGTCAAAGTCCGAATCAGGCGCACGATGCCACAACATTCTTGGTCCGACCACATATTCTACGACTCGCTGCTGAGGGATAGGGCTGAACGCCTCTTAGCCAATATCCCCGGTTTTGAGAGCCAGGCCGATGCTCACCAACTGCAAAATGGAGGTGAGATGCTGAGCCTGCTACATGCTCAGACACTGTTCGAAGACTCTCATCCGAGGGATATGAGGGACCCCCCCCCCCCCCGGATGAAAGGGCTTGGCCGTTACTCGCCCTCTGCTGCATAGAGGTAGGGTGCTGAGCCGGCGGCACATGTAGCCTACATCGTGAGCGTTACTAAAGGTGAAAAGCGTCCCAATCGCACGCAGTGGTTACGATGCAAGTTTGTATAAAGAACTCATTGAGTGAGTGTAGTAAAAGGTGGAGAAATGTCTGATTATCACAAAATGAAACGCTTGGCTAGCGAATCCATTACATGGAAGTTCGGAGCGAAAGCTTACTGAGTGGATGTCGTCTCATTAACACGAAATGGAACGCTTGGCTAGCGAAACCATTACGTGGAAGTCCAAAGTGAAAAGCTGCGGACTGGATGTCGTCTGCAGACTAAGGTAGAAAAAACGTCTCATTAACACGAAATGGTACGCTGGGCTACCTAATCCGTTACGTGGACGTCCGAAGCAAAAGCTTTCTTAGTGGATGACGTCTTCAGAATGACCGTTCTTGGTCTGTGCGGGGAGCGACTAGGGGCGAACGAAATGCCCAATACTTGGAAGTGGAGAATTAAAGCAGCGACGAGCAGGACGTGGCGATTTCTTGGGTGAGCCCAGTCTCAGAGCGCTATATGCCTGCCCTGCAGTTATGGAAGCCTCCTTGGATGGCAGAACATTCCCATGGACTGCCCCTGCCTTCCCTTGAGGGCTGACCATAAAGTCTTTGGCCATTCTAACTTGACCAGCAGAGAAATAGACGACACCGCATCATTAAGAGTCGAATACCCCTCGAAACCATGGGAAGGTAAACCCGTTTAAAATTTTGCCCGCTGAAACCGGATGTGCTGGCCTAAGGGTGCAAATAAATCAGGCAGAACGCAAAAACGTCCGAGTGAAATGCCTTTCGTGCCCGGAACAGCTCTGACTATCTAGTCTTCCGAATGCCCTTCGTGCCCGGAACAGCTCTGACTATTTTGTCTTCCGGGCACAACGACCAGCACATGTCGGAACCAAAAGCTCGCTGAGTGGATGCAGTCTGCAGACTGACCGTTCCTGGTTTGTGTGGGGAGCGGTCCGTAGCAAACGAAATGCCCAATACATTGAAGTGAGGAATTAAAGCAGCCATGAGCAGGACGTGGTGATTCCTTGGGTGAGCCCAGTACCAGAGCATTATGTGCCGGATCTGCAAATATGGAAGCCTGCTTGGGTGGCGGATAATGCCCATGGACTGCCCTGCTTTCCCTTGAGGGCTGACCGTGAAGTCTTCGACCGTTCTAACTTGTAACTTGACCTGCACGGATGTGGACAGAACCACAACAGTGAGATTCCCTCAAGAATGCTAACCTGAATAAACAACGCACGCAGAAGTCGGTTGTGTTGGCCTGAGGATCTTGGCCCAAGGGTGTGTAACAAAACACACCGCAATTACGTCTGGAAAAAAAACAACACTCCGGACGAACGCAAAAGAAGAAGAAGAAGAAGAAGAAGAAGAAGAAGAAGAAGAAGAAGAAGAAGAAGAAGAAGAAGAAGAAGAAGAAGAAGAAGAAGAAAAAGAAGAAGAAGAATTGAATCGTAAGAATACACAGATTATGGTCGTCACTAGGACGAAGGAAATATTGCAAAGTAATATACAAGTAAATGGGAATTCTTAACCTAGTGTATCGGTACAATTATCTCGGAACAGTCATAACACCTGATGGGAGATGCCTTGAAGACATTAGAACAAGAATCACCATGGCGAAGGTAGCCTTTTACAAAATGAAAAATATACTGACCAATAAAAAAATGTCAATTGCTACGAGAAAAAGAGTTTTGAGGTGATACATAGAACCTGTACTTTTGTATAGATGTGAAGCGTGGACAATGAGCAGTCAAGCTGAAAAACATCTGATGGCTGTGGGAATGTGTTTTCTGTGGAGAATGTAAAGAATACCAGGGACAGAGAGAAAAACCAAAACCAAGTCCTACAAAAAAAAATGAAAATCTTAAACTGATTAGAGAAATTAGACGCAGACAGTCAACATATCTTGAGCATGTAGTGAGAAGAAGTGAATTGGAGAACTTGGTGACAACTGGCAAGATCGAGGGGAAGAAAACAAGGAGACGACGGAGAAGTAAATACCTGGATGGCTTGGCCACGTGGCATGGTCGAGACAAGAACACTGAGTTGATCAATGACTCTGGTGATCGAGAGAAATTGCGAATCATGACCGCCTACGCTTATCGGCATGGCACATGATGGATGGATGGTTAAGTCATATGCAACTTTAACTTGGTTTGCTTCTCTAGTCTTCCATTAAACTTACCGCCCACGCTTATCGGCATGGCATATGATGGATAGATATCGAGATTCACTTGGACTCTGTCATTCCCTCTGCCCATCATTTACATGGTCTGCCTCTTCTTATGGTTCTGTTTGGTCTGTACATCGTTGCTTGTTGTGGTGTAGTGTTAGTTGGCACACACGAGTATCGATAGTAAATTACATTTCCCAGCTAAATGACAAATATAATCGGCTTACGGACGAATATAATATGACGGGGAGGGTGGATGTCATTGTGACAAATGAGGACCAGAAGAGGTCCACGAGAGAAGACAAATTAGTCTGAGAACCTCCGCTGGTGACGGGAGGAGGGGGATGTGCGCTGTGCACGTTTGTTGAATGCTAGTTTCTCCATTCCTGTATCAGGACCAATCATTGAGATGGGAATTTCCCGTTGTCTTGTCTGTATGTGAATGGAGCTGTTTGGTGTTTGAGTGTTTGTACAGTTCTGGGGGTGTATGCCCGTGCATTCACCCGCATGCAAATGGGCAGTCGAATCGATGCTCTCTAATTTATTTTTGTTTTGTTTTGTGATTGTTTTGCACAAGTGTGTTTATGTTTGTGTGCTAGGAGAGAGAGATAGAGAGGCGTAAGAGAGGTGAATAGAAAAATAATGATTTGGGACGAAGACGTAGAAGAGGAAGAAGAAGGAGGAGAAGAAGAAGAAGAAGAAGAAGAAGAAGAAGAAGAAGAGGAAGAAGAAGAAGAAGAAGAAGAAGAAGAGAAGAAGAAGAAGATGTAAGGAGGAGTGAAAGAAAAAGAAGAAATAGCAGAAGAAGGAGGAGAAGAAGAAGTAGAAGAAGAAGAAGAAGAAGAAAAAGAAGAAGAAGAAGAAAAAGAAGAAGAAGAAGAAGAAGAAGGAGGAGGAGGAAGAGGAGGAGGAGGAGGAGAAGAAGAAGAAGAAGAAGAAGAAGAAGAAGAAGAAGAAGAAGAAGAAGAAGAAGAAGACGAAGAAGAAGAAAGTGAAGATGAAGAAGAAGAGTCGAGGGAGTGGAGGTGAATAAGTAGTAGTAGTAGTAGTAGTAGTAGTAGTAGTAGTAGTAGTAGTAGTAGTAGTAGTAATAGTAGTAGTAGTAGTAGTAGTAGAAGAAGAAGAAGAAGAAGAAGAAGAAGAAGAAGAAGAAGAAGAAGAAGAAGAAGAAGAAGAAGAAGAAGAAGAAGAAGAAGAAGAAGAAGAAGAAGAAGAAGAAGAAAAAGCATAAGAAGAAGAAGAAGAAGAAGAAGAAGAAGAAGAAGAAGAAGAAGAAGAAGAAGAAGAAGAAGAAGAAGAAGAAGAAGAAGAAGAAAAAGCATAAGAAGAAGAAGAAGAACAACAACAACAACAACAAGAATGGGGAGGAGAAGAGATGGAAGAAGAAAGAAGAAGAGGAAGTAACTGGTGTGACTGAGATTATTGTAAATAGGGAGCTTAAGCGGGAGGGGGGGGGGGAAGAGAACGATAAATACAAGAATGATTGAGAGAAACAGAACAGAACATTCAACTCAGTTTGGGAGAGAGAATTAACTAACAGATGTGGGTCTGTATCCACCAGTCTGGCAGGACCGTTGTCAGCGATTTATGAGAAGTTACAGGAGAGTTATAGTTACTCCATCTCACACAAAGCCATTTCCTCGCAAATGTAATGTCCTATCTTTTAACAACCCCGCGGCAAAATTTGATTTGGGGTTGCGTTTAATATGTAAATTCGCCACCATCATAACCATCACCAACATCACCACCACCACCACCAAGAAGAACACAATCACCATCACCACCATCGTCATCATCATCATCAAGTCCCTCACCAACTGGTGTGGGCCACAACACTTCTCGGCAACTCCCGTTCTTTAATACACAAAAAACGTAATACCTCCGATAATCTGATAAGTATATTACCAATTCGATTGAAGTGAAAAAAGTAGCACTGTTCATACTCTGCACAAGGAATACTACTTGTAGTTACCTAAAGATAGGAGATACTGGTGATTTGTGTTATCTTTTCGCTCACTAGCATTGAACTCAAGCGTAGTTCACTAAGCGATCCCACTCCGACTTTAGAGGTACTTGTGGGATCCTCCTTGGCGAAGTAGTCAAGCCGTTTGACTCGGGTTCCGAAGGTTGTGAGTTCGATTCCGGGCCGCGTCCTTCGGTTCACGAGTCAAATTTTTTCGGAGACTCCTGTGGGCCGTCGGAGCTACGGAGTTCGTGCTTTGTGCGATGCTTTCCGCTCTGCGGAAAGAGACCGAGCCATATGGGATAATACTCGGTGTAATGAAGTCGACCCTGTCGACTTTTAAGCGACTTTTTTTTAAGGTACTTGTAATTTACGTCCCCAAGTCAAGGACGGGAAGTTAACATTTTAGTCCAACTGACCGGTATAAGGGCAGAACCCCTTACCTCAGCATCAGCTCACGGATGGATAAGAACGAGCGCTTTTATCCATTCTTCCATGCTGATACCCCAGGTCAATGCAACTGTGGAATTGGTAAAAAGACGCATAAAAATCGTTGCTGCACATGTGACCCACATATGCAGAACAGAGAAAATTACTATGGCATACACTCGCTCCAAGTGAAGATAAGCTGTATAGCTTCACCATATTTTCAGAACATCATTTCCCCCCCCCCCCTTTCCTATCAAAAATTTGTTCCTTGCCCCCTTCTCTGTATTTTCAGAACGTCACCCCCCCCCCCTTTTCATATTTCCTATCTAAAAATCCCCCCACCCCTACACAGTACACGTAAAAATGGAAGGTAAATTTAATAGCAGATACTAAAACAAGGAAAAGAAGAAGTAACAAAGACATTTATGATCTGTTTAAGTCTCCGCTAATCACTGGTATCATGAAGGCTAATAGACTACAATGGCTGGGGCATATAGAAAGAATGGAAGATAATAGGGAAACGAAACTCGCTTACACTCGGGAAATAAATGACCGTAGACCCCGAGGTAGACCAAGAAGACGGTGGAGAGATAATACATGTACAGACCTAGAAGCACTTGGAATCAACGACTGGCAAGAGAAGGTCCACCAGAGAGACGAATGGAGACGGATTGTATTTGCAGCAAAGAACCTCAATGGCTCGGAAAGCTGAAGAAGAAGAAGAAAACAAGTCTAGACATCCACATAAAACATGATTTGTGGGTCTACTTACTTTATAAAATGAATTTTAGAAGGATGAGACGTACATAACTGTAAAGTATGAAGGGAAAAACAATATCAAGTAATCGGTTCTTGTATTAACGCGATCTTGAAATGGTCTTCATTCCCCCCCCCCCCCTGGAAACCCTAAAATTCCCCCCTGGGGGGAATTCCACACCGGTTGAGAACCACTGCTCTATAGCGATGTCAACCACCTCAAGCCGATTGCTGCTTTCTTGAAGTATCTTCATGTTGACTTCTGAAATATGCGAAGAAAAAGAAGGTATGTTTATATTTGTTAATGCATATAGAACGACTCAAAAATCTTGTCTTGCTGCATCCCTCTATTTCTTTTCTTTTAATCTTGCAGGTATTATACTCGTTTACCCAGGAAGGTTAACCCGGTCAACAAATGTCCGCAGAAGTCGGATGTGTCGGCCAAAAGGCGCAAGTATCGCAGCTCTGCTGTAAACTGGCACAACGCAATTACGTCTAAAACAACGTTCCGGACGAAAGCAGAAGAAGAAGAAGATATACTCGCTTAAATAGTTATTTTCTTCTGGCAATAAGTACCTAATCAAAGTATCCGTTTACGTGCCTAAAATTGTGTTGGATGGGCTCCCTGGCGAAGAGGTTAAGGACGCTGTTCGTAATCCCGCATACCCACGCACGAAACACAGCTGCGTGAGATTCAGCAGCGGATCGCGTCGCGTTGGTTTGTTACGGAAAGGTATGTGAGCCGGTCGTTCAGAAAGCAAGGGCAAACTACTGAACGTAAAACTTGCCAAGACATCAAACAGCAGCTGAAAAATGCTGGTGTTGACTGCAATGTCATGTAAATACGATATGAAAAAAAAAGACATGTGTTGGGCTTACGGTGGGTGACCCATATTTTTATAGATAATTCGCACTCGGTTTGTCACGTGTGGTCAGTCTCACGCAGGCCGCGTTTATTTCGTAAGACATTTCTTGGTACTCATTTTAGGTTGGGTTGGATCAACCGCGGCTCCCTCTTCTCAGACGCCGGCCGCAAAATGCTGTCTCCTCCTGCTTATTAGCAGTTATTTTGGCATCGTAGCCTTCTCACAATGTGCTGATAGCTAAAGTTGGCTCACGGAGAGAACTAGACAAATACCAGTGAATCGAGTGGTGAAGAAATAACGCTGGCGTTGGACAGGACATACTTTGTGAACACCTGAGAATAGTAAAACTAGAAAGGTCTAGAATCCAAGGGACAAATGAAATAGAGGAAGACCAAACAACACACTGAGAAGAGCGGTAGAGACAGAAATAGATAATATGAGGAGGATATGGACGGAGTTGCCTGGGATAGCTAAGGATATGACGACTTGCAGTGAATTCGTTGATGGACTAAACTCTAATCGAGGGTAAAGTGTGAAAGAAGAAAGAATAATATTGGCTATTCATGTCATACTCGCCATTTGCACGTAAAACCACTTTTATGCTGTTCAAAGGAGTTTCTGATTTATTTACTAATTGTCCAGAAGTGACAGTCATCATCATTCATCATCGTCATCGTCATCATCATCATCATCATCATCATCATCATCATCATCATCATCATCATCATCATCATCATCATCATCATCATCATCATCATCATGTGCCTTGCCGCTTGGCGTGCGCAATGTTGCTTAACTAAACAATATTCACGAACCTTGCACTTATGCAGGTATTTTGAAGACCAAAACACTGCGTTGGAAAGTAACCAACCAACCAGTCAGTTTCTGCAGGATTTCACTTCAAATCCGTGATTATTGGCCTGCGTGTGTCCGCTTGCAAGTGCATCAAAGCGACAGTCTTAACTCCCCCACCGTGTGTGCCGTTTATCACATTGACATCTTCCGTGTGTTTGCCTGTCCGCTATCGTATGCCTGTCGAGTGACATGGTCGTGGGGATCGAAGTGTGTTATCGATTTTGTTCAGGGCGGTTCGTTTTTGAGGTCGTCCTGGGCACGTGGTCTTTTCGCGTGGGCTGTCGCGACACACGTGCTGCGTGTGATTATAGCACGTGCTGGGTTGAGCATGATTATGATTACAGGACGGTTTGGGTACTTGTACTGAGTCAGTGCCGAGTAGGCAGGGCGCTCCGTGGCCAAGTGGTTAAACCGTTGGCTTCGTTCTCGAAAGGTCACGGCTTCGTTTCCGAAATCCGCCATTCAGTTAACGAGTGCAATTTTCTCAAATATTCCCGGGGGTCGTCGATAGAGTTACAGAGTTCGTGGTCTGTGCTACGAATTCGTCAAGCTGATCTGGGCAAAGAGACAGAGCCATATGGGATAAAACTGTGCAATGAAACGATCATCTCCCCTTTATACCTTTCAAAGTTTTAAACTGAATAAGCATGCCTTAGGAGCGGCTGGCCGAGTGGCTAGAATGCCAGATTCTCCTTCGGGAGACCGGGTTCGAATCCTCGGTTAGGTGTGTTTTTTTTCTGTCGGGGGCAAAAATAAATCTCTAATCTGCACAGTTCGCGGCGACTGCACTAGCCAGGTGGCCTTAATTCCTCAGGCTCAAGAACCCCCCCCCCCCCCTACCATATACCGCAAGGTACTATATTGACAGTAAATGACAATGACAGTGACAGTATGCCTCATTTCATGCCTCACTGCCCATTGGCTGTATGTATACTGGTTGCTAACCTCATATCTTTAGACCGATCGGCACTCGATTTGCAATGTGATCACTATTACGCCATCCACTTTTACTTCTCAGGAAATGTCCTGGCAGCCATTTTATGCTGGGGAATCTGGGAGCCCAGGTCAAGAAAATATCCACTACGAACATACAGCCGTTGGGGCGGCAGATATAATATATGTCGTACTAACCACTTCGCTATGTCGGCTGCCGACTTTATGTTGAATATTATTTTCAAATTGTGAGAGTAATTGGATTATAATGCCTGATAGTCATAACATCTGAAGTAGTGTTAAAAACTCCGCCGCGGAGCAAACACGACAGGGGACTTCTGATCGCCAGATGATGTCCCCCTTCCCCGAATGTTTCTGACTGTTTATCCTCTTAACATTCTGTAGGGGCGGGCCCGTCCAGGTCATGACTCCGGGCGTCTTTCCCCTGCCGTGCATCTTCTAATTAAAGAATAAGAATCACCTTAGTATAATTAGCGTTTTACACTTTAGAAAACATATTCACCAAAATTGCAGTAAGAGAAAGAGTATTAAAGTTCTATCTAAATAGAATGTATACTCTTGTATGCAAGAGAAACATTGACCTACAACAAACAAGCTGAGAAACATTTAACGACAATCCAAATGTGGTTTATTAGGGAAATGCAAAGAATACCATGCACGGGCAGAGAAACAAACAAGACAGTCCTTTAAGAAACATATGGGAGCCATAAATTAATTACATCAATGAGACCTGGACGGTAACGTTTGTTGCGGCACAATAAACTTGATAAATTCATAACAATTAGTAAACTAAATGGGAAAAGAGGACAAGGGAGCAAAAGAGATAACTATATTGATGGCTCGGTCATACGGCATAATCTGGATAAGAAACCAGACCTGATCCAAGACTTTCATGATCGTGTGGAATGACAACTTGTGACCGGTCGCGATGATCGGCATAGCACATGATGGTGATTATTATTCTGAGTGCAGGGTGCTGAGGAACGGTTATAATCATATATGTATGTTGGATAATGGATTCCAAATTAACAAAGCACATATTAGATTTTGGGGGCCGTGGTAGTGTTGTGGCTAGACGTCGGCTGTCGGTCCGAGGGTACTGGATTCGCTCCCACATCAAGAGGGCGGGGGGGGGGGGGGGTAAATAAACCTTGGTTCCCAGGTTGACCCTATCTAAAGTAGGTACAAAAAATATCTTGTGAATTAAACGCAGCCGGTGTAATATTAACACATCACACACCGAGCGCTGACTGATATATAAAAACATAGTACCGACACCTTGCCTGCTTGACAGACGATAGTTTGTTACATTGTCTTTAAAAAAAAATGGCAAAATAACCACAACCCACAACCCATGAAGGCAGCGAATGTGACTGTTCAGATGCATGTGAACACATGGTATTTCCATCATCTCTCACAATCTGACGTCTCACGCGCCAAGTGGGTGACCTATCTGCAATCATTTTCTCCTGTGTCTTTATTCATGATCTTTTCCCTCTATGTAACGCGATCAGAGGCGACTTGCTCCCAAGGTGCAATCTCAATGTCTGCATCAATCACGTCCCGCTTTTACACATCTTTGTACCGTATTAGAGACCGACCACAATACCTTTTACCCATTTGTAACTCACTTAAAACGATTTTCTTAGGTATTCGAACATAGTCCGTCCTCCTAATATGTGTTATCCATCTAAGTATAAGAAGACTGAGCATGGAACAAACCGTCACACCATCCGATCTTTCCAATTTTTCGGTATTTGTGATCTTATCTTGCCACTTAATACCAAGTATTCTTCACAGACTCCTCACTGAAAGGTGTTTAAACGTTTCTCGTGGTGTGAGTAAGTTGACCAGGTTTAACTGCTGTAAAGAAGAATACTAAGGACACATACTTGCTAGAACCAGCACTCTTGTTTTGGCAGTAAGTTTTCTCTACCACCTGTCTCTCATTATTGTTGATGCCTTACCAATGCTGATGTTGATTCCTTATTGTTGATCTCCGATCCTCGATAAGTGATATGGTCAACTATCTCTAGTTATGCGTCGCCAATAAAGATTTATGATACCCAATGTGCACCTTACATCATAATCTGCGTCTTTTTTTTTGCGAATTTTTAAACCAAAGTCATAATACATATTTGAGAATGCAGAAAGTAGACGTTGTAATTCTTCCTCAGAGTGGGTCGTAATTGCAGCAGCATCTGCAATAAGCAAATCTCTTAT
Organism: Cepaea hortensis; assembly: GCA_963921405.1. Taxonomy (NCBI): domain Eukaryota; kingdom Metazoa; phylum Mollusca; class Gastropoda; order Stylommatophora; family Helicidae; genus Cepaea; species Cepaea hortensis. The sequence goes on along the minus strand of OY992883.1, from coordinate 93,947,735 downwards.
CAGTACCCTCCTAATTTTGGTTTTGGTCTTCAATCTCTGATTATGCTGATCACGAAAGGAATATTTCAATAGAAGTGAACAGTATATTCTAAAGAGTGTACACAGCCTTCCACTCTTAATTTCAAATTCTTCAGCAGATGCACCATATAACTTGATAATGCTCTTCATGCCTGTGTGGAACAATTCCGCGAGGGACTGAAAAGTTGGCGGACAACCGATCTCCTTTAGCGTCTTAAAAGACCCTCACGATCTGACCAAATCGAATGCCTTTGTGAGATCGATGAAATCAATAAAAAGTGGTTGATTCTTTTTACGGCATTTCCCTTGCAGCTGTCACAATGAGAATACCACATCAATGGTAGACCGGTTCTGTCGGACGCTACACTGTGACTTGATCTCCTAGGTCTTGAAGCCTGCGCAGAACAATTCAGGCTAATATTTTCCCAATATATGAGTGACACTCAAAATGCCCAAGTCGCCCAAAGGTGTGGAAAAGGGTCCTTAACTAATATACTTTCCTACCTACCTACCTACCTACCTACCTACCTACCTACCTACCTACCTACCTACCTACCTACCTACCTACCTACTTACCTACCTACCTACCTACCTACGTACCTACCTACCTACTTACCTACCTACATACTTACATACCCACCTACCTACCTACCTACCTACCAACTTACTTACTAACTAACTAACTTATTTATTTACTTACAGCACATACCTATTTTATTTTATTATAACATATGTTGATTTGAATATTATGACACCCCGTGGAGGATGCTTAATCTTACAAAATGGTTTTGAATTGGAAAGTATTACAGAATATTTTAAAGATTGGAGCAGATAGCAATGCCCCCTGTTGATTTGCTATGCTCATAGCACGCGTTCGCTCTGATTACCAGAGCAGAGATTAGATGTGGATTTTACGTTTGTTAAAACCCCCTGGGCATCGGGCTGGAGTCGGTTGACAATGACATATCTAAACCTTGTGGATGAAACATCACTCACTAGCCGTGGCCTGACCCCGGTCACAGACTCCCTCTCCACAGACGTGAAATCACAGTCCTGGTCGCGCACACCCTTTGTTTTCTGGGAGTCTGAGTGGTCAAGTGGTTACGCCCTCTGCTTAGCGCTCGAATGTCGTGGGTTCGATTCACGAGTGTAAGTTCTTCGATTTCTTGGGGTTTCTCGCTAGAGCCACGGAGTTCGCGTGCTAGTAAGACACTGTCGACAGGACGCCTTGTGAACAGAGACCGCGCCATATGGGGTAAAACCCGGTGCAATGAAGGCGTTCATTTGTCTTTTGAACGCTTTGCTTTCTGATTCTGTGGCGAAGAGGTTACGGACGCAATTCGTAATTCCGCATACATGGTTCGAAATACAGCTGCAGGCGATTTAGCAGCAGACCACATTATGTTGGTTTTAATACAATGGTATGAGTGCCGATCGTTCAGAAAGCAACGAAAAACTGCTAAACGTAAACTTGTCAAAAAATCACAGATAGCCCAAAAATGCTGGGGTTTACTGCGACGTCAAAGGATATGCAACTAATTTTTTTCTGGGCTTGGAATAGTGTAGGAGAGCTCTCCAAAACACACACACGACCCGTGGAGATAGTACTTTGGAGATAGTACTCCCGAATCGGGAGAAAAGTCTCTATATGAACACCACCCCGATAGTTGCAAACTCTTTTCTGGACTATGACGACCTGAACGTCAAGTAATCAGACATAAGAATTATTACTCTGTTTTCTAGAGGGTTCTCAACCAAGCATCCATCTAAACAACCACTCAAAAAACTATCCAACCAACCAATCAACATACTATCCAACCAACCAACCTATGGACCGTGAGAAAACAACAGCAGTCAAAACGATAGAATGTGTATGTGAGTTCTCTCTCTCTCTCTCTCTCTCTCTCTCTCTCTCTCTCTCGCTCTCTCTGTGTGTGTGTGTCTCTCTCTCTCTCTCTCTCTCTCTCGCCCTCTCTCTCTCGAGCTAGCTAATCACAATGTACGTTAATTTGTCTATGTGATCATAGACTGCCGGTCTCTCTGGCTGTGGGGTTACAACACTTTCTCTCTGTAATCCCGTTTATCACGCAGAGTCTCGTAGCGGAGCGAGAGCTGAGGCGGTTCGACCCCCGCTCGTGACTTGCGGGATACTGAGCCGGCCGCTCAGAAAGCAATGGCAATCTACTGAGCGTAATCTTGCCAAGAGATCAACATACAGCTGAAAGATGCTGGTGTTGACAGCTAAGTCCTGTAAAAGGATATGCTAAAAAAAAAGATCATAGACTGCGTTCGATGTATTATGTCTATTGCAAGCAGCTCATAGACTGACTATAAATAATGCCTTTCCCTTAAGTATGAGAGCGCGAGTTTTTAGTGTCATGTTTAGGAAGCTACGATGACAACTGCACGAGATGAGAGCGGTCAGACTGAGTTCGATGGCTGAGTTCGACATCTGGCTACCACAGGGAACGCCTGGCCATCTGAATCACCGTGAATGCAGAACTACAACGTGTGATTGTCCTAGCCAGTACGTTTTCGGTTGCCGAACTTTACCGGAGATTTTTTTTTTGCGGTAACTTTCGTTTTCTTGTTTTTGTGTCTCCGATTTAAAATGTTAAAATGTTAAATTCCCCGATTATTTCAAGATCGCGTTAAAAAAGGGACCGATTACTTTATATAGTTTCTCCTACCCCGGTTTACGTTGTGCACATCTCGTGTTTCTGAAATTCGTTTCCTACACTGAAATACAGAGTGACTTTTTAAGACGTAAGTAGAACCGCAAATCACGTTTTATGTAAATGTCTGTGTTTGTTCTTAGATGTATTATTAGATTTATCATCCATTAATACGTAAATTGTGTAATTTTCGAGTATTAAAGTCTGAGGGCACATGCCAAATTAAAATGATGAAGATCGCATGCTGTGATGTGATATTTCAATGGCGGGAAATAGCTGTTTCCTTGTCATACTTCAGCGATGATTATTTAATATTGTTATGGAATATCCACAGCGATTTGATTGCCAATGAATGTATGTTTGCACTAAACATCCATTTTAGTATTTAAGTGCAGTTTTTCATCATTCTACACAGTCGGGATCATTGATAATTTTACATCTTTCCAACGGGACTTCTCTTGTCAAAATGCATCTACGCTGGCGGCCTCGCGTTGGCAAGACAGCACGCGCACTCGCGCGCGCAGTCTGACGCCATCACAGCACGACGTAGAGGTGTATTAATCCGTGTTTGCGAGTGTTTATATATAAACTGGCAGTAGTTATCTGTTCTTGAGTTAGAGAGTGGCAGTGGTAATATCCCTTGGCGGCAGTGTAACCAACAGTTGTGTGAGTGTGTAGGTAGGTCACAAAAAGTGAAGGGGTCAAAATCGTTTTCTTCTATATGTCTATATTAAATGATCAACTGACACACATACATTAATATTTCCGCTTAACATTGACGTACAGACTTGAATAAGGTACCGCTGGATTTAGTTTTTCAAGGGGTAACCAACTATGCAGGTTATACAATTAAAAAGCAATGTAGAAAATGTTACTAAAGTGGTGACATTGTCCTCTCTCTCTCTCTCTCTCTCTCTCTCTCTCTCTCTCTCTCTCTCTCACACACATCTATACACACACTCACTCATTCACTCACTCAATCACACTCTCTCTCTCTCTCTCTCTCTCTCACTCTCACTTTCTCTCTCACACATATACAAACGAGAGAGAGAGAGAGAGAGAGAGAGAGAGAGAGAGAGAGAGAGAGAGAGAGAGAGCAGGTTCCTGCTACAGTACTTGTTTTTATTATAAAGTATGAGACAGTTATATGAGATTTAAAACTGGCGTTGGCTCATGGAACTCTGGAAAACTAATGGGAAATTACACTAACGAAATTGTCGACAACAAGTCAGGAAGGATACATTGATTTTTAGATATTATGGTGAAATAGAAAGCATGGCCAATTTAGGCGACATAACAAAAGTCGATAAATTTATGCATAGCGGCGTTTCTCACAATAGCCAAAATTGGCTTCTTTATTTTTTTTCTTTCTGTTTCAAGTTAAAATTAGTAACGTGTCCTTTACAGTACGCCGCAGTTAATCAGCTAAACCAATGAGCAAGTCTACAAACAGCGATGAAAACCGCATTGATTAGATAAACTAGACGTAGAGAGTAACAATTTTTTGAATACGTTATGAGAAGAAATAAACTAAAAAGACGTAGCGACAACTGGCAAGATTCAAGGAGGGGGGGGGGGAGGGAGGGAAAGAACAAGGAGAAGGTAGAGAGGTAAATACCTGGATGACTTGGCCATGTGGCATGGTCGAGACTACAATACGGAGCTGATCCACGACTCTGGTGAACGAGTGAGATCGCGACACATCTGTCGGCATGGCGCATGATGATGATGATGCGATTGTCTAGTCCTTTTTGTGTTCAGTAGGTTGCCATTGCTTTCTGAACTGCCGACGCTCATACCTGTGTGAAAATCGACGCAAAGCGAGCTGATTCCCCAATCACTTATCGCTGACTTGGAACCCGATATGCAGGGATTATGTAACTGCGGTCATTACCTCTACGTCACAGACGCTAATAGTTACTGTTTCTCTTTCATTTGTGTGATGGGTGGAGTGTGGGTGGGTGTGTGTGTGGTAGGGTGCATGATGTGTGGTTAGGCAGGGGATGTTTGTGTGGGTGGGGGAATGTGTGGTTGAGGATGTGCGTTTGGCTGAGTGGTTGGGGGTGTATGGGTGCAGGATGTGTGGGTGGGCGAGCTTGTGTGGGGTGGTGGATGTGTGTGTGTGTGTGTGTGGTTTTGGAGATATGTGTTTGTGGGGGATGTGTGGATGGGGATGGGTGGGTGGGTGGGGGAATATATGTTTGCCTGGGGTGTGTGCGTGGTTGGGGGGTGTTGTGGGTGGGGGGGGGCGGATGTGTGTGTGTGGTGGATGTGTGGTGGATGTGTGATGGGTGGGGGATGTGTGAGTGGGTGGGGGTTATGTCTCATAACATAGTAATATGTATTGTTTATGTTTACAACATTCATTTGACAATGTTTTTTCCCTATGTAAATGCATCATGTACTATCTTTGAACGAAAGATGAGTGACTGGAAGGGCCGAATGTAAGACGGGCCTGCGTGCCCAATTTGTAACACTTATAAAATAAAGATCCATCAATCAGAAGATCAATCAATAAACAGTTGTTACTTCAGGCTATAAATTATGGGATATAAACTGGTTAACAGAACGACAAAGATGAGGAGGGGCGGGAAGACACCAAACAGCACTAATAAGCCTCGGCGGCTTAGTGGTTAGCGCTCTTGTTTCCCAAGACAGTTTTCTGGGTTCAGTTCCCTTCAGTTACAGGATTATTTTCTTCCAACCAGTACGGCTCAGGGGTCCACTCAGCCTCATGCAATGAGTACGGGATAGTTTTCACAATTTTCTGGCAATTGCCTGGGAAGGATATGTGTCGAGGAAAGGAACTACCCCCCACCCAAAAACCCTTCTGCCATGGCATAGACTATGTGAAGGCCTACCGTCTCTCTTCCAAAAGTCTGTTATGGGACTGACTATGTTTACTAAAGAACACTGCTAATTGACAGACATTATTAGTCCAACCAGAGTGCGACAGCAGAATCCGTGGCGTAGGGGTTACGGCCGCGGTTCGTGATCACGCATACCCGCGTTCGAAACAGAGCTGCGCGCGATTTGGCAGCATATCGCTTTGCACTGGTATTTTACGAAATGGTATAGGTGCCGCTGTTCAGAAAGCAATGGCAAACTACTGAATGTAAATTTGCCAAGACACCAACAACAGCAACAATGGTGGTGTTGACTGCAAACGTCCTGTAAAGGATATGCAACTAACTTTTTTGAGAGTGCGACAAGAGTAGTTGCCATTCCTATACGCTGGAGGAGACGGGGGGCTTTTGAGCGTGACCGTAGTGTCACGACGTCGCGTCTGTTAATCAATAGCCACTTATTACTGGGGGAAGAGGGGACTAACCATTAATCAATATGAGTGCGTTCTTAGGACTCCAAGAAAAACTCGCCGCTAAGGAAAGAGAAATAACACAGAGAGTGACCAGGACACTGGTTTACCAACACAATAAGTTAGAACACAAACCATACTATATGGGTCCATTCCACGCCTGGAGTATTATTGGGTATATGGGGCTGGCCTCATATTTGTACAGACCGATGGACACTCGGTGGGTGGTTAGGGTCAATAACACGGTTGTTGCCTTTAATTCGCGGGACATTTCCTGATATCCATGTAGGGCTGGGTCGACCTGGAAGCACTGGGCAATTAAATAAACCGCCTGGATGGGGATTCGAGTACAATAATACCATCGGATCGCTAGAAAGCGTGCTAGCTACTGCGCTAACGCATACCCCACCGAGACAATGATTTTAATTTACATTTATTAGCCATATTCTCCGACGGCTACAGTTAAGTCTTTGCATGTCAATTACATAACGTTGATACCCACTCCAGCATTTGTTGGATGTTTGTTGCTTGCTTGTGTTCCGTGGCTGTGAACTCCAGCGTGAAGTCCTGTTTGTCGGATGTATACATCCTGTTGTCCAACATCAATGTGATGTCATACCGGACCTGAGGTTTGCGTGAGTATCCGTTGTCCCATGTCTGGCTTTTTGGTGTGCAGACTGGTGGGTCCTCGCCATGCAGGCAGATACTCTCCGACTTCGGAGGAATCACCGATCCTACTGATGTTAGCCAGGTGCCCAGGACGCACGGTGTGGACGTGTCAGCAGGTCTTGGCCAGTATAGATCTCGGCCCTGGTGCATTGGAAACACCTCTGCGTCGCGTTGGATGTTTGTGATTTACTAGGCAATTTTGCATGCGGTAGTTTGCCATTGATTTCTGAACGACCGACACATCATACCATCAAAATCAACGCAAAACGATATGCTTCTTAATCGCTCTGGTTGATTTCGAACCCTTGACTCGATACAATGCTAGCTTAAGGGTGCTCACATTGTTGCGGTGAGTTCTGCCGTAGTGAGTTATTTCCCCTATATGTGATGATGAAGCCTGGAGACCGCGGATGTGTATCCCCCGTAGAGAAGGAATACGCCAATTTCAATCATCATAAAGAGTTTACTCGCAGGTTGTGCAAAAGGTGGTTTCTACTACTATACCATCATTGATGGGGAATCACCGCGTTTCTCGTTTAATTCGCGCATCGTGTTTTTAATTATCATCAGGTGTCATCGTCGTGCCGACATTGATTAATATCTCATCGTTAGCCAAATTGGTGGTTGTTTCCCGGATGCTGCCTGGGAGATGAAGAAAGATACGGTTCTGTATGGTACCTGACCATGGTGCTCTGTCTATGCTTCCCCGCTCTTCTAGCTTTATTAAAATGAGTGTTGCGAATTTGTATTGGAAAATAAGACTGTAGCATAATCCAAACCACATCAAACATCGTTAGATCACTTAAAATATATGCCTGACATGATGATTGCAGTATACCTCAATGGTGAACATATGTGAAGTTCGTGTGGTTTTCACATGAAAAAAAAAAAAAAACAACTTGGGACTATATCCCCATGTCGCCGTGTGTGGTAGCAACGTAACTTTGCTGGAAGAAGAGCGGAGGGATATGAGCAAGCGTGAGACTATTCTTGTCCCGCATTCAAAGGGGACACATGGATCTCTTTCTCTGTCAATCAATTAGGTGTCATCTTCACAGTGAAGGTTGGATGCAATGGATCTCCAACACTGTTTGCCTCTCACCTTAATTATGCATTCTGCTTTCATCTCTTCATGTTATCTTCCCACTTGTATCAATATCTACATCTTTCTGGCGTGCAGTATGGTTTATTACCTTACCCAGCAGTATGGTTTATTTGTAAGAGTGTTATGTCTTTTAGCAGACGCTGTGGAGAAAAAAATTTGCAATTCCACATACCGCTTTCGAAATACAGCTGTGGGCGATGTGGAAGCAAACCACATTGGTCTAATTTTCATAAGTGGTATAAGTGCTGGCCGTTCAAAAAGCAATGGCACAGTTATTTTTCCCCACATCCTATTTACAAGACATCGCTGTCAAGACCAGCATTTTACCTTTGTTGATTTCTTGGCCAGATTACGCTCAGTAGTTTGCCATTGCAATGGCACACTACTGAATATAAATTATTTGCCAAGAAATCATAAATAACCACACATGCTAGGATTCACTACGACGTCATGTAAAGGATATGCAACAGTCTTTAAGGTGGCCGAAATATTTCAGTTGTCGTTTATTTGTGTCTGCCCGCCTGCCTGTCTGCCTGCCTGCCTGCCTGCCTGCCTGTCTGTCTGTCTGTCTGTCTGTCTGTCTGTCATTCTCATCAACTCTCATTTCATTCTCCGCGATCCAAGTAAAATTTCCCGCTAAATGCGTCTAATGACCCCTGCATACAATCTCATAACGCGTGTATTGTTTTGACTCTGTGGCTAATGTACAGTTCTTGTACTGGAGTCACTGTTGGCTAGGTAGAAACGCACTATAATTTTATTTGACAAAGGATAGAATTAGGGTGCTTGTCCAGCATGCTAGAGGAAGTATTAGGGGCTTGTCTAGCATGCTATAGGAAGTATTGTGCCGTGGTCACGGCATGCTAAGGTTGGTGATTAGTTCCTTTCTTCGTGGTCGTCCCTTCCCAAAGACATCTCCGGTATCTATTTCACGAGGTTGAGTCGACCCGGCATCCGGTAGAAAATAAACCACGTTTGTTCTCATGTAGTAATGAGTTTCCGTGACATCTTAATGCTCTACTGCGTAATATGGAAGCGCGGTGGTGTAGTCGCTAGACACTCAACTGCCGGCCTGGGGGACGTGGGTTCAAGTCAGCAGCGTGGGGGATTTTAAAAATTGACCTGGCATCTCAGGTCGAGCCAGACTACAATGGGCACCAGGAATTGTCTGTGTTAAGTTGAGCTGATGCCGGCTCCATGGCCGAGGGGTTAGCAGCTTTCTCCGCTAACCCCGAATACTCTCGTCACGTGACGCGACGAGAATTAGCAGTGGTTCGAATTGCAAAAGTGACTTATGAGAGTATGGAGCCGGTCGCTCAGAAAGTCGTTGCGTGCTGATGAGCGTAATCTAGCCTAGGAATCAACATACAGCTGAAAGATGCTGGTGTTGACCGCAATATCCTGAAACAGGATGGAAACGCGGGAAAAAAAAAAGTTGAGCTGATATAAGAACCGACATCACTGCACCCAGGACATTTCCATACGCGCTTCGTCCTCTCGTTCAACAGCCAGCGAACCGTCATACTACTAATCGTTCCCACCGCTATCTGATTGGAAGTTCTCCTGGTATTCCCTCTCAGTTTTGAGATTCTACCAGAACCCCTGCCAATCCCCCGCAATCTCATTCTTTCCACATACGGGTTTTCATTCTGTTCCTCCACCTTCTCACCTGGTCCCACAGGTGCAGGACCACCTCTTCCTTGTCCATAGGTAATTGACCACCAAGAGGTGCATTCTATGTCTGCCTATCAGCTTGCTCATTCCCCCATACTCCCACATGGCCAGTGCAAAAAAAAAAAAATCCATACAATTCTTACAATTTATGGTCTCTGAAGCCAGGTGAGCCATTCCACACGAAACATTCCTTTTTCCACTTTACTAAGCATACTCATTGAGTCCGTGATGAAGACAATGTGTGTTGCATTGGTCTCCTCTAACCAACGGAATGCCGCTGTGTCTGCTTTCACCTCCATTCTCATGCTGGAGGTCGTAGCCTCATATGCCATACTCTCCTTTGTCAAGAATCGCCCATTAGCGTTCGCATTGAAACCCCAACCACATCGTCTGTTTCTCACCACTGACCCATCAGTATAGATCACTATGTCACCTTGATGTACATTACTCCGAATCAGTTGTTGCACCTCAAACTCTGTGCGGCCCGCTGCCCATTCTCTTGGAATTGCCTTTGGGAGTAAAGGCGCCCGGTTTGATACTGACCACATTATCCACCAAGTGCCGACTCTTCTTCTTCTTCTTCTTCTTCTTCTTCTTCTTCTTCTTCTTCTTCTTCTTCTTCTTCTTCTTCTTCTTCTTCTTCTTCTTCTTCTTCTTCTTCTTCTTCTTCTTCTTCTTCTTCTTCTTCTTCTTCTTCTTCTTCTTCTTCTTCTTCTTCTTCTTCTTCTTCTTCTTCTTCTTCTTCTTCTTCTTCTTCTTCTTCTTCTTCTTCTTCTTCTTCTTCTTCTTCTTCTTCTTCTTCTTCTTTCTTCTTCTTCTTCTTCTTCTTCTTCTTCTTCTTCTTCTTCTTCTTCTTCTTCTTCTTCTTCTTCTTCTTCTTCTTCTTCTTCTTCTTCTCTTCTTCTTCTCTCTTCTTCTTCTTCTTCTTCTTCTTCTTCTTCTTCTTCTTCTTCTTCTTCTTCTTCTTCTTCTTCTTCTTCTTCTTCTTCTTCTTCTTCTTCTTCTTCTTCTTCTTCTTCTTCTCTTCTTCTTCTTCTTCTTCTTCTTCTTCTTCTTCTTTCTTCTTCTTCTTCTTCTTCTTCTTCTTCTTCTCTCTTCTTCTTCTTCTTCTTCTTCTTCTTCTTCTTCTTCTTCTTCTTCTTCTTCTTCTTCTTCTTCTTCTTCTTCTTCTTCTTCTTCTTCTTCTTCTTCTTCTTTCTTCTTCTTCTTCTTCTTCTTCTTCTTCTTCTTCTTCTTCTTCTTCTTCTTCTTTCTTTCTTCTTCTTCTTCTTCTTCTTCTTCTTCTTCTTCTTCTTCTTCTTCTTCTTCTTCTTCTTCTTCTTCTTCTTCTTCTTCTTCTTCTTCTTCTTCTTCTTCTTCTTCTTCTTCTTCTTCTTCTTCTTCTTCTTCCTTCTTTCTTCTTCTTCTTCTTCTTCTTTCTTCTTCTTCTTCTTCTTCTTCTTCTTCTTCTTCTTCTTCTTCTTCTTCTTCTTCTTCTTCTTTCTTCTTCTTCTTCTTTCTTCTTCTTCTTCTTCTTCTTCTTCTTCTTCTTCTTCTTCTTCTTCTTCTTCTTCTTCTTCTTCTTCTTCTTCTTCTTCTTCTTCTTCTTCTTTCTTCTTCTTCTTCTTCTTCTTCTTCTTCTTCTTCTTCTTCTTCTTCTTCTTCTTCTTCTTCTTCTTCTTCTTCTTTCTTCTTCTTCTTCTTTCTTCTTCTTCTTCTTCTTCTTCTTCTTCTTCTTCTTCTTCTTCTTCTTCTTCTTCTTTTCTTCTTCTTCTTCTTCTTCTTCTTCTTCTTTCTTCTTCTTCTTCTTCTTCTTCTTCTTCTTCTTCTTCTTCTTCTTCTTCTTCTTCTTCTTCTTCTTCTTCTTCTTCTTCTTCTTCTTCTTCTTCTTCTTCTTCTTCTTCTTCTTCTTCTTCTTCTTCTTCTTCTTCTTCTTCTTCTTCTTCTTCTTCTTCTTCTTCTTCTTCTTCTTCTTCTTCTTCTTCTTCTTCTTTTCTTCTTCTTCTTCTTCAGCGTTCCGAGCCATTGAGGATCTTTGCTGCAGATACAATCCGTCTCCATTCGTCTCTCTGGTTGACCTTCTCTTGCCACAAGTGCCGACTGGTCTTTGAAAATATAGTCGTCTTGAGGTGTGTAAAATAGCCCGTTACTTTACTTACTGAGTAATATTTACATCATCTATAATTTATACAGTATACAATATAATCTATACAGTACACAATATAATTTATACAGTGTACAATATTATCTATACACTAAGCAATATACTCCATCCATCCATCATGTGCCATGTCGATAAGCGTGGGCGGTCATGTTCTGCCATCTCACTCGATCACCAGAGTCGTGGATCAGCTCCGTGTTCCTGTCTCGACCATGCACGTGGCCAAGCCATCCAGGTATTTACTTCTCGGTCTTCCCCTTGGTCTCCTCCCTTCGATCTTGCCAGTTGTCACGAAGTTCTCCAAGTAATTTCTTTTAATAACATGTCCATTTAAAATCAATAACAGGAAAGACATTATTGAAGGAAGATGCTATAAAGAAGAAGTGGAATGAGTATCTAAGAGTATTACATGATTGAGAAAGGGAAGAATTAACAGAAGATAGTAACTTAGAAGGTCCACCTGTTTTAAAAGAAGTAGTTGACGCTATTAAACATATGAAGAAAGGAAAAACAGCTGAGACAGATGAATAACAATAGAAGAATTAGAAGTACTGACCAAAATGGTGAATGATATTTACAGCAGTGGATATCTACCGAGTGATATGCTGAAATCAGTATTTATAGCTATACGAAAAAGACCATGAGAAACTGAATGCGAAGATTTTCGTAAAATTACTCCATAAACAATGTCACTAAGCTTCTACTCAGAATTATAATGAGAAGAACAAGATAGAAAATAAAAATGGAAATTGGCGAAGAACGTATGGATTTGTGGAAGGAAAGGGTACAAACAATGCAGTATATACATTATGGATGCCGTGATCTGGTTTATAGGATTGCAGATCACGGCATCGTTCAGGAAAAAGTGCGGTCTGTACGAAGAGACCGTGCAAAGTGGCCCTCCACGAGTGTTGGTCACAAGAGCGTGAAAAGCGCCCGGGACGCTTTGTGAGAGGATAAAACGTCACCTTCAAGATCAGTTGGGATTGAGCCATAGTCAAGTGTGGACCTGGTTCTCGTGTCAAGTAGTGATGGCCATACAATGTGCCGCTACAGTACTAATTAGATTTACAGTCATTGTGTCGATAGACATGTTGTGTAAATGATAATGTGAACTATCTAATACCTGGAGTCAATATAATAGTTAAAACTACACCCGTGTTGTGTCATTGAGGAAATGTCGAGTTGTGTTCTAAATCATGAGTTGTTACGGATTGTGCAGAGTGGAAGAATTTAACCATAACATAACTTAATGTAATAACGGAGATGGCTACAGTGAGAAGAAAACACATCGTCAGGCAGAAAGGCATTGGCACAGAAATGTGACCACAGAAGTAACAGATGTATAATATATATCGCCACGCTAAAAGTCCAGATATCTGCATCCAGCGCTCGGGTAATATATGCGCCACAATATGAACAGCAATTACGTTTGAGCGTTGGAGTAAAAATCCCAACTACATACGCTGATCCCTGGCACCAATATAAATATAAATAGAGAAACAGAAAGACGTATGTTCGTGCTTCATAGATTAGAAATAGGCATTTGATAAAGTAAAACATGATGAGCTGATTACAATATTGGAACATATTAACATTGATCGGAAGGATCTCAGAATAATAAAGAATATTTACTGGAACCAAGTAGCAGCGATTAAAATTAGAAATAAAGAGGGCAATTATGAACCAATAAAGGTAGGAGTACTACAGGGATGTGTCATGTCACCGGATCTCTTCTCCCTCTATAGCAAAGTAATAATGAGAGAGATCAAAGAGAAGTCAGGAATACTATCGGAGGTTATAATATCAACAATATACGCTTTGCAGATGACACAGTATTGTTTGCGGATAATGCAACAGATCTACAACAATTGCTGGATATTGTAGTAACAGAGAGTGCAACCAAAGGACTCACCTTCAATATCAAGAAAACAATAACAATGGTGATATCAAAGAAAACGATGACACCAAAATGTGAAATATAAATAAAAGGGAAAATTCTTAAGCAAGTGGATATTTTTAAATACCTAGGAGCATTTATAACATCAGATGGAAGATGCACAACATAGATTAAGAGCAGAATAGGGCAAGCAAAGGCTGCATTTAGGAAAATAAAGAGTATCCTATGCAATAAGTCACTATCATTGAATGTAAGAAAGAGAGTGTTAAAGTGCTATATAGAATCCGCATTGCTGTATGGCAGTGAACCTTGTAATGTAAATGAACAAATTAGGAAGAATTTGGAAGCAACAGAGGTGTGGTTCTTAACACGAATGTTGCGAATTCCTTGGACTGCCAAAGTTACTAACAACGACTGCTTGAAAGAGGCTAATGAAACTATAACATTATATTCAACAATAAGAAAGAGACAAACAGCTTTCTTTGGTCATGTGATCAGAAGAGAAGCATTGGAGAACATCGTGACAACTGGTAAGATCGAGGGGAAGAGAGGCAAGGGCAGACCAAGAGAAATGAGGCTGGATGGCTTGGGACAGTGGCATGGAGGACTATCACCAGCACAGTTGATCCAGAAAACTAAAGACCGAGATCTGTAGAAAATCATGAGCGTCTACGCCAGCCGGCATGGCATTTGATGATGATGATGATTATGACAGTACACACTACAATCTATACAGTAGACATTATTGTCTGTACAGTACACAATATCTATACAGTGCACAGTATAATCTGTACACTTCACAATACAATCTATACACTACACAATATAATCTATACAGTATATAGTATAATCAATACAGTACACAATATAATCTATACAGTACACAATATAATCTATACAGCACACAATATAATCTATACAGTACACAATATAATCTATACAGTATACAATATAATCTATACAGTACACAATATAATCTATACAGTACACAATATAATCTATACAGTACACAATATAATCTATACAGTACACAATATAATCTATACAGTACACAATATAATCAATACAGTACACAATATAATCTATACAGTACACAATATAATCTATACAGTATACAATATAATCAATACAGTACACAATATAATCTATACAGTACACAATATAATCTATACAGTACACAATATAATCAATACAGTACACAATATAATCTATACAGTACACAATATAATCTATACAGTACACAATATAATCTATAAACTACACAATTCAATCTATACAGTGTACAGTATAATCTTGTCAGAGTCTCACATGGAGTCGGTATGAACATAAAGATAGAAGGGAATTAGAGAAGGGACACAACCCCAATACAAGGGAGACACACTCGAATGCTCGAACAATCTAGAGCCTTCGAGAAGAATAGGTCAGTTCGCCTACAGCTCCGTGGACACAGGGGGAACCCGCTGACCGCGTGCCAGGACCTGTTACACGAGAAGCTCGAGGAGAGTTACAGCCCGTGTCCGATCGAGACACGTTAGAGGGCAGACGCCGACTAGACATCGAAGAAGCAACAGGGCTTAACTTAAGGGGGACTTGATAGATTGAACCCAAGTGTATTTAGGAGTGTGACTCATAAGATAGATAGATGATAGAGTTTGTTGTAATGATCATGTATGATTGCTTTGTTATGAACTCCTGTGATATGCAACTCAAATGTAGCTGGCTGCGAAAACCATTCTTCGCCAGCTTACTGAGTCTAGGGGTATGATTCTCGCTTCGGATGCGAGAAGTCCCGGGTTCAAATCCCGGACGAGCCCCCAAATAGCCTGTCAACGTCCTAGATACCTAGGCAAATAGCCTGTCAACGTCCTAGATACCTAGGGGAATGCAACTCGGGTTCATACAGGCAACAAACTCCGTTCTGATATTATCTGACATAATTTATTTACAGTAAGCTGGCGAAGAACGGTTTTCGCAGCCAGCTACATTTGAGTTGCATATCACAGGAGTGCATAACAAAGCAATCATACATGATCATTACAACAAACTCTATCATCTATCTATCTTATGAGTCACACTCCTAAATACACTTGGGTTCAATCTATCAAGTCCCCCTTAAGTTAAGCCCTGTTGCTTCTTCGATGTCCAGTCGGCGTCTGTCCTCTAACGTGTCTCGATCGGACACGGGCTGTAACTCTCCTCGAGCTTCTCGTGGAACAGGTCCTGGCACGCGGTAAGCGGGTTCCACCTGTGTCCACGGAGCTGTACGCGAACTGACCAATCCTTCTCGAAGGCTCTAGATTGTTCGAGCATTCGAGTGTGTCTCCCTTGTATTGGGGTTGTGTCCCTTCTCTAATTCCCTTCTATCTTTATGTTCATACCGACTCCATGTGAGACTCTGACAAATCTATACAGTACACAATATAATATATACAGTACACAATATAATCTATACAGTATACAGTGTTTCTATACAGTGCAGTGCACAATATATATATATATATATATATATATATATATATATATATATATATATATATATACACACACACATATATATACAGTGCACAATATAATCTATACATTACACAATGTTATGTATACACTATACAATACAATCTATACACTATAAATATAATATATACAGCTACCAGGAGAACTTTCAGTCAGATAGCGGTGGTAACGATTAGTGGGATTATGACTAATCCCTGTCTGTTGAAAGTGGACGGAGCGCGTATGAAAATATCCTAAGTGCAATGATGTGGGTTTTTATGTCAACCCAACTCAACTCAATGTATACAGTATTCAATGTGATGTATACACTGTACAATATAATCTATACAGTGTACAATATAATCTATACAGTGTACAATATAATCTATACAGTATACAATGTTATCGATACAGTATACAATATAATCTACACATTAAATTAAAATACAAATGATCATTTCACACGTCTACAGGAGCATTTATTATCGAGGCGTATTACTTATGCTGCTGTCCCCATATTTTTATAGACCAGTCTGAACTGGATGTTGTAAATATCACGAAACCGTCTGTACAAGCCAGGACATTTCCTGGTACTCACTAGTTTTAAGTTGGTTGACCTGGCAGCTCAATTCAATTAGAAGAAATCCACCTCTAAGAGGATTCGAACACATGAACACCAGACCGACAGACGAGCATGCTAGCCACTGTGCAGCTGCGGCTTATACACCGGGGCCTGTTTAAATAGACATTAAGTTTGTGTTTCTTCATCCGGGAAGCTGTGGCTTAGGAGATCATGAACCTACGTTTGACAATTCCCCGACATACTGAGTCTAGGGTTCACAATCTGCCGCGGACGATTTAATATCAGATCGCTTTGCGTTGATGTCGATGATACGAGGTGTCGGTCATTCATCAAGTAACGGCAAGCTACTGAAATAAACAACTGCTTAGTCAATCGCAAACAGTTAGTTGCATATCCTTTACAGGACCTCGCTGACAAACCTAGCATTTTTTTGGCTATTTGTGATTTTTTGGCAAGTTTGCGTTTCAATGGTTTGCCATTGCTTTCTGAACGACCGGCACTCGTATCTATATGAAACCATCGCAAGGCGATCTTCTGCCAAATCACCCACAGCTTTGCTTCAAACGCGATATGCGGGATTGTGAACTGCGTCTGTAACCCCTTTGTCCCAAAGTTGGCTAGTAAATCACAAATAACCAATAAATTAAAGGGGGTATTGCAGCCGTAAAGGACATTAAACTAACTTTCTTCCTTCCATTTGAGACAGACAAGAGGACCATGTGTGTTGGGAAGACAATTCCTTATCCACTGTAATAGCGACAGTTACCACAGCCAAGATGCACTTTTTGAGGGAGCCATTAATCAACAAGTGATGACACGACGCATCTCGCATGGATTTCATTACTTTGTGCTACGAAGCTTCCTTAACATTTTTATGCGTTGCTGCGTAATATTTGTATAATCTACATACTATTAAATAACGACAACCGATACAATAAATGTGTCAACAGAAATAGCTCGTTCGTTAGATCATAAATAAACACACATGTATTGTCTGCGCTCATAGCAGTATAGGAAAGAAGTAGAGACTAGAGGACACGCTACACAACATAACAATTTAAAGCTATAGTTACCGACCAGGATTTCTACCTGTACTTCGACACACGACCAACTAGACCATCCTCCTCATTAGCCAGGTCTGCCATCCACCTGAACACTCAGCTATGGAATATAAACAGAATCGTAACTATCCATTGAAATAGCACCATACGTCTAAGAATTGTATATTAAACCAGCATAGGTCAAATGTTAGTTAGTCAATTAGTTAGCTAGTTAGCCAGTTAGTCAGACAGTTAGTCAGTTAATCGTTTAGTTAGTTAGTCAGTCAGTAGGTTAGTTAGTAAGATAGTTTGTTAGTTAGTTAATCAGTCAGTCTCATTCAGTCATTCTGTCAGTTAGTATGTCAGTCAATCAGTTAATTATCAGTCAGTCAATTATTTAGTTAGTCAATCAGTTAGTTAGTTAATACGCTAGATAGTTAGAGTATCCTCACTGCATATCGAATCACTTAGTCCATAAGTACTCGCATCCTCTCCTCATCATCTCCATCAGTGTGCAGGGATCGACAACACCAATTCTGTAACGGATATATGTATAAAGGGAGCGCAATTATGGAAAATGAGCAGTTTGTAGTATCTAAGTTTCAATGTTGGTTGTCCGTGGAAATGTGATAACAGAAATTAAAAGAACAAACATTGCTCTGCAAAAACTAAAGAATGAAAAACAATTATGAATTAGAACAGACCGAAAAAGGGGTTAAACGGCAAGTGAATCGACTTCATTGCACCTTGTTTTATACCATAGGGCTCGGTCTATTGCCACAGGGCGGCCTACCAAAAGCCTCGAACAGAGCACGATCCATAGCTCCAGCGACTACCCCCAGGAGAAAACTACTCAGAGAAAACTACACTCGTGAACCCAACGACGTAGGCCGGATTGAAACCACAACCTTCTGAGCACGAGGCATGCGGTGTAACCACTTCGCAACGGCGATCCCAGAAGTATTAAAAAAAAAAGAGAATACTGGGAGCATATGTAATTCCTGTTACAACATACGGGTGTGGAATTTAAACATTCAACAAATCATAGGAAAGTCTGGTATCTCTGAGCCATTCACAACAGGTGTTTGCAGAAGAGTATTACAAATGCATTGGACGAAAAAGGAGAACAAACAGATGTATCCAACAAGAACTCAAGAAATAAATAAAATATGCGTTATTAAGACAAATAGAATTGAGGAAAATGTAATATTTTGGGCATGGAAAAAGATATGGAAGTCAGAAAACGATAATTATGAATAGAGATTTACCAAGAACGCTGAGTAAAGGAAGAAAATAACATAGATTGATTCAAGACGTGATAGATAATTGCAAACACAACAGCAACTAGCTTGTGATAGATAACAAATTCGAAAGACTGTTATGGGAGAAAAGTCCTGCACAAAATAAGGTACTTGATGATAATGATGGTTATGAGGATGATGATGATGACATACGATTAAACCCCTTTTGTAGAATATTGTTTTATTATGCAATTTATTATTTATGCCCTCGTTACTCCGCAATTTATTACCATCGGTGCGGTTTATGTATGCCTGACCTTGATTTATTATTACACCGAGCTTACAAACTGAAGATAGGTAGTGAACATAAATGCGTACCTTGACAGCTCCTTCCGCGACTTATGGCGTTGGTTGGGGCGTACGTCAACAGCCTTCTGCCAGTTATTTCACATAAAGCACAGATATTCCTACATGTTCTTTTTCTTCTTCTTTATTCCTCCACTGCACCCTGACCCTAATCTAACCCACACTAAACTCCCCTGCCTGTGGCTGCCTCCCGCTGCCTCCCGCAGCTCCCCCCATGTCTTATCCACATTATTCACCTCCGCATCTAATTCTCTTCTCCTTGTGGAGACTCCGTGGCGAAGTAATTACGCCACCTGCCTCATGATCCGAAGGTTGTGAGGTCGATTCCGGGCCACCTCGTTCGGTTCACGAGTGCAGTTGTCTCGGAGACTCCCGAGGGTCGTCGCTGGATCTACAGAGTTCATGCTTCGAGCGATACTTTCGGCAGAACGCCAAGCGGAAAAAGACACAGCCATATGGGAAAACACCTGGTGCAATGAAGTCGATCCTCTTGTCTTGTCGTTTAGTTTAGTCAACGGATCAACATCACGGCACACGGGTGTAACCCATAAGTGCTCCGTTCTCTCCTAACTCAAACCGGAGTCCGGAGATTCTCAGCTCAGTGCACGAACTTCATAGCACCGGGGATGATCCTGAAATACTTTGGGTAGATTTTTAACTCGAAATTTTGCCCGAACAGTGCCGTTAGGCTACTCTTTGTCGATTTCCAACTATCAAGGGCTTTTTTACGTGTGCAACAATACACACGGGCGTCCGATCTCACTACTCAGAGACCAGGGGTACTTTTGTTACTAGAAGTCTAAGTGAAAAAAAAAAATCCCTGCCGTCACCGGGGCTTGAACCCAAGACCTCCAGCACTCGAGCGGACACCGTACCTCGAGACCACTCAGCCCCCTCTTGTCTTTTAAATCTCATTGAAACTCTATCTCCTTATGTTTTTAGGTCTCCGTCTATTTTGCCTGCCCTGTGTGTTTCATAGAAAGGGTTTCTAGTTTTATTATTATCAGGTTGCCTCAGTGTGTGTCCTATTCAGCGCTTGCATCTATTCCTTACCTCTTGATTCGCTGGAACCCATTTAGTTCTCTCCATAATCTCCGCACTCCTCCATATCCATGAAGACCGGTATTGAACATAAATGCATACCTCGACAGCTTGTTCCTTGACTTATTACGTTAGTTGTCGTGTACGGCAACAGCCTTCTGTCAGCCATTTCACATGAGATCATACACATTCCTACATGTTCGCCTTCTTCTGCCCTCTATCCCCCCCCCCCCCTTCCACCACTGGAGTCCTAGCCTTCCTATCCGCTGCTACCTCCTGCAGCTTAATCCATGCCTTCTCCATTTTATTCACCTCTATTTCTATTTCTCTTCTCTATGTGTTTTAGGTGTTCCCCTATTTCGTTCGCCTTGCGGGTTCCTGAACAAGGACTTTCTAATTATACTATTATCAAGTTGTCTCAGTGTATGTCCTGTTCAGCGCTTGCGTCTGTCCCTCACATCTTAATTCGCTGGAATCTTCTTCTTTCTCCCCATAAGCTCCGTATTCATCAATGTTATGATATGACACCGTCCAGCATTCTTTTCTGTAGGCCTGTCTCATTCTCTCTCGCCTTCCAACTATCCCTTTGTCGTATTTCAGATTTCCGTTTCACATGATAAGCCCAAAGAATGTCTTTAATTATAATGTTGCATGTACTAAGCAGGGCGTTGCGACCAACCCTAGGTTTATTGTCAAAGCAATTTTACGTTCAATAGTTTGCCATTGCTTTCTGACTGAGAAGTCAACGTTTAAGTCCAACTTAACGCCGGTGTAGGGATTGAGCGTCTTACCTCGTCATAAGCGCACCATAAGTTAAAAGGCAAATGCTCTTATCTTTCCTGACACGTCGACTGCTACAAGAATGTCTCCTGATTAAACATCCATGTCTGAGAACACGCGCGTGTTCTCGTCGTGAGCTTGTTTCTGCCAGTACTGTTTTATTACTCTTTGTAGCTGTCTGTGGTGCTCTTATCATTATTCTATAGAATCACGTTTCTGCAGAAATTGTTATTTTAGGAGGCAGACAATGCAGCAGTGAAAGGAAACCACTATCCTTAATACCAGGAACAAATTAGAATTAACCTATAATCAAATAAGTTGACTTATAAACATTATAATGTAAAAATTATCCCCAACATCTAATGAGCAGATGGGCTACTGCTTTGGGGAATTCAGAATAGCCAGCCTCAAATTACTCCCTACATATCCAGGCTGCAGATGTTGAGCCATATATCAAATGTGTGAAACCGTCTAAAAATTAAAACAGGAATAGCTTTCAAACATTTGAACGATGGGAAAACCGCTGATCCAGATTACATCACAGTAGAAGTTATTAAAGCTAATATAAACACATGAACTGAACTAATAAATTATTTATTAAAGTATGGGGCACAGAAGAAATACCAGCAGACCGGAGAGAAGGATGTTTCTCTGCGATAGAAAGGAGATCTACGCTAATACACAAATTATAGAGGGACATTGTTATTGTCAGTTCTGGAGAAAGCATTAATCAGGATCATTCTCGAGAGATTAAGAGTTGCCACTGAGGGACGAATATACAGGCTTTCAACCAATCAGATTCCGCACAGACAGATAACCACAATATCGATAATAATACAGCATATAACTGAACCAAACTCCGCACTTTGCTTTGGATTATGGACTATGAAAAGGCCATTGACAGAGAATCCCTTTAGAATTTGTTGAAGCAATCCACAGAAAATAATTCATGTAATAAGGACTACATATAAAAACATCAAAAGGAGAGATTTTCATCATCAAAAACTAACAGATACATTAGAAATAGGCACAGGAGTTAGAACATGGATTCCCTTGTCACATTTATTGTTCTGACTATCTGTAGATTAGTTTATGAAGACAACAATAACTACCCCCTGAAATTGAATTTAATGGAATCTCACAAAGCCCACGCACAAATTCAGAAACAAGATAAACAAATTTTATGGGAAGTCACAACAATAAGGTCTAAAAACTCATATGGGAAAGACAAAGATAATAAGAATAAACCAAGTGAATGGGAACCCAATCTCCCTCGGTGAAGCCTTACTTCATGAAGTTGAGACTTTCACGTATTTAGGTTGCAATGTAGACAAAGATTGGGGAGGAGGGTGGAGAAAAGGCGAACCTTCAGGCCTAGAGAGACAACAGTGGAAGATAAACTCTATGGACCGCTGAGTGAACTAAAAAAAGACTGTTAGATTCATACAAGAGACAACATTGCAGTTATAAACATATTTCAGTCGAACGAAAGAAGAAGAAGAAGAAGATAGAGATATTAAAATAAGAATACATAGCCAAGAGGTACTTTCATTGCACTAGGTAATCTGTGAAAGATAACAGAAATTAAGCAGACTGTTGCAAAGCCCTTGTCTAGCTGCCTACTCTTGCTTATATTAAGCGATTTATTATAAATACACTTTGTATATGTTCATGTTAATATTAATAGTTTACGATAAATAGTTTGGCTTAGGAAATCTGGCTTAGCACAGGCCACCTGGCAACTTGCCACGGAAAGGTTTACCTGCCTAACACATACCTCTTTCCGGTCTCATTACCTCCGCTGATCTGGACAGCAACACACAGTCGGGAGCCGTTGTTAGCAGTCCGAAGTGGACATACACATTTTAATACATTAAAAGTATTCATGGTCTAATTTCAACCACACATTTATTAATGTTGTTTTAAAAGTCGACAGGGTCGACTTCATTGCACCGGGTTTTATCCCATATGGCTCGATATCTTTCCGCAGCACGGAAAGCGTAGCACAAAGCACGAACTCCGTAGCTTTTAGCGACGTGCCACAGGAGTCTCCGAAACATTTGACTCGTAAACCGAAGGACGCGGCCCGGAATCGAACCCACAACCTTCGGAGCACGAGTCAAACGGCTTGACCACTTCGCCACAGAGACTCCCAAAAATACAGGTTCTACCGAGATTTGAACTCGGATCGCAGGATTCAGAGTCCTGAGTGCTAACCATTACACCATGGAACCGATATATATATATATATATATATATATATATATATATATATATATATATATATATATATATATATATATATATATATATATATATATATATATATATATATATATAATCTACATGCAATCATATCATATTCACCATAATTCATTATATTCAATCATAAATCATATGCAATCATATATTAATGTTGTGAGCGCCCGACAGGTGTAGCGAGGAGAATCTGATATTGGAACGGGGAATTTTAATGGTATCACCTCACAAGTTATATCGCCAACTGCAACAACAGTACCAACAGTGTACCAATGAAATGACAGCGATTCCGCATAAAACATTGACACACGGCCACAGTTATAAATCGTTGTTCCGGGACACTTCTTGACAGTAGTTATTTCTTTAAACCCATTGAATAGGGTAATAATTAAATTACATGGACGCACATAGTCCACCAAATAATCTACAGCAAGATTTCGTATGAACATTGTGTAAACTAAAAAGCAAAACCTTTAAGAAGGACATTCTAAGTAACCACAGTTCGTAGTGAAGACAACATACACCTACACAGTTGACAGCGAGAAAGAGCAGAGGAGCGACCGTGGAAGACGCTATAGACGAACCTAATGGAGTGATAGATTGCGTTAAGTACCAAATACCAGCCTGGCGCTAATACAACCACCACGTGTACCACGTCATGTGCCTAGTGATTATAAACTAATAACCAAGAGTGTTACTCCTATTACGACCATACATCTTTTATTTTATAGTATTGTCTCTAATAATTATTCTATTCTCCCCATACTCCAAATTTTGTAATAAACCATAATATCTGTTTCGGAGATATTACTAAACTGTAACCATAGCAATTGAGTGCATTGCATCTTTTAACAACACTTAGATCGGAGTGAGCCAGAGTAAGATAGTTGTTGTGTTAAATATTTGTCTCTCAATCGTCCTGTTGTACGAAAGAAGACTGTGGGTTCTTTTTCTTTGCAGGAATCGCGTGGCGGGGAATAACTAAGTCTGCTGCCTTAATTTTGGTTCAGCGGATCGCTTTACATTTCCTCATCCTGCACCACTGTAAAGAGTTTAGATTTCTACTGGGACCGGTATCTTTGTACCTCCAGCACCTGACGAGCCGAATTTATCTTCTCTTCCTTCAGTGGGTAAACTTTCCTAGGGTAGTCTTTTTGTCATTCTACTTTATTTGTGAGGGTTTCTCTCTACTGTAGGTGACCACGCTACACTGACCATCAAACTTAGAATTGTCATCCCTAACGTTAAATCAGTACGACTGTAGCCACCAGAAACAGTGGCGAAGTGGTAACACCGTCTGCTTCGCGCTCCGAAGGATGTGGGTTCGATTCGAGGCTACGGAGTTCGTGCTTTGTGCGACGCTTTCGTCAGGCCGTTGTGCAGAAAGGGATCGAGCCATATGGGATAAAATCCGGTGCAATGAAGTCGACTCTCTTGTCTTTTAACCATTGTTAAACATCAGAAACACTGAGGCCAACAAAGACAATTACTATTCAGCTACAAATATTCATTACTTAGACGTCGATGTGGCTGAAGAGTTAAGAGTGCGCGCTCATATACTTCCCGTTCGCTGATGGCGAGTTAGGGCGTTCAGTCCCTTCACCGGCATTAAGTATAACTTAAACGCTGACTTCTCGTTCTGAAAGCAATGACAAACTTTTTTTTTTTTGCATATCCCTTACAGGACGTTGAATGACAAACTACTGAACGTAAAATTGTGAACACATCTCATCTATTCATTAATTGGTTCCTGTGAAGAATAAAAAGATTAAAATTATGTGACAGAATCAGAGAGAGAGAGAGAGAGAGAGAGAGAGAGAGAGAGAGAGAGAGAGAGAGAGAGAGAGAGAGAGAGAGAGAGAGAGAGGGAGGGAGAAACACTAACATGATGATCAATTCCATATGGCATAGACTATATGTAAGAGATAACATGAAACAAACAGTCAGAAGACAAGCTGAGAAACATAATGACAATGGAAATGTGGTCTCTCTATAGAAAAGCAAGGAATACAAAGGACGAAAAAAAAAAAAAACAATGAGGCGATCCTTCAAGCATAAATGAAAGCAGTAAATTAATTAGAAAAATTAATCGTAGACAGTAAAGATTTTGTGGGCATGTAATAAGGAGATATAAACTTGAAAACATAATGACAACTGCCAAGGCTGATGTAAAAAGAGCAAAGAAAATACGAAGAGATAAATACAATGATGGGTTTAGGCACGTGACGAAATCGGGACAAGAACATCTAATCTGGCCCAAATGATTGCCTGAGATGGGGAATCATGGCCTCCCACGCTTATCGGCACGCCTCATGATGATAATGACAACATGCAAAACGTTTTCTTGCCATCGTGACAAAATAGAGATGTGGTTAGTTAGTTGCATATTCTTTACAGGACGTGGCAGTCAACCCCAGCGTTGTTTGACTGTTTGTGATTTCTTGGCACATTTGCGTTCAGTACGATGTGGTACTATACCGATATTTTCGCCAGTAAGCGGCACGCACGGGCAATAGCAATAAAACAGTAGTAGTAGTAGTAGTAGTAGTAGTAGTAGTAGTAGTAGTAGTAGTAGTAGTAGTAGTAGTAGTAGTAATAGCAGTAGTAGTATAAGTAGTAGTAGTAGTAGTAGTAGTAGTAGTAGTAGTAGTAGTAGTAGTAGTAGTAGTAGTAGTAGTAGTAGTAGTAGTAGTAGTAGTAGTAGTAGTAACTGTAGTACCGGCTCCGTGGAGAAGTGATTGATGACGCAGTTCGAAATACAACTGCGGGGGATTTGGCAGCAGACCGCCTTGTGTTGGTTGTTTTACGAAATGGTATGGGTGCCCGTCGTTCAGAAAGCAATGGCAAACTACTGAACGTAAACTTGCCAAGAGATCACAACAGAAATAATGCTGGTGTTTACTGTGACATCCTGTAAAAGATATGCAACTAACAGTAGTAGTAGTAGTAGTAGTAGTAGTAGTAGTAGTAGTAGTAGTAGTAGTAGTAGTAGTAGTAGTAGTAGTAGTAGTAGTAGTAATAGTAGTAATTGTAGTAGTAGTAGTAGTAGTAGTAGTAGTAGTAGTAGTAGTAGTAGTAGTAGTAGTAGTAGTAATATAAGTAGTAGAGTAGTAATAATAATACATAACAAGTCCCGGAGCGTGCTGTGGGTAGTGGAAGTTTTAGGACCATCACATTCTGCAGGCCCGAGTGCACGAATAGCGAACGACGGGAACTTAACCAAACACGTGTCCGACAGCACTCATGCCATTTTCAGCGTAATATTCTAATCGTTACAGCTAACGCGTCCGCTCATAATAATAATAATAATAATAATAATAATAATAATAATAATAATAATAATAATAATAATAAAATAATAATAATAATAATAATAATACAGTAATAATAATAATAATAACTGGCACCTTGTCGTCTTGACAGATGATAGTTTGTTACACAGTGCTTCAAAAAATGCACAATAGCTACAACCCATGGCAGTAGCGAATGTAACTGATCAATCTAATTCGTGCGGTAAATGTTCGTCCACAATGGATGCATGTGAGCACATGGTCATTTCCAGCAACACGCACCATCTGACGTCTCAAACGCTCAGTGTGTGACCTATCTGCAATCATTTCATCCTTTGTCTTTATTCAATTTCTGATCTTCACCCTCTATGAACCGCGATCATCGGCGACTTGCTGCCAATGTGCAATAGCAATGCCTGCATTAATCATGCCCCGCTTACATACGTCTTTGCATCGTAGTAGAGGCCGACCCCGAAATCTTTTACCCATATGTTGTTTTATTTTTTAAAAAGAGGGTCCTTTGGTATTCTACCATCATCCATCTGCCTAACGTGTCATATGCATCTAAATCTACGAAGAATGGGCATGAAAAAGACCGTCACAATACCCAACCTTTCCAATACTTTAGTAGTATTTATGATCTTAGCCTGCCACGTAATAGTATCCTTCGCAGACAACGTATATGAACGCCGCTTAAACGTTTATTATGATGAAAATGATGATGATGATGATGATGATGATGATGATGATGATGATAACAATAAAAGTTACACTTTTTTGGTGCTTCGATCTTAGATCTAAAACGTAAAATCGGCAGGGCGTGCTGTTGCCAGGCAACGTGTTGGCTGGTTGTAATAAAACATCTCGAACCCAATCAGCCTTTAAAAAACAAACATCTTTTTAATTATTTGAGATGAGAAATTTCACCAGGTTTTAGAGATGGGCACTTAGCCACACTTAGTCATCCTCTTCTCAACAGCAACCGGAGCAGCAGCAGCAACAACAACAACAAGAAAAGGTCTTTAAATCGTAGTATTGAATTCCTTGTTCGCCTTCTATCTTGGGGTGTGGAGGGATCTTAACCCTTTGAACCCTGGGGTTCCCGGGTAATTACCCGTTCTTTAGCATACTAATAATGTTTCAATATTTCAATCTGAAAAAGACATTATTTCTAGAAAAAAAAATCATTGGTGAACAACAAAAAGAAACATAGGAAATGTTTCCAAGTGATTAAAAAAAATCATATTTATGCATTTGGATCGGTTCATCCTGTGCATTACGAAGTTGTCCTTCCATGTGTTCCCCCACAACTCGGCTAGGGATAAGTGGCTCATTACGATGGAAATTTCCGACAAATTGTTTGCTAAGTATTCCAATGTACATATGGAAGGTTGTCTTCCCTTTTCCAGGAACTGCTGGCACTAATTCTCCATGTATGATGTAGCTACTGAAAATAGCCCACATGCAGAATTTGACTGTCAGTCTTCTTCACCGGTGGTGACGTCTGCAGCGCTGAAGTCGTGTTAGCTAATAATTTGTATCAGTCCAATAAGCATCCAGCTCACATCTAGACATGTTATCAATGTCTAGATGTAAGCTGGATGCCTATTGGTTGGCGCTGGTTGCCGATTAATATAGATATATAAACAGGAAACACGTGGAAGCCGGTATACCGGCTCGTAGGGTTCAAAGGGTTAATGCTCTTGTTTCTGTTTAGAGATTAATTTAAATACGCACACACAGACACACACATATAGACACACTCTTACACACAGAGACACATAGTATGCCTGCACTCACATTCACACACACACACACACACACACACACACACACACACACACACACACAGATCCACACTAAAAATATACAAATTACCTTAATTTTCCGTCCCGAGGTGGATGCCCTTTACACGAGACTAACTCCCGATTCCACTGTCAGCGGGTAAGTGCACTACTACCTTTCAGCCGTTAGGTGATTATGATGGCGATGATATTTACACATACATGCTGTACTAATGATGAAATACACGTAGTACTGTGCAACCAAAAGCAGACCCACATTGTACTACTTCCTTTTATGGTAAAAGAGGAAAGGCTAGACACATCATCACAAACATCATCATTATCATCAGCATCATCATGATGATCATTATCATCATCATAGCGTGTCACTACGATAGGCTGCGCTACTACTCTACCACACAATGATGATGATAATAATACTACAGTATTATAGTTCATCATCCTATTTACAATCATCATCATAATCATATTCATCATCATGATTGTCTACTACTACTACTACTACTACTACTACTACTACTACTACTACTACTACTACTACTACGACTACTACTACTACTACTACTACTACTACTACTACTACTACTACTACTACTACTACTACTACTACTACTACTACTACTACTACTACTACTACTGCTGCTGCTGCTGCTGCTGCTGCTGCTACTACTACTACTACTCCTGCTGCTGCTGCTGCTGCTGCTGCTGCTGCTGCTGCTGCTACTACTACTACTACTACTACTACTACTACTACTACTACTACTACTGCTGCTGCAGCTGCTGCTACTACTACTACTCCTGCTGCTGCTGCTGCTGCTGCTACTACTACTACTACTACTACTACTACTACTACTACTACTACTACTACTACTACTACTACTACTACTACTACTACTACTACTACTACTACTACTACTACTACTATTGCTGCTGCCGCCACTGCTACTGCTGCTGCTGCTGCTGCTGTTGCGACTACTGTAACAACACATTGTTATTATTATTATTATTATTATTATTATTATTATCATGATAGTCATCATCGTCATCTTTATCGTAATCATTATAATTATTATTACCATGATTCATTTGTTCGCTCGCTTTGAGTTCAAGCGTAGTGCACACTCGTGATACTACTGCTAGTAGTTGCCACTACAGGAAGTTGCACTGGTCTTTTGTTTACGCGTGGATTAGCTTTCTCTATTTCCGGTGTCCCTCGCTATCAAGTGAACCCACTCCAACTTCTGAGGCACATGTAAATTACGTCCCCTAGTTAAGGACGAGAAGTCAACATTTTAGTCCAGCTGATCTGTGTAATATTTAATAAACAGTAATATCACCTATACTGTTACATAAAGAAGTTGAAGGGAGATGAGAAGAAGAAGAAGAAGAAGAAGAAGAAGAAGAAGAAGAAGAAGAAGAAGAAGAAGAAGAAGAAGAAGAAGAAGAAGAAGAAGAAGAAGAAGAAGAACAACAACAACAACAACAACAACAACAACAACAACAACAACAACAACAACAACAATAACAACAATAATAACAAGTGGAACAAGAATAAAATGGAAAAAAATAGTTTGATACAAGTTATCTTTGGCTATGTTCTTTAGTTAACTTAACAGCCATGCATTAACCTCTATTTTATGGTATTAAACAACTTTAATTAACCTTGCGCAAATTAAGCATATTTAATATCGTCTGGGTTAAATTTAATGGAAAAATTAAGCAACCCTAAGGTAATAAAGCGATGTTGGAACGGTTATGTGGTTGAAAGGAAGTTTAGTTCCTACAGGTGTTGTCAGCCAGGTGAGAGAAGCCTACTTTTTGTGTCCTTTGTTGAAGGTTACACGTAACGGTTGAGAATGGGGTAGAGGGAAGAGGGAGGGTGAGGTTGCGTTTCAAATGTTACCGTATTAAATCCAATAAACATATTGTCTCTAGGCTAGCTGTTCAGTCTATTTTATGTTCCGTAGCTGGTGGAGTGTCGAGACACTGTCTTCTCAGATATGTATTAGGATTTTGAATTCGAATTAAGTATTCTGATAGAAAAAGAGTCCTTAAGAGCTTTCTCGAGGCTAATGTTAGGAAGCGAATCATGGACAAATGATGAATTATGTGAAAGCTGCGGAGATGAGATTTTATTGAAGATTGACGACAATACAGTGAACACAGTGGACGGATAGAAAGAGCAATAAAGATATCTTGACAGAAGTTTACTCAGAGATCTGGCTACTCGCACCAAAAGAAGACAATCTGCATTCTTTGGGCATGTCGTGAGAAAGGGACGGCTGGAGCAGGTCGTGACAACAAGGAAAGTTGCACGGGAAGAGATGAAGAAGGAGACCAAAATAAAAAAAAATACACCATACATGAAGGAACATCGTTAGCAGATAAGATTGGCAGCAAACGAGACAGAAGACTATGGGTATACCTGATACCAAAGCCGCACGACATGAATTATATGAAGAAGATCGCTATAGATTTCAGGTCTCATTATATACTGGTCCGCTGAATCCAATGTAGAGAACTTGTCTGACATCAAAGATAACGATCGCAAGAAGAAGAAGAAGAAGAAGAAGAAGAAGAAGAAGAAGAAGATTCCTTTCTCTACTGTACTTTGTGCTTGTTCTTATTCACTTCTGAATCTTTCCTTTCCATAAGTCACATCAGTGTCCGTTTCGCATTAATGCTTGAATGGATTAGGAAACTGATAGGATAGTCACGGTAGCAGAAATACGTGTCCAGCACATATATCGAACCAAGTCCTTAGATGGAGATGGGACAGTTGATATTGGTAGAAGGTCTTCATACTAAGTGATCAACGTTTGCTTTGTCTCTCTTCCGGCATGGGTCGCAAACTGGATCGTTTCCGTGAGGTCTACACCGGTTCCACGCAGTTTGTCTCGAAGGGTCGACCCCGTTAACTAGATTTCCACCCTCTGGCGAAGTCAGTGTGGTCTTGCAGGACGTGCTCTGAGGTTTGCATTGAGCTCCCAATTTGACAAGTGGCAGAGTCAATGAGACCTTTTCGACAAAGCTGTGCTCAAAGTTCACAATATCCCATTTTGAGTATGAAGGTCATGGTCTGTGCTTAACTCACGCAAGCTACCTTGCGCAGGTCTATGAGATGGGACTCCTCCATTTCGTCTGTATAGATTGCTTTAAGAGTGTTTTTGCCTCTTTAATTGACACGTGGTAGATCAACCGGCCATACTGGCCTAGGGACAGAAGGTTGCTGAGCAAGGAATGAACAGTTGTAATCAGAAGAGGAACTTGTTTGACGTATAAACGGTTATCACTGTTCATTTGTAGTACAATGTTGACTACAGAAGAGACAATGTTGATCAGGTGAGAAAATATGATGGACGTTGAAACAGCGATGGCTGTTCAGTTGGAGTACAATGCTGACAAAAGAAGGGACAATGCTGATCAGCTGGAGTGCGTTATTAGACAAAGGCAAACTAATCTTGACCTCAGGGAGGACAAAGCTTGATTGAAAATCAGACAGTCTAATGGAATAAAATCTTGATAAAAGGGAGGATAACGCTGTCCACAGGGCGATGCTGACTACACAGACAAGAATGTAATACCACGAACACACAACAGGTGCGTGAAACACAGGGACAGCACTAAAGCTGTGTCTCGCAATGAAAGCATCTGTCTGTCTGCCTGTCCGTCCGTCCGTCCCGTCCGTTCGTCCGCCCCGTCCGTCCGTCCGCCCCGTCCGTCCGTCCGTCCGTCCGTCCGTCTGTCTGTCTGTCTGTCTGTCTGTCTGTCTGTCTGTCTGTCTGTCTGTCTGTCTGTCTGTCTGTCTGTCTGTCTGTCTGTCTGTCTGTCTGTCTGTCTGTCTGTCTGTCTGTCAGTTAAGAAAATTATGCGCTGTATTTCTTTCTGTCTACTTTTCTTGATCATTATGTCTTCTGTAGTAAGTTCGGGTCTATAGATTTGTTTTGCTCGCTTCACTGATTTGTCACCTCAATCTTTCCTCAACCACAATACACACATATCCCTACACAGCCTCACATATCCTCACATATCCTATCCTCATATAGCCTCGTGGGCACCATAAATCTCCTACTTGATTGTGGGTATTAAGACTTCTAGATCAGACCCACGATAGAGATGTCCTGTGTCTGAACACCTAATCTCCCATCCGCTTACACATTTCACGCTTTGCATCCTCTCGTTCTGTGTTCTTGTTCTTCCTCATACATCTTCAGACAACAACCTGAATATATTGAAATAAAACGGCAGTCAACTTGATTGAGGTTGTTAACATCTCCACAGAGTTTATCCTCAAACTGAGCGTATGTAGACCAACCTGATTTTCTTTCTTGTATTTGTTCTTTGCCTATAAAGTGGTATTTCTAAAAGAAATCAGTTGGGATGCCCGTGAGGCTTTTACAGTAGCTACAAATTAGCTGCATGGCCTTTGCAGGACTTTGCATTCAATCGCATCATTAATTGACTTTTTGTGATTTACATTTTAGTTCAGTAGTTTGACATCGCCGGTCTCCGCGGAGAAGGTGTTGCGGACGCGGTTCATAATACCGTATACCCGCGTTCGAAACAACACTGCACGCTATTTGGCAGCAGACCGTGTTGCGTTGGTTTTGCGTTGGTATCGGTGTCAGTCGTTCAGAAACCAATGGAAAACTACTGAACATAAACTTACCAAGAGATCACAGCGGCAGAAATGCTTATGTTGACTGCGGATGTCCTGTAAAAAAAAAAAAGGATATACAAAAAGAAAAACAATGTTTGGTATTACTTTCTAAATGGCCGACGCCTTCTACCATCGGAATCAGCTCAACGCGGTTTGATTCCAGAATTGCGTGGCCGATTTTGAACTCTCGACTCAGTATGTCGGAGAACTGTAAAACGCAGTTTCATTATCCCATAATCCACTGAGCCGGTTTTAAGGCAGCAGAGTAGGCATTTGCAACTATAAGCCGCCGAATAGTAGTGGTTAGTAAACTCAGTTTCAGATCCCATGCTTTTCCACTTGACTTTGAAGTCTCCCTGGAAGCAATCAGTTTCACAAGATGGTCCCCCAGAACAATTTTTTTCCCGCGTTTCCATCCTGTTTCGGGATATTGCGGTCAACATCAGCATCTTTCAGCTGTATGTTGATTCCTAGGCTAGATTACGCTCATCAGCACGCCACGACTTTCTGAGCGACCGGCTCCATACTCTCATAAGTCACTGGCGCGACTCTAACCGCTTCCAATTCTCGTGCGCTCACGTCAACCACGGGGGTATTCGGGGTTAGGGAGAAAGCTGCTAATTCCTCGGCCAGGGAGGCCGGCCCCCCAGAACATGTTCTGGGAAATAAAACCGTGGCCGCGACATTGACCTCGTCATCTAGCAAGTGCCGTTTAATCAAATCAGTATGGGCCAAGCACTAACTCCCAACATGCAATGATGGCTTTGAAACGGGGTTCTTTCCCTTTCGTTACATGTAAAACATTTTGCCCGTGCCCCCCTTCACGATATTTTCAGAACGTCACCCCCCCCTCCCCCCTTTCGTATTTCCTACCTAAAAATACCCCCTGCCGCCCCTACACAGTATACGTAATAATGGAAGCACATACTAAAAAAAGTCTAGACGTCCACATAAAACGTGACTTGTGGGTCTACTTATTTTATAAAATGAATTTTCGAAAGGTGAGACGTACAGAACCGTAAAAAGTATGAAGGGAAAAACAAGATCAAGTAATCGGTTCTTGTATTAACGCGATCTTGAAATAATCTTTATTCCCCCCTGGAAACCCCAAAATCCCCCCTGGTGGGGGGGGGGGGGGGATTCCCCACCGGTTGAGAACCACTGCACTAGATACTGGGAATATGTAAACGTTCTAAATACACTGTATTTGAGACTCTCATATCATCCTGTAGTGTCTAGCTACTACGCTACCGCGGCTCTCTCCTGAAAGATTTAATAATAATAATAATAATAATAATAATAATAATAATAATAATAATAATAATTTTGAATAGCGATTAGCCCAGGAGTCGAACCCGCTCATGACGTTACTAACGATACAGGCTACAGGTTCCCTTGCTGAAAACCGTACTATGGAGAAAACTGGTAAGGCAAAAGTTCAAATGGAGGTCAATGGCTTAAATGTGATTACCACGTCCAGAGTTGGACTAGAAATAAATGCTAGACATTATGATACTGGTGAGAGACACGGGATTAAAGATTGTTTGATTAAATAAATAAATAAATAAATAAATAAATAAATACATCTTTAATTCCGTGTTGTGTTGAGTTTAGTCTAGAACCGAAATCACATCACTCGGGACTTTCTCATATGCCTTCCTCCCCATCTTCAACAATCAGCGAAGACTCCCAATACTAATGGTACTAACTGCAGTCTGATTATGTCTGCCTGGCCTTTCTTCTGAGTGCTGAGTATAGGCCAGATCCTGTGGTCACTTCCTGCCACACAATTCAACGGCCCTGATTTATCTGTTCTCCCACACTATTCACACCATCCAAAAGGGTTCTGACTATATCTCCCTTATCGTGCATCAGCGGTGCAGACCCAGCCATTCTGTCCGTCTGTTAGTTTCCCATTACACCAGCATGAGGAAAAGATCCAACGGAGATTCTCTATTTCTGATATTTGGATTGAAGCAAGAAGCATACTTGTCTTTACTCTTCTCAGCATGATCTGTGAGTGCTTAGAATTACGTGTGTGCTGTTTGTCCTTTAGCCAGCGGAACGCCACAGTGACATCCTCCACCCCAATTCTACATCCAAATTTAATTAATACATTGACACCTTTCATTTTTGTGTTCAAGGCACAGTTTCGCAGGAAAATTCCAGAGTGCTCAATCTCTTGCTTCAGATTCATAATCTTCTTATAGCGTGTCCTTTGTAGAACGTAGCTCTCATCACAGCTAGCTGAAAAGCGTATCGATCCCATGGGAGGTTTCTATTCCATGCATCCTCATGACCAAGTTGTCTGCAATGTCCCGTGTCCACTTCTTGCTGGACGACAGTCGCCTCTTCTCCCAGGAGTGGCTTACACAATGAGAATGTCAGAACAGAGCGCGAACTCCGGTTCTCAAGAGTACAGTAGGTACGACCCCCAGCACAAGAATGGAGATGGAAGCAATCACAGCGGCATTCCGTTGGTTAGCGGAGACCACGGCAAGACACATTATCTTCATCACGGACTCAAGGAGTATGCTTAGTAAAGTGGAGAAAGGAGTGTTTCGTGTGGAATGGCATACCTCGCTTCAGAGGTAACAGATTGTAAGAAATTTGTGGAAATTTTGCTCTGGATATTGGGAGTGTGGTGGAATGAACATGCCGATAGACTGGCAGGGTATGCACCTCTTGGTGGTCGATTACCTATGGACAAGAGAGAGGTGGTCGGCGCCAGTGGGATCAGGTATAGAAGGTGGAGGAACAAATTGAGAATCCGTATGTGGAAAGGATGAGATTGCGGGGGATTGGCAAGGGTTCTGGCAGAATCTCAAAACTGAGAGGGAAGACCAGGAGACTTTCAATCAGATAGCGATGGGAACGATAAGTAGTGTGACTCTTAGCTGGCTGTTGAACGAGGGGACGGTGTGCATATGGGAATGTCCTGAGTGCAGTGATGTCAACTCTTAGCTCAACTCAACTCAACTCAACTCGTTTGCTGAACGGTTGTGTCGTTTGTCCTTTTATATGTATGCAAACGCTCGGCATGTCCTTCCCATATTTTTCATTTCTGGCTTTACTTCTCTTCCTCCTGTGTTTTTATACCTTCCTCTATTTCCGTGTCCCGTAGATTTCAGACAAAGGCTTTCTATTTACACCAGTCTGTTAACTAGTACTATTAAGTTTTCTCAATGTGTGCCCCAGCCAGCGTGAGAGTCTTTTCTTTTGCTTTGATTCACTGGTGTTTGTCCAGTCTCTCCTTGTGCTCGACATTGCTGATTTTTCCCCTATACAATCTTGGTCCGTCTATTTTGTGCAGACGCACATTAATGAATGTTTTTAGTTTATTTGTAACCATTTTAGTCATTCTCCATGCTGCATATTCTAATTTTGGTGAGACGTTTAATTTCTTTTTGTTTCAGCAAATTTCCCAATACTGTAAAAGTTATGTTTTTACTTTTGTATTCTTATTTTGATATCTTTATCTGTTGCCCCATCTTTGTCTATGCTGGTATCTAGATTGGTGCATTATTTCGTCTCTTGGAGTGAGGTTTCAATAAAGTAGATCGGGTTGCGAATTGCTTGATTTATTTTAATTATCTTTGTCTTTCCCGTGTGACTTTTTTAATCTAATTATTGTGACCGCCCATTAAATGTGATTAGTTGATCTTGAGTCTGATTTGATGTGTGAGACAGGAGGACACTGTCATCAGCAAAGACCAGATAATCGAGATGCTCTGCCATATGAGTGCCTGAATTCCATTTATGCCAGAGTTTGTTGTTTTCTTCACAATCCAATCTAAATATAGAAGAGGAGCGGCTGGCCGGGTGGCTAGAATGCTGAGTTCTCCAATCGGAGACCCAGGTTCGAATCCCAGGTAAGGTGTAGATCTTTTTTTTTTCTGTCTGGGGCCAAAGAAAAACACTAACCTGCACTGTTCGTGGCGAATGCACTAGCCATGCGGCCTTAATTCCCCAGGCTCAAAACCCTCGTGTCCTACACAGCATAGTACTGTAGATAGTAGATGATAGTTTGACAGTCAGTAAGAACAACATAGGTGATAAAGGAGATCCCTCTCACTCCTGTTCTGATTCTGAATGTCGCTGTTAGTTTTCCCTCATGGGGGACTCCTTATCTCATGTTTCTATATGTTGGCGTATTTAAGTTAATGATTTTCTGTGGGATCCCATAATGCATCATCAGTTTCCAAAGAGATTCCCTAACAATACTATCAAAGACCTTTTCATAATCCACAATTCCAATATAAATATATTTTGCTCTAGTATTACGCACTGTACTCCTTTTGTTGTGAATCAATACTTTTTGTAGTAGTAGTAGTAGCTACTGCTACTGCTGCTACTATTGTCCTCTAAAAGTAATGGAGAGTTTTGACCTTAATAGACCAGAACTTTAGGAAGGGCAAATACCAACTGCACCTCCTAGCGGTAGAGGATGGGAAACACACCACGGTATGGCTAATGCAGCCCTGGGGACCGAGTATCCACCGGGATAAGTGGACAACTCTGCAGCTGAGCGGAGCAGGACACTCACTTGTCCTGACGGTCGGAAATGGCTGTCAAAGGCTAAGGTAAGAAACTCTCATGTGGATGTGGATGTGGATGTGGATGTGGAAGGCAAGGGGGAAACCACCGCATTATCTTCCCAAGACTTCCTGACAAAACACTATTAATATTACTACCAATAAAAACTTGCTATGTGGCGAAGGGGTTACAAACGCAATTCGTAATCCCGCATACTGCGTTCGAAACACAGCTGCGGGAGATTTGGAAGTATACCGCTTTGCGTTATGTTTTCATAAAATGGTATAAATCCCTGTCGTTCAGAAAGCCATGGCAAACAACTGAACGTAAACTTGCCAAGAAATCACAAACAGCTAAACACTCCTTGGGTTGACTGCGACGTTCTGTATAGTATATGCAACTAACTAACCACTACAATTAGTTATGTTTTTCCCAGGACGTCGCAATCAACCGCAGTATATTTTTGACACTTTGTGGTCGTCTGGCAATTTTACGTTCAGTAGCTTACCATTGCTTTCTGAACGACGACGTTCATACCAATGTTAAAAATCAACGCAAGGCAATCTGCTTCCAAATCTCCTGCAGCTGATTTCATACGTGTTACGCAGGCTTGTGGAATGCGTTCAGTACCCCTTAGCCACACACACCGGCTACTATTACTCATCATCAAGTGCCATGCCGACTGGCGTAGGCGTTCATGACGCTCCACAGATCTCGGTATTTGGTTTTCTGGATCAACTCTGCCGTTGATATTCCTCTATGCCACCGTCGCAATCCATCCAGCATCATTTCTCGTGGTCTGTCTCTATCTCTCTTCCCCTCGATCTTTCCAGTTGTCACGATGTTCTCCAGGGCCTCTCTTCTCATCACATGACTACACAGTATTACTTCAGCTGTGGGGCGGACACCAGCGATGGCAAATTGATGCCTAGATTCTGTAACCAATAAAACACAAGTCGTAGAGGTAGACACTCAACTAGTAATATCGATCCTGCAAGTGTACTGAAAAATCAATCGTAAACACGGCATGCCGGGAGTGTCTTTAATCTGTCTGTGTCGTTAGTCCAGACATAGAGAAGATAGTGCACTGTTCTTGTTCTGTCTGTGGTGTGTTAGTGCAGACACTGTTCTTGTTCTGTCTGTGGTGTGTTAGTGCAGACACTGTTCTTGTTCTGTCTGTGGTGTGTTAGTGCAGACACTGTTCTTGTTCTGTCTGTGGTGTGTTAGTGCAGACACTGTTCTTGTTCTGTCTGTGGTGTGTTAGTGCAGACACTGTTCTTGTTCTGTCTGTGGTGTGTTAGTGCAGACACTGTTCTTGTTCTGTCTGTGGTGTGTTAGTGCAGACACTGTTCTTGTTCTGTCTGTGGTGTGTTAGTGCAGACACTGTTCTTGTTCTGTCTGTGGTGTGTTAGTGCAGACACTGTTCTTGTTCTGTCAGTGTTGTGTTAGTCCAGATATAGAGAAGATAGTGCACAATTCTTGTTCTGTCTGTGGTGTGTTAGTGCAGACACTGTTCTTGTTCTGTCACTGTTGTGTTAGTCCAGATATAGAGAAGATAGTGCACAATTCTTGTTCTGTCTGTGGTGTGTTAGTGCAGACACTGTTCTTGTTCTGTCACTGTTGTGTTAGTCCAGATATAGAGAAGATAGTGCACAATTCTTGTTCTGTCTGTGGTGTGTTAGTGCAGACACTGTTCTTGTTCTGTCAGTGTTGTGTTAGTCCAGACATAGAGAAGATAGTGCACAATTCTTGTTCTGTCTGTGGTGTGTTAGTGCAGACACTGTTCTTGTTCTGTCACTGTTGTGTTAGTCCAGATATAGAGAAGATAGTGCACAATTCTTGTTCTGTCTGTGGTGTGTTAGTGCAGACACTGTTCTTGTTCTGTCACTGTTGTGTTAGTCCAGATATAGAGAAGATAGTGCACAATTCTTGTTCTGTCTGTGGTGTGTTAGTGCAGACACTGTTCTTGTTCTGTCACTGTTGTGTTAGTCCAGATATAGAGAAGATAGTGCACAATTCTTGTTCTGTCTGTGGTGTGTTAGTGCAGACACTGTTCTTGTTCTGTCACTGTTGTGTTAGTCCAGATATAGAGAAGATAGTGCACAATTCTTGTTCTGTCTGTGGTGTGTTAGTGCAGACACTGTTCTTGTTCTGTCAGTGTTGTGTTAGTCCAGATATAGAGAAGATAGTGCACAATTCTTGTTCTGTCTGTGGTGTGTTAGTGCAGACACTGTTCTTGTTCTGTCACTGTTGTGTTAGTCCAGATATAGAGAAGATAGTGCACAATTCTTGTTCTGTCTGTGGTGTGTTAGTGCAGACACTGTTCTTGTTCTGTCAGTGTTGTGTTAGTCCAGATATAGAGAAGATAGTGCACAATTCTTGTTCTGTCTGTGGTGTGTTAGTGCAGACACTGTTCTTGTTCTGTCACTGTTGTGTTAGTCCAGATATAGAGAAGATAGTGCACAATTCTTGTTCTGTCTGTGGTGTGTTAGTGCAGACACTGTTCTTGTTCTGTCAGTGTTGTGTTAGTCCAGATATAGAGAAGATAGTGCACAATTCTTGTTCTGTCTCTGTTGTGTTAGTGCAGACACTGTTCTTGTTCTGTCAGTGTTGTGTTAGTCCAGATATAGAGAAGGTAACCACACTGTTCTTGTACTGTCTGTGTTGTGTTAGTCCAGATATAGAGAAGATAACCACACTGTTCTTGTACTGTCTGTGTTGTGTTAGTCCAGATATAGAGAAGATAACCACACTGTTCTTGTACTGTCTGTATTGTGTTAGTCCAGATATAGAGAAGATAACCACACTGTTCTTGTACTGTCTGTGTTGTGTTAGTCCTGATATAGAGAAGATAACCACACTGTTCTTGTACTGTCTGTGTTGTGTTAGTCCAGATATAGAGAAGATAACCACACTGTTCTTGTACTGTCTGTGTTGTGTTAGTCCAGATATAGAGAAGATAACCACACTGTTCTTGTACTGTCTGTATTGTGTTAGTCCAGATATAGAGAAGATAACTACACTGTTCTTGTACTGTCTGTGTTGTGTTAGTCCAGATATAGAGAAGATAACCACACTGTTCTTGTACTGTCTGTATTGTGTTAGTCCAGATATAGAGAAGATAACCACACTGTTCTTGTACTGTCTGTATTGTGTTAGTCCAGATATAGAGAAGATAACCACACTGTTCTTGTACTGTCTGTGTTGTGTTAGTCCAGATATAGAGAAGATAACCACACTGTTCTTGTACTGTCTGTTTTGGGTTAGTCCAGATATAGAGAAGGTAACCACACTGTTCTTGTACTGTCTGTGTTGGGTTAGTCCAGATATAGAGAAGATAACCACACTGTTCTTGTACTGTCTGTGTTGTGTTAGTCCAGATATAGAGAAGATAACCACACTGTTCTTGTACTGTCTGTGTTGTGTTAGTCCAGATATAGAGAAGGTAACCACACTGTTTTTGTACTGTCTGTGTTGTGTTAGTCCAGATATAGAGAAGATAACCACACTGTTCTTGTACTGTCTGTGTTGTGTTAGTCCAGATATAGAGAAGGTAACCACACTGTTCTTGTACTGTCTGTGTTGTGTTAGTCCAGATATAGAGAAGATAACCACACTGTTCTTGTACTGTCTGTGTTGGGTTAGTCCAGATATAGAGAAGATAACCACACTGTTCTTGTACTGTCTGTGTTGTGTTAGTCCAGATATAGAGAAGGTAACCACACTGTTCTTGTACTGTCTTTGTTGTGTTAGTCCAGATATAGAGAAGGTAACCACACTGTTCTTGTACTGTCTGTGTTGTGTTAGTCCAGATATAGAGAAGGTAACCACACTGTTCTTGTACTGTCTGTGTTGTGTTAGTCCAGATATAGAGAAGGTAACCACACTGTTCTTGTACTGTCTGTGTTGTGTTAGTCCAGATATAGAGAAGATAACCACACTGTTCTTGTACTGTCTGTGTTGTGTTAGTCCAGATATAGAGAAGATAACCACACTGTTCTTGTACTGTCTGTGTTGTTAGTCCAGACACAGAGAAGATAACCACACTATACTTGTTCTGTCTGTGTTGTTAGTGCGGACACAGAGAAGATAGCTATACTGTTGTTGTGATATCTGAACCTGACACTGTTGCTTCCAGGTTGTAAACACGTTTTGCGTCGGGGGTAATTTTGCATTTATAAAGTTTAATTTTATTTTCAAGTCAAAGGTTCGCAAGTAAATCTATGAGTACCCCAATCATCTCTCTGAAATTATTCATCATCATCATCATCACCATCACCATCATCATCATCATCATCATCATCATCATCATCATCATCACCACCACCACCACCACCACCACCACCACCACCACCACCACCACCACCACCACCACCACCACCACCACCACCACCACCACCACCACCACCACCACCACCACCACCACCACCACCACCACCACCACCACCACCACCACCACCACCACCACCACCACCACCACCACCACCACCACCACCACCACCACCACCACCACCACCACCACCACCACCACCACCACCACCACCACCACCACCACCACCACCACCACCACCACCACCACCACCACCACCACCACCACCACCACCACCACCACCACCACCACCACCACCACCACCACCACCACCACCACCACCACCACCACCACCACCACCACCACCACCACCACCACCACCACCACCACCACCACCACCACCACCACCACCACCACCACCACCACCACCACCACCACCACCACCACCACCACCACCACCACCACCACCACCACCACCACCACCACCACCACCACCACCACCACCACCACCACCACCACCACCACCACCACCACCACCACCACCACCACCACCACCACCACCACCACCACCACCACCACCACCACCACCACCACCACCACCACCACCACCACCACCACCACCACCACCACCACCACCACCACCACCACCACCACCACCACCACCACCACCACCACCACCACCACCACCACCACCACCACCACCACCACCACCACCACCACCACCACCACCACCACCACCACCACCACCACCACCACCACCACCACCACCACCACCACCACCACCACCACCACCACCACCACCACCACCACCACCACCACCACCACCACCACCACCACCACCACCACCACCACCACCACCACCACCACCACCACCACCACCACCACCACCACCACCACCACCACCACCACCACCACCACCACCACCACCACCACCACCACCACCACCACCACCACCACCACCACCACCACCACCACCACCACCACCACCACCACCACCACCACCACCACCACCACCACCACCACCACCACCACCACCACCACCACCACCACCACCACCACCACCACCACCACCACCACCACCACCACCACCACCACCACCACCACCACCACCACCACCACCACCACCACCACCACCACCACCACCACCCCACCACCACCACCACCACCACCACCACCACCACCACCACCACCACCACCACCACCACCACCACCACCACCACCACCACCACCACCACCACCACCACCACCACCACCACCACCACCACCACCACCACCACCACCACCACCACCACCACCACCACCACCACCACCACCACCACCACCACCACCACCACCACCACCACCACCACCACCACCACCACCACCACCACCACCACCACCACCACCACCACCACCACCACCACCACCACCACCACCACCACCACCACCACCACCACCACCACCACCACCACCACCACCACCACCACCACCACCACCACCACCACCACCACCACCACCACCACCACCACCACCACCACCACCACCACCACCACCACCACCACCACCACCACCACCACCACCACCACCACCACCACCACCACCACCACCACCACCACCACCACCACCACCACCACCACCACCACCACCACCACCACCACCACCACCACCACCACCACCACCACCACCACCACCACCACCACCACCACCACCACCACCACCACCACCACCACCACCACCACCACCACCACCACCACCACCACCACCACCACCACCACCACCACCACCACCACCACCACCACCACCACCACCACCACCACCACCACCACCACCACCACCACCACCACCACCACCACCACCACCACCACCACCACCACCACCACCACCACCACCACCACCACCACCACCACCACCACCACCACCACCACCACCACCACCACCACCACCACCACCACCACCACCACCACCACCACCACCACCACCACCACCACCACCACCACCACCACCACCACCACCACCACCACCACCACCACCACCACCACCACCACCACCACCACCACCACCACCACCACCACCACCACCACCACCACCACCACCACCACCACCACCACCACCACCACCACCACCACCA
Organism: Cepaea hortensis; assembly: GCA_963921405.1. NCBI lineage: Eukaryota > Metazoa > Mollusca > Gastropoda > Stylommatophora > Helicidae > Cepaea > Cepaea hortensis. The sequence continues at coordinate 93,903,731 of OY992883.1, read as the reverse complement.
CCACCACCACCACCACCACCACCACCACCACCACCACCACCACCACCACCACCACCACCACCACCACCACCACCACCACCACCACCACCACCACCACCACCACCACCACCACCACCACCACCACCACCACCACCACCACCACCACCACCACCACCACCACCACCACCACCACCACCACCACCACCACCACCACCACCACCACCACCACCACCACCACCACCACCACCACCACCACCACCACCACCACCACCACCACCACCACCACCACCACCACCACCACCACCACCACCACCACCACCACCACCACCACCACCACCACCACCACCACCACCACCACCACCACCACCACCACCACCACCACCACCACCACCACCACCACCACCACCACCACCACCACCACCACCACCACCACCACCACCACCACCACCACCACCACCACCACCACCACCACCACCACCACCACCACCACCACCACCACCACCACCACCACCACCACCACCACCACCACCACCACCACCACCACCACCACCACCACCACCACCACCACCACCACCACCACCACCACCACCACCACCACCACCACCACCACCACCACCACCACCACCACCACCACCACCACCACCACCACCACCACCACCACCACCACCACCACCACCACCACCACCACCACCACCACCACCACCACCACCACCACCACCACCACCACCACCACCACCACCACCACCACCACCACCACCACCACCACCACCACCACCACCACCACCACCACCACCACCACCACCACCACCACCACCACCACCACCACCACCACCACCACCACCACCACCACCACCACCACCACCACCACCACCACCACCACCACCACCACCACCACCACCACCACCACCACCACCACCACCACCACCACCACCACCACCACCACCACCACCACCACCACCACCACCACCACCACCACCACCACCACCACCACCACCACCACCACCACCACCACCACCACCACCACCACCACCACCACCACCACCACCACCACCACCACCACCACCACCACCACCACCACCACCACCACCACCACCACCACCACCACCACCACCACCACCACCACCACCACCACCACCACCACCACCACCACCACCACCACCACCACCACCACCACCACCACCACCACCACCACCACCACCACCACCACCACCACCACCACCACCACCACCACCACCACCACCACCACCACCACCACCACCACCACCACCACCACCACCACCACCACCACCACCACCACCACCACCACCACCACCACCACCACCACCACCACCACCACCACCACCACCACCACCACCACCACCACCACCACCACCACCACCACCACCACCACCACCACCACCACCACCACCACCACCACCACCACCACCACCACCACCACCACCACCACCACCACCACCACCACCACCACCACCACCACCACCACCACCACCACCACCACCACCACCACCACCACCACCACCACCACCACCACCACCACCACCACCACCACCACCACCACCACCACCACCACCACCACCACCACCACCACCACCACCACCACCACCACCACCACCACCACCACCACCACCACCACCACCACCACCACCACCACCACCACCACCACCACCACCACCACCACCACCACCACCACCACCACCACCACCACCACCACCACCACCACCACCACCACCACCACCACCACCACCACCACCACCACCACCACCACCACCACCACCACCACCACCACCACCACCACCACCACCACCACCACCACCACCACCACCACCACCACCACCACCACCACCACCACCACCACCACCACCACCACCACCACCACCACCACCACCACCACCACCACCACCACCACCACCACCACCACCACCACCACCACCACCACCACCACCACCACCACCACCACCACCACCACCACCACCACCACCACCACCACCACCACCACCACCACCACCACCACCACCACCACCACCACCACCACCACCACCACCACCACCACCACCACCACCACCACCACCACCACCACCACCACCACCACCATGTACCAGTTCCTTTGCAGAACGTCGCTCTCATTACGACCCGCCGAACAGTTTCTGGATTACTTGGCAGCGTGTAAGCCTCACACTCCCTCCTGGTCAAGATATTAGTAATCTCGTGTCCATCCTCGTGCTGGTCTGCCCCTGCCTCTTCTTCCATGACTAGATTTTTTTTTAAATTTTGCATATCCCTCACAGGACTTTGCAGTCAACACCAGCATTTTTCAGTTGCTGTTGATGTACTAGGCAAGTTTTACGTTCAGTAGTTTGCCATTGATTTCTGAACGACCGGCTCACATACCCCGAAAGTTACCAGCGCGGCGCGAACCGCTGTCGTTTCTCGCAGCTGCTGTTTTCCCCACGTGGATATACGGGATTGCGAATCTTGGCCAGAGAGACCGATTAGATTACACAATGAGAATTTTAATCCAGCTCCCGAACTCCAGTTCTCAAGATAAGCTGTCATCGTGTATATGCATAGATCATATATTTATGCTTGCTTGATTTCCTTGGTGATTCAACTGGAACACCGAGTTGTAACTCTTACAACCAAAGTTTGGACCTTTAGCTGGTTTGAACCTGGAAAAGGGGCGTGCATCTGTCAGAGTGAGATTAGGATATAGGTTTTGCTTCTGATCCGGTGCCAACGTAGCATCTCCACGGGAAGTGTATAGTGAGTTCTCTCCCCCCCCCCCCCCCCTGCAAGCTCGTAAACCAGTGGGATGTGTACGACTTTGGGACATTCACTGAGATGTGTGACTTGGTAAACTGTTAATGTTATTTCCTGAATGATGTCAGGCCAAAACAGCAACACATAAGTAGAACACAATTACGGAAAACGTAGGTCGCTGCAGCGACTAGCCTTCATCACCGAACAAATGTACAAAAAACAACATAAATACGGGGAAGACACTACAGTGATTACATTAAGGCATAAGAACGGAGTGAGAAAAATGGGAATATAAAATAATTGAGAACATCTCTCATCTCATCTCATCATGTTCCTCTTGTACCTTGCGGTGTCGAGGTGAAGTATAAACTTCGTGAGAGTGCCCGGTTATGGGCTTCGTATATCGACATTCCCATGGATTCTGTTATTCCCTCCGTCCAGCGTTTACGTGGTCGGCCTCTTCCTCTGTTTCCATCTGGTCTGTACGTCATTGCCTGTTGTGGCATGCTGTTGACTGGTAGCCTACTTGCATGGCCAAACCATTTGACTTGCTGCTTTCTAATAAAATCTAGAGCAGCTTTAACCCCCACTTTAGTCCTGATTTCTTCATTTCTGATCTTATCTCTTCTTGATACGTTGAGTATTCTTCTCAGGAACCTCATTTCTGTTGTTGTGATTTTTCTTTTCTCTTTTTCTGTCATTGTCCAGGTTTGGCATACTTCTTAGTTTTTCTACGAGCAGTATGAAGATCCCCTGCCGGTCTGCACCACATTGAGAACAATGAAAATAAAATAAAAACTGGAAACAAATGTGTTACTTATCTCAAAATCCCAGACTGTAATACTAATAGAGAGACCAATAGAGGAGCAGAAAGACTTGTACATGTGAGTAGTATAGCATCCTACCATACTACACATATGTTTTATACAGGTAAATTTTACCAACGCATTTGATAAAGTGAAACACCACATAAAGATCAAAATATTGGAGGATATACAAGTGGATGGGGAAGTCTCAAAATATTTATATGGAAACCAGTGGCAGCAACTAAAAGGGGAAATAAAGGGGACAATAATGAACAGATAAAGCAATGAGTAAGACAAGAATGTGTTTTGTCACCGAATCTCTTCTCTCTTGTATCGTGAAATAATAGCGAGAGAGAGAGAGATGAAAGATAGACCAGGCATACGAGCAGGGGGTTACAGCATAAACAAACTGCCTCACGCAGATGACACACTATTAATAGCTAAGAACGTACACGATTTGCATTAACGGTTTTGCATTGTAGTAATACAGAGCTCAAAATGGAGACTGCAACTGAATATAAAGAAAACATAGAATGGTTATTTCTAAGAAAAAGATAACGCAAAAATGTGTTACCGCAAGAGAAAACAATTTAAAAATAAAATGGTCCCACGCAATTTAATGCTATGGATCTGTGTTGTGATAGCGCCATCACATTTTGTAGGCCAAAGAGCAAGGCGGTATAGGGTGCCAATCTTTCTCTCACTTTGACAAGCGACGAGCCCAGGCGACGAACCCGCGTTCACCGTGCTCATGACGTTACCAGCGCAGTAAGCTATCAACTTCCCTTGCTCGACTGCCAGAAGGAAACAGGTTGGACCAAATAAATACATTCAGATATTTGGGATATGTGAAGCTCTGAAACTAGAAGGAAACATGCTGATAAAACTGATACATTCAGATATCTGGGATACGCGAAGTTCTCAAACCAGAACCCGGAGGACTTCTAGGATCTATTATGGAAGTTCCAGGAATAACCTCAGAAAATGAACACCTGCTTTCTGTTAGCGCCGAATGTTGGGAGGCTCTCACCAAACCCGACACCCTACATTGTGCCAACGGCATCGGGTGGAGGAGCTCAGTTGGGAGGGTACAAGCCTACCCTCGTGCGAGAAAATGCAACCTAAAGACTAAATGTCACTTAATCCTTAGTCCACAACTGGTCTAGGGTGCAAGCTCCCACAGGTGGACAGTTAGAGCATTGCTTTGCTGATCCGGCAGCTTCTGCAGCTTGTTTTGTTCCAGATGTATTGGTGTTACCTTTCATTTGGAGTAAACTAGGCAGGCCGAGAGAGGGATCATGCTGCCTAGGCAACACATGGTCTCTAAATTCATCCCAGGCTGCGCACTATGTAGAGGTGTAACTTCAATTTTACAAACTATCGTCTATCAAGACGGCATTTAGTATTATATACATTGGCCGGAAATTTGGTGAAAGAGTTACGAATGCAGTTCATAACCCCGCATACCGCGTTCGAAACACAGTTGTGGGCAATTTGGCAGCAGACCTCCTTGCGCTGGTTTCCATACAAAGGTGTGAGTGCTGGTCGCTCAGAAAGCAATGGAACATTACTGGACGTAAACTTGCCAAGAAATCACGAACAGCCAAACAATACTAGGGTTAACTGCAACGGCCTACAAAGGAGATGCAACTAACATTATGCATATCTTGTTCTCATCCCCTTCTCATCGGATCTATACGACCTATCTTATACACAAAATAACCACAGTCGATTATAAATCTCTAGCCACGCGGACTTAGTGTGAATATCGATTGGTGATAATCTGACGGAATCCACGGTTCAGGAAACTGTTACTGCCAGGTCTGAGCGGATCAGAGTGGATCCGATTTCTGGGACATTCACCGAGATTTGCGACCTGGATAACTGTGGTAATGTTATGTTCCTGATTTAACGACAAGAAAAGCTCTGTTTTTTTGTTTGCGTCTTCTTCTTGTACATATGTTCTTTTAAGTGTTTGCTGAGGTGGTTTAGGCGATGATCTTGCTACACAACATTCGTCCTATCATACCTGTTGACGAAAAATCTGGGACCTAAACCGAATAAATTAGTAATGCAAAACACCGTCTGTTCAGTAGAGTCGAAGTTATCGTTTTGTCAAAATATTACTTTAACATCTATTTAAGAGGTTCCCGACATTATTGTGTTTTGACATTGTCAGAAATGGTCTTCGAACACTGTAGTCACAGCACTCAGGACATTCCCATACGTGCTCTGTCGCCTTCAGAAGATGTCGAAGGGTGTGATACTTATAATTCCAGCGGCCAGTTTGTTAAGCACGCGTATGCTCCGTCCCCTACTATGACCCTTCCTGCTAGTGCTGAATTTGATTTTTGATTCCATCACACGAAGCAGCATGTATTCATTGATTTATGTCGTCTAGTGTATCAGACATAATCAAATCACTCCTGCAACTTGTGTTCATCCTGGAAAATACCCTGGAGGTCAGCCAATCAGCGTCTGGTCTAGTGGCTAGAACTCACGACTCCCATATACGAAACCCGGGTTTCTTCTTCTTCTTTGCGTTCATCCGGAGTGATTTTTTCAGATGTGATTGCGGTGTGTCTGGTTAGGCACCCTCGGGTCGAAACCCTCAGGCCAACACATCCGACTTTTAGCGTGCATTTTTGACCAGGTTAGCAATCCTGGGAGACTCTCACTTTTGTGGTACCGTCCACATCTCAGCTGGTCTAGTTGGAACAGTCGAAGACTACACGGTCATCCCTCAAGTGAAGGCAGGGACAGTCCATAGCATTTTCCGCCATCCTGGGTGGCTTCCATAATTGCAGAGCCGGCACATAACGCTCTGGTGCTGGGTTTACCGAGGGGATCGTCACGTCCTGCTCATGGCTGTTTTAATTCCTCACTTCAATATATTGGGCATTTCGCTCGCCCTGGGCCGTTCCTGCACAAACCAGTCAGCTCTGCGGTTGGTTTCCACTAAGCAAGTTTTCGGACATGTGCTTGTCACTGTACCCATCAGAGCTGTTCCAGGCACGGCGGACATTCGGAAAACTACCTAGTCAGAGCTGTTCCGAACAAGAGCGGCATTCGGAAACTAGGTAGTCAGAGCTGTTCCTAGCACGGGAGACATTCGGACGAGACATTTCACTCGGACGTAAATGCGTAGTGTCAATTTTTAGTTTGCCACCCGTAGGACGACACTTCCGACTTCCGGCGGGCATTTTTTAGTGAGGTTAGCCTTCCTCTGGTTTCGAGACACGTTAGACTGTTGTAATGTCACCCACATCTCAGCTGGTCAAGATAGAACGATCAACGATATCGTGGTCTGCCCTCAAGGGAAGGCAGGGGCAGACCATTGGCATTATCTCGCTATCCAAGGAGGCTTCCATAATTGCAGAGCCGGCACATATTGCTCTGAGACTGGGCTCACCCAAGGAGTTTCCACGTCCTGCTCATGGCTGCTTTAGTTCCTCACTTCCATGTGTTGGGCATCCCACTTGCCACTGATCGCTCAATCACACACCAGGAGCGGTCAGACTGCGAGTGACATCCACTCGGTAAGCTTTTGCTTGTGACTTCAGACCACGCAATAGGTTCGCTCGCCGTGCGTTCCATTTCGCGTTGATGAGACATTATTCCACTTTTGTCTACACTCTCTATGAGTTAGATACAGACAGGTTCCGTAACCCTTCGACTGGGGCACTTTTCTGACTTTTTTGTACTCGCTCACGAGGTAGGCTACATGTGCTGCCGGCTCAGCACCTTACCTTCGTGCAGCAACGAACGGGAAACGGCCAGGCCCCTTCATCCGGGAAACTCTCATATCCCCAGCTGGGAGCCTTCGAACATGTATCAGACCTGAGCATGTAGCTTGCTCAGTATCATGTTTCTATTTTCCGGTAGACGGGTATCAGCCTGGCTCTAAGATCCGAGGGTTTGTGGCTTAGAGGCGTTCAGCCACAGCCCTCGACAGGGAGCCTTAAGAGTTTTGTCCGGACCAAGAAATTCTGCCTTTGTGCACCTCATTTAAATTTTGACTGCTATCCTCAGTCTATGCCTGCAGAGCAGCAGGTTGTGTCTCTCTTAGTCTGGTCCCTATCCCATAAGCTGTCCGATATGTAATTTTTCACCCATCGGCAAGCAAATGGGGTCTATGGGACACGCAAGCTCCCCCAGCACGTCAAGGTGGAGACACATCGGGGGAGAAACCCGGGTTTGAATCCCTGGTAAGGTGAAGGATTTGTGTCTGTCAGTGGAAATAAAAGGTAAACCTAACCTGCACAGTTCGCGGTGACTGCATTAGCCAGACGGCCTTAATTCCTCCTCAAGACGCCCGCACCACACCCTTTCCGTCTGTCTTACAGCGCAAGGCACTATAGTCAGTAGTGACAGACAGTAACAATATACCAGTATGGCGCGATCAGTAGAGCCACACCAGCTCTCGTAGGTGTGATGACTATGTGTGCGTACTTGTGTGTGAGCGCGCGTACACGTGTGTGTGTGTGTGTGTGTGTGTGTGTGTGTGTGTGTGTGGTGTGTGTCTGCCAACCATTCATGTCAGAAATATCAAGATTGGTCTTTCCGGAGCGTTAACTAGGAGTCAGTTTTGATGACTGCCATATTGAACGAAGTGTCAGAAAGCCATCCCCCGAGCCGCAGTGACCACCTCCACTTCCATTCTGCTACTGGATATCGTGTTTGAATATGCCCCCCTCTGCTCTGCAATGGTCTTGCACCTCCATCTAACTGCAAGTCCCATTACGATCTCTTTACTTGCTGCACGAATACATGGATATATAATATTAAATAAACACCCCCTTGTGAGGTTTATTTATAGGGGTTACATCTGTTAGAATGTAACACCCACTTAAGAGGAATTTAAATTGTTTGAGGAATATTATCAGGGTATGCCCAAAGGGGATGGGTTCCTATCCTCTTTCAAAATCACCTTCTAGAAGCTAAATTTTATGGCTCGTTCCCCCACGTGAAGATACTAAGGAGTCTTCGTATCTACACGAATTAATGTAAAATATATAAATATGTAAGTTTAGGCTTCTTAGGAAGGTGTGGAGACCACGGACTGTTGCCACTATCCCAAAAATGGATGCCCTTTTCTATCACTAGGGAAAAGGTGCTAGTGTGCAGGTGCCCGCCCTAATTTGGTCTAAATTAATATTGTCACATATGATTTATAGTACACAAGTATGTGATGGACCAGACCAACAATATCATGACAGAACATTCACAGTATAAACAGGACATACAGTGACGTCACATAATATTTATGTTTACACACATTCTGTAAGAATCAATCAACAAATGGTCTGGTAACATAAGTGTAATAAATCAAAGAAATATGATAACAAAATATATTCTTCACATTGATTACATCTCTGGAGAAAACATTGTCAGGGTCACATGGAATATCAGCTGAGGTAAATACATAATTGTGGAAACACAAATAGTGAAATCATCCAACATACATTAAAGTATCATAATGTATAACCAAGTACTACCAAAAGTAATTAAAAGGATATTTTTATCTCCGATGCAGTTGATATCTGCCGGTAGGTACTTCGGTGGGTTTAAGATTCACATGGATGCAAGTCTCTTCCTGGGAACCAGTTTTCTCTCAAGGGGTCATCATCAAAGTGAGTGAGAAATGGTAAGGGTCTTCAGTTTGGATCTAACATCAGGGATTCTCAGGTGGGTTCATGGGTTACATGGGTGAGATCTTTGAAGGATGGGGGTGGTGGATGATGCAAGGAAATGGGCTGTACTAATATTTGGGCTTGCAAAGGATGGACATGACATACAAGTTTACCGCCCTCAGCAACCAAGTCCGCATCTTCACAACAGTAGGTTTTCAGTTACACCGCCCCATCTGACGGTCCAAATAAAATACAACTTCATAAGCATTTTGCTAACATTTACATGTCAGTAAAGCATAAAACATGTCACACACACAAAAAAAAAATTAAAAAAAAAACAATCAAGAAAAAAAAAAAAAGAAGAAGAAGAGAATAATACAATAAGAGAGGGAAGCATGTGTCTCCTCAATAGTGAGGTCACATCCCTCTTATCTGTATAGATGGCATTCAATCCATCATATCATGCTGTAAGGTCCTGATGGGATCAACTCTTGGTGCAACCAGGACAATGAAATAAGATAATCACACTTTAAGACCAGGGAGTCTGATTGTGATCAGGTTATCTGGTTATATTAAATTAAGTTGATTCAAAGTCATCCAGGATGTAACAGACATGTTGGGAAGAAGTTAGGTTGTGGTAGAGGCATGATGTGATTAAGATAAAGGTATATTGTGATGAAAGTGGGTTGAGCTAGATGCATAATATGGTAGATGCATGGGAAAGGTGCATGTAGTGACACTTCCTAGTAAGCCAGAGATAGGTTGAGACTGTTGCTTGATAAGACAGGGTGTGTTGAGATGGATGTAAGTTGAGTTAATGGTCAACCTTATAAAATCATCATCATCACTGTCATCATCAGGTGCCTGTAAATAAGCTCATACTATTTTCTCTGGGTTCAGCTTAGACCTCAAATGCCTATCCATATCATCATCCTCCTCCTCCTCCTCCTCCTCCTCCTCATCATCATCATCATCATCATCATCATCATCATCATCATCATCATCATGTATTGATATAACTGCCTTTTTATATCAGAGGGAAAGATTATAGCTTTTCCTCCCACACCCCAGTAATCTTCTTTAACCATCCCATTTTACAACCCTCACAAATGAGAATATAATTATCTCCGGAGTTTATGTGAGTGCCTTTAAATGAGTTATGTATTTAGCATAAGCACTGATTTAAACAAATAGGTCTAGTCATTCCCCGCGGTCTCTTCTAAGCAAAGGGCTGGAGGACGACATTGTTAAACCACCCAAGATTGCAGGTTATCTCATGCACATAGACAGAAATGGGCTGTTTTCCAATCATAATTCAGAACATAAATGGCATGCCCTTGACCGTAAGAACCACCTAATCATCATCACTAAGGTGTGAGACTTTTGGTGTGTGCCGCGTCTGACTAACATTTGGGTATATGGTGCAACTCTTATTAATGAGCATTTATTCTCAGAACAAAGCATGACAATTTCACAAAACATATTCAGGGAAAAAATGTGAATAAAAGAATCACAAGATATATACATCTCTACAGGTGTGAGTCAGTGTACATGGTTTTAAAGAGATCGACTCTTAATCTACATTTCCTCTGTGAAAGCATCAATGTCCAGCAAGTACATTTGAAAAGTACATTATTCATATATTGAGAAAAGTAAATATATACAGATTGTAAAGAATATAAGGGAATATTCTTCATTGGCATATTGTAACAAAAATAAAGAGATATCTTTCAGATAACAAAATATCAGAAATATTATTTTGCTAGCACATGGTAACAAAATATAAGGAATATTATTTTGCTAGCACATGGCAACAGAATGAAAACACCAATACTCTTTAGCCACATATGTAAAAGAGTATAAAGAAATATTACTTTAGCCGCATATCGTAAAAGAATTAAGAAATATTCTTTACTAGTAGATTGCCACAAGATGTAAGGAAACACTCCTTAGTAAGTGCAGTAAACAGAAACATGGCGCTTGTTTTTCATTCCCACAGGAACACATAGTTAGACTATGATCATTTGTAAACATTTTAAACAGTACATCAGCATTATAATAAATATAAACCTTTGTATTACCTTCTTCAAGAATTGATTTGCCACACAATGAAAGCTGAGCTTGCCCCAAGCTAGAACACCTGCTACGCTTCAACACACCGGCTGGCAAAACTACTAAGCATGTTCAGATTGAACTAACCATTTCCTGTTTTCCCCCAATTGCGCCTAGAGGGGTTCTGCTCGCCGTTTCCGGCTTTAGGCATGTTTTGATCGCCTCTGCGCGACGCTGGAGTATGGCATGCGGTTTTTGTCAGAACTCTGAAGTCGAAGGCCGTGAGGTGGCTGGAAATATCTCACACCCCTTCCTCCCACTCCCACGCTCACAGACATGCACACGCACAGACACAAACACACACACACACACACACACACACACACACACACATATCCAGAGATATCCTCCATCAGCTGTCTTATTTCCTTCTCTGCTCTCCCATTGTACCAACACCCCTCTCTCCCCCATTTACATTCTCTGCCATAGGCTATACGGACCTAACGATCATCTGTCCTCTCTTCGCATGTGTAGATCCATTCCTCCTCATTAGGCACATCTTTAACCCATATCACTAGCATAGTTGCCTTCTCTACTATGCCCATCAGCGACATTCCTCTTTCCAAGTTGCTGTAGCTATACTCCTATACAGGAGACGCCTGATGGCACTTGTGACCCATATATACAAGCCTTAGCCTGGGTCAGTGCATATCAGGACTTGATCGAGAGACGGCCAAGCATGAACCGCACTGTTTTCTGTGAGGTATGTCTGGCGTACCCCAAAACTAATCGTATCCCTTCATTTTGGATAGGCTCCAATCTTTGTACTGCGTTTCAGGCAGCATGAGTAAACCCAGACCACACTTAGTAACGCACCTCATCATCTCATCTCATCATGTTCCTCCTGTACCTTGCGGTATCGAGGAGAAATATAAACAGCGGGAAAGTGCCTGTTTATGGGCTTCATGTATCGATATTTCCATAGACTCTGCTATTCCCTCCGTCCATCGTTTACGTGGTCGGCCTCTTCTTCTGCTTCCATCTGGTCTGTACATTATTGCTTGTTGTGGTATACTGTTAGTTGGTAGCCTAGTTATATGGCCAAACCATTTGACTTGCTGCCTTCTAATAAAATCTAGCACTACTATAAAGACCCCCACCCCCACTTTAGTCCTGATTTCTTCGTTTCTAATCTTATCTCTTCTTGATACATTGAGTATTCTTCTCAGGAATCTCATTTCTGTTGTTGTGATTTGTCTTTTCTCTTTTTCTGTCATTATCCAGGTTTGGCATTGACAGCATAGAGGTGGTAGGAAGATTGTGTTGTAAAGTGCTTTCTAAGTAACTATTGATACATGTTTGTTCTTTAGTATTGGCGCCATTTGTCCATTGAATTGGTTTGCCTTATTGCATCTACTTTCGATCTCGTCTTCTGATTTGTCAGTAACGCATTAGACTAGATAATGAAATAGGTGAACTAGCAAACAACAGTCAACAGGAGAAAGAGACAGCACGAGGAACAGTTAACAGGAGAAACAGACAAAAGGAGAAACAGACAACGGGAGAAACAGTCAACAGGAGAAACAGACAGAAGGAGAAACAGTCAACAGGATAAACAGTCAACAGGAAAAATATACAACAGGAAAAACAGCCAATAGTATGAAAAGAGAAAAGTCGTAACCTTCTGTAGCAGTTTGTGAGACTAACTGGAAAAGAAACAGAGCATCAAAGAGAAACAGAAACAAATGATGTCTTGCGTCGCTAATGTCCATATAGCAGTTAATGAACCGTTAATTAGTAGAGAGAAAAAAAGGGAGTAAGAGGGAGTAAAAAAAGAGAGTAACAGACGTGATGCGGCCTGATAGTCCACGCCAGATAGCATCGCACTTAAAGGAGAAACGGGTGTTTGTGTGTCAATGTGTGTGTATATATATGTGTGTGTGTGTCTCTGAGTGAAAGTGTCACTGAGTGAAAGTGTCACTCGATCGTGGTGAGAGAACTCAAGGCAGCGAGTGGACGAATGAGTCAGTGAAGAAACGAGAATGTGAGCTAGTGAAGCGTGTAACTCTGAGTGATGGTGCGTCTGACTGTTGTGTCGATGGGCGTTGTGGAGGGCCATATTGTCATCTGTCAGTCCGTCGGTGGAGCCTGGGGGTGGTTTAATTTGCTGCGCGAACGAATGAATGAGTGACGGAGAGTGAAGCAGGAAGTCTGTGAGGGGGTGAGTGATGGAGGGTCCGTGCTTGACCGTTGACCAGTCTTCTAATGGATAAATAGATTGATGGATGAATGGATGGATGGGTGGGTGAGTGGGTGGGTGGATGAAAGGTTGGATCGATGGATCGCTCGACAGACAGACAGATAGATAGTTGGATGGATTGATGGATGGATAGGTGGGGTTGGTGGACGGATGGACTGACAGATAGACAGAATGACATATAGTTGGAAGGATGGATGGATGGATGGATGGATGGATGGATAGGTGGATGGATAGATGGGTGGATGGATGGATGGATGGATGGAGGGACGGACGGACGGACGGTCAGATAGACCGACAGACAGACAGATAGACAGATGGACAGACAGACAGACAGACAGACAGACAGACAGACAGGCTGCAACCTGGCTGGCCGATTGTTTGATCAATAGACCGATCGGTCAGCTGGCCGGCCGATGTTTCCATTGCTTGATTCTGTATTCTATAATTCAGTATGTAGATAAGACGCTTATAAATGTTACCCCCTAATATGGCAAGCGTGAAACATCATCGATATCTGCTGACACGCCCATTATAACACTCATCACGCAATCCCTGTCCCATACTTACAACACCATTGGTTCAGTGAAAAGAGAAACAAAACTAAAAGTAATCACATAGCTGATACTTCAGACAAACATCGTGAAACCTTATGATTTCACATATACTAGGTTCTAGCATTCTGTGGTATCGTTGCGGCTCCTTTTGTATGTGTGTGTTGTTGTTGTTGCCATCCGTCTTGCCAGTAAGACTTCAAGCAATGTGCAGGTTTGGAAATATGTAAAT
>OY992883.1:93794461-93884461 GCA_963921405.1 Cepaea hortensis | reverse complement strand
GTGAGCATTGTAGAGGCCGCCATCTAAGCGTGAGTGAATGTATATACCACCATCCTGATCACGAAAAGCATATTTCAGTAGGAGTTAAAAGTATCTTCCAAAGAAGGCGGTGGAAAGCACACAACCTTGCTTAACTTCACTCTTGGTTTCAAACTCTTCTGAAGATGCACCATCAAACTTGATTATGCCCTCCAAACTTTCGAGGAACGATTACACAATGGACAGAAGAGTTGGGCAGCCGATTTTTTCAGCACCTATAACAGACCCTCACGATTGACCAAGTCGAATACCTTTCCATACCACCTGCTTTTTGCGATTTCATACTGCCATGGAATTTTTTACGTGCATAATTCGCTCACGAGACCTACTGTTTTTCACCCTCATCCACGAAGGCTAGGTATCTGATCTCACTACCCAAGAGATCAGGGGAACATGTGATATTATTAGATACTAGAGGTTATTGAACAAATTTCCAGCACTATACTGAGTTCGACACCGAAACCTCTCAGCCACGGCTCCCTCCTAAATAAGCAACACTGCCATTATGTTAATTCCTCGACGGAAAAAAATTATCAAGTTATGATCGCCCATGCCTGTTACACAATGCACCCGCAGAAGAAACAAGGTAAAGACTCAAAGAAAAAATTGCCATTAGGGATTTTCAGAAGTCATTTATAACTTCCCATCTTCCAGTCCCAGCGCGTGTGTCAACGCCCACAAATAACTCATTGAATATATTCTTCGAGACATCAATAACGTATTTTCTTAACGGCTGCACTCTCTCTCTCTCTCTCTCTCTCTCTCTCTCTCTCTCTCTCTCTCTCTCTCTCTCTCTCTCTCTCTCTCTCTCTCTCTTTCTCTCTCTCTCACACACACACACACACACACACACACACACACACACACACACAAAATGTTTATACATAAACGTAAATGTTTGTTACTGGCACCTTGCCGTCTTAACAGACGATAGTTTGTTACATTGTGATTTAAGAAAAAAGACGTAACAAATACCATCCATGGCGGTAGCGAATGTGACATCTCCATGGCACAAAGCCTTGGCTGAATTGTAAAGACCATGTCTTGCCCACGCAACATGATCTCTCTCTCTCTCTCTCTCTCTCTCTCTCTCTCTCTCTCTCTCTCTCTCTCTCCTCTCTCTCTCTCTCTCTCTCTCTCTCTCTCTCTCTCTCTCTCTCTCTCTTTCTCTCTCGCTCTCTCTCTCTCTCGGCCTGCCTAATTTAGTCCAGAGGAAAGGTAACACCAATACATTTGGGACAAGACAAGCTGCAGAAGCTGCCGGATCAGTAAAGCAATGCTCTAACTATCCAGATGTCTGAGCTTCAATCCTAAACCCGATGCCGACCAAGGCTTAGGGAATGATCTGCCCTGCCATGATATTTAGTCATGTTTATGATCTGATATTCCGATATTCCAAGAGTCAGAAATTTCCCATAAAGAAACATACACCCCTCGCTTATTGGTTTTACGAGAGAAAGAACCCCCCCCCCCCCCCCCACCCCCCTCTCCCCAACCACAAAGAAGAATGCTTCTATTGTTAACCCAATGGGTGTTTATCTGACAGTCAGAATGTCTTCTTTACCTGCAGACAGGCGAACGTTTGAACAAGGAAGTTGTGCACGCATGCCTGTAGGTGTTATCTGAATGATTTCATGTTACAGTCTCTAGTGAGGCATAAATGGGATATACGTTCGATGTTTCAGATTGTGGAGTGATGGTGTTGACATTAATAGAGTCGTCACCATCTTCATAGTTATCACCATTATCCTTACCATCACCATCATTATGATGATGATCATCATCTTTATCATCATCGTTATCATTATCACCACAATCATCAGCATCATCATTATCATTACCATCATAACTATCATCAGTATCATTATATAGTACCATCGATTATCATCATTAAGCATCACACCGCATTGAAGGACGGTTGTTAGGAGTCTCCAACACCCTGTTCCTACGGTTTTCATTCATTCATTGGCACCTTTCCGTCTTGACAGACTATAGTTTGGTACACTATGCTTCAAAAAGGCTTAATAACTACGACCCATGACGGTGGCGAGTGTGGCTGGTAAGGCCAATTCTTGCTGCAAATGTTTGTCCACAGTGGATGCATGTGAAAACATGGTCATTTCCACCATCTTACGTCTCTCACGCTCTGTGTGTGCTTTATCTGCAATCATTTTCTCCTGTGTCTTTATTCCATTTCTGGTAGTTGCCCTCCATGCAACACATTCAGTGGCGACTTGCTCCCAATGTGCATTATCGATGCCTGTATCAATCATGTCCCGCTTACACACATCTTTGTATCGTAGTAGAGGCCGACCCTGAGATCTCCTACCCATCTGTAATTCACCAAAAAAGACGTCCTTTGGTATTCTACCATCATCCATCCTCCTAACATGTCCTATCCATCTAAGTCTACGAAGACAACGGTTTATTGATAATGCTTGCTTGCTTGCTTGTGTTCGCTGGCTGTGATCTCCAGCGTTAAGTCCTATATGTCGGATGAAGACATCCTGTTGACAACATCAGTGTGATGTCATACAGGACCTGAGGTTTGCGTGAGTATCCGTTGTCGCATGTCTGACTTATTGGTGTGCAGACTGGTGGGCCTCGCCGTGCAGGCAGATACTCTCCGACTTCGGAGGAATCAACGATCCTACCGACTTCAGCCAGGACCCCGAAGGGACCTTTTGCCCAGGACGCTCGGCGAGGACGCGTCAATAGGTCTTGGCCAGTATAGAACCCAGCCCTGGTACCTTGGAAACACCTATTTTTTTTTCGCATATTCTTTACAGGACATCGCTGCCAACAGCAGCATCTTTCAGCTGTCTGTTGATTTCTTGGCAAGATTACGCTCAGTAGTTTGCCATTGCTTTCTGAGCGGCCAGCTCAGTTATCCCGCAAGTCACCAGCGGGGGTAGAACCGCTTCCAGTTCTCACCCGCTACGAGACTCTGCGTGATAAACGGGATTACGGAGAAAGTGGTGTAACCCCTCGGGCAGAGAGACCGGCGGAAACACCTCTACGTCCCGTTTATTCATAATAAATTATAGGCCCCTTTTTCACACTAATAACTGTATTACATATATAGCTAGTAAAGTATAGGTCCCCTTTTCACGCTAATAACTGTATTACATGTACAGTAAATAAAGTACCCTTGTCATGATGTTTTTTTTTTTCTTCTTGGGCTTGCTTTGATCTCCAGCTAAATATCTGGATGGTTTGGCCGCATAACATAATCGAGACAAAAACACAGCGCTGATCCACGACTCTGGTGATCGGGTGAGATGGCGAAACATGACTGCTCATGCTTATCGGCATGGCACATGGTAATGATGATTGTTGTATAGATAAGCTTATAACAATACTAACGTTGAGGTGTGAAGTCTTAGGCTTTCACAAATTCTAGGCCTAGACATAATGAGATGAGGTGGATATTGCCCGTTCCTAGTCGACCTCGAGCTTCCTGGCCTAGAGGTTAGCAACTTTTCTCCGTAATCTCGTATACTCTCGTAAGTAACGCGACGACGGTGAGAATCATCGGTGGTTCGAATCGCGTCGGTAACTTACGGGGTATGTGAGCCGGCCGCTCAGAAAACAATGGCAAACTACTAAGCGTAATCTTGCCAAGAAATCAACAATCAGCTGAAAGATGCTGATGTTGACAGCGATGTCCTGTAAAGGATATGCAAACATTTTTTTAGTCGACCTCGAGGCCCCCCACCCTCCCCTACACCCTCCCCCCACACACGCACCCACCTCTTTACCACCTTGGCTACTTGCTGAGGCAATTCCCATACATTCCTGAATGTTGTCTGGCACCAAAGTTAATCATGATGGATCGCAGAACCTACTGAAAAAGAAAACACGCACACATAAACACACATAAATACACACACACAAACTATCTCTACTAAGGAGTGAACCCGAACCACTCTTTTGATCGGCACTCGGACCTTTAATTAAAAGATTGAACATATACTGTAATGTGAGATTGGAAATAGGACTTCGGGAAACTAGTACGCGTATCTTGGATGAAAAATAAAGACGAAATAAATTCATTTTAGAGCGAATCAATATCAACAAGGCTCTGCTGAAGAAACAAACCTGAGAAAGTGAAAGTACTTTGAACAGATTAAAGAACATAAATATCGAAGGAAAATCGGAATCAAGATGGAAGTAGTTTTAAAAAAAACAAACTTAGTTGTAAATCCTTTCCAGTATGTTGTCATCCCCAACATGTGTAGCTGTTTGTGATTTCTTGGCAAGTTTACGTCAGTAATTTGCCTTTGCTTTCTGAACGATCACAACGGTAGTTTTTATGGGATACCATTGTATAAAAACTAATACAAAGCTGTGTGCTGCCAAATCACCCACAGTTGTGTTCCGAACGTGGTAAGCGGGATTACGAATTGCGAGCGTGACAAATGTACAGACAGACAGTATCACGGAATTGGCAAAATACAGCTTAGCAGAATGTACTACTGAGGCTTAGAACATAAACTAATGGAGATCCGTTAGTGCCAACCTTCACCGCGGAGATGGCACTGTGTGTTAATCACAGCGAGAGAGATCGGTGTTATAGAAAACACTTCACATAGGAGGGGGCCGCAATGGTGGTATTTTTTTATCTCTTTAGAAGCGGAGATATTTTTTTTCCTGAACTGGACGTCCAGGTAACCCTAGACTGAATCGAGTACAATTAAATTCCCTAGAAGGTAAAGGCGGCCGCCATAATATTGACCACATTACCCATGGAGTGACCAGTGGTCTAGCAATATAGGGTAGCACCTTCTCGTGGCCCGAAAAGGTGTCTTTTCGATGACTTACTTTTACTAAACAAAGGAAGAGAAACAATTGGCGACTTATAGACCTCGCCATGTATTACTTGCGCCTCCCCCACAGCCAACCCCACACAGAGAGAAGAATAGTAACACTATACTATACTATACTATACTATACTATACTATACTATACTATACTATACTATACTATACTATACTATACTGTACTGTACTGTACGGTACTGTACTGTATATAACACTATATTATGGGGCTGAGTGGTCTCGGGGTATGGTGTCCGCCTCGAGTGCTGGAGGTCCCGGGTTCAGGCCCCGGTGATGACCGGGATGTTTTAACGTGGACTTCTAGTAATAAAATTTCCCCTAGTCTTTGGGTAGTGAGATCAGACGCCCGTGTGTATTGTTGCGCACGTAAAATATCCCTTGGCAGTTGGCAATCTAAAAAGAGTAGTCTAATGACGCTGCCCGGGCATAATTTCGAGTTAAAAATCTATCCAAAGTATTTCATGAACCTCGCCGGTGCTACGAAGTTCGTGCACTGAGCTGAGTTTCTCCGGATTCAGGCTTGAGTTAGGAGTAAAACGGAGCACTTATGGGTTACATCCGTGTGCCGTGATGTTGATCCGTCGACTAAACTAAACTAAACTAAACTAAACTAAATTAGTAACACTAGCGTACATGCGTGACGTAGGGGTTGTTAAGAAATGTTAGCAGTTGCAGGCGGTCTGTATCTAAAGGCTTGTTATGATGCTTCCTGAAAATGGGCCTTCCTGACGAATGCAGCCTCACGGAGCACAGTGTGTCTATCCAATGTCCAACGTGATAACACACAACATTGGGATGAGATGACTTATTCTCACCTCCCCGAGGTTCACGGTCTCCTATGTAATGAAGCTGCACGCTTTGGAACATAAAGAGAGTCACGGCACACCCTCACGATAATGGTGGACATTCAGCACCCAAGCCTTGCACTCACGCTTGGGGACCTCACAGGCTTGACCGAAATGTGTTTATTGTTTGCCTACCTGGATGCCGAGTCATCACCACTGAATAAATTCGTCATATAGTAAAAGAGTGAACAGTTCGAGTGACGGCGCAGTATAACATCAACACCACCACCACCACCACCACCACCACCACCAGCAACAGCGGCGGCAGCGGAAGCAGCAGCAACAGCAGCAACAGCAGCAACAGCAGCAACAGCAGTAGCAGCAGCAGCTGGAACAACTGACTTACTTTAATACCACTTTTACATTTTTTCCGTTGAAGTTTTTCAGCCCTTTCTCGTTGTCTCTTTCAAAGGAAGTTAAAAGCAACAGTAGCTACGCACTAGCCAGATTAGATAAAATACCAGTATGGCACTCAAATTGGGGACTGATTGACATTTTGAGAACTATCGGAAGCTCATGTAATGAAAAGAGACGGCATCCATTTTCAGTAATGGCGTCATTAAACTGGCGCATGTCACTTTTAGGTTTGTTTATCAGGGGACGCCATCCAAAATTATTGATCACAGTGTTATTGTATCACTACCGATTTACTCCCCTCTGAGTAATTTAGGACTCGCATTTGCCTCCCAAAGGGATGTTTGAATCAGGGTTCGTCTGTGACTTCAAGTCTATTCAGAGGAGGAAACATCAAACAGCGGAAGGAGTGGCTGGAAGAAAATCATTTGGCAGGATGTGTAACTGTCAGAGGTGGATTTTGGGGGTCAGATTCTTAATTCTCTTGTCCCAGGCAATTGGAGCTTTAAAGTACCAACTGTCTGGTTCAGGTGGATCTATAGTACTAACTAGGAGAGAGTAGGTTAATAATTACAGAAGTAGTTAAAGTAGTGACAAGGAGAGAGTAGATTAATATAGCAACCACAGAAGTAGTTAAAGTAATCACTAGGAGCAAGTAAGGTAATATAACAACTACAGGCGTTAAAGTAATAACTAGACGACAATGTTAACGTAACAACTGCAGAAGCAGTTAAAGTAAGAACTAGGAGAGAGTAAGTTAATATAACAACTACAAAAGCACAGGAGTTAAAGCAATTACTAGTGGAGAATATGCTGATATAACAACTACAGAAGCAACTAAAGTAACAATTAGGAGAGGGTAAGTTAATATAACAGCTACAGAAGCCATTAAAGCAATAACTAGGAGAGAGTAAGTTAACATAACTACTATAGAATCAGTTAAAGTAACATCTTGGATAGAGTAAGTTAATATAACAACTACGGTGGTTATAGTAATAACCAGGAGAGAGTACGTTAATATAACAACTAAAGGCATTAAAGTAATGACCAGAAGAATGTAAGTTAATATGAAAACTACAGGCGTTAAAGAAATAAATAGGAGAAGGTAAGTTAATATAGCAACTACGGGCGTTAAAGTACTAACTAGGAGAAAGTTAATCTTCGGTGGTTAAAGTAATAACTAGGAGAGATTACATTAATTTAACAACTACAAGCATTAAAGTAATGACTAGAGAGATGGTAGGTTAATATGAAAACTACAGGCGTTAAAGTAATAACTAGGAGAAGGTAAGTTAATATAGCAACTACGGGCGTTAAAGTACTAACTAGGAGAGAGTAAGTTAATATAACAACTACATGCGTTAAAGTAATAAATAAAAGATAGTAATTCAATGTAACAACTACAGGCGTTAAAGTAATCATTAGGAAAGAGTAAGTTAATATAAGAACTATAGGCGTTAAAGTAATGACTAATGGAGAATATGCTGATATTACAAATACAGAAGTTAAAGTAATAACTAAGAGAGAATGTTAATATAAGAATTTTATACGTTAAAGTAATAATTAGGAGAGAGTGGGTTATTATTACACTACAGGAGTTTGGTAGTTGTCTGAAACTTTTCCATCTTAATTCTTCCCATAATGTACCCAAGAAACTTTGACTATCTGCGTCTAATTTTTCTAATCAGTTTCCGGTTCTCATCTGTTTCTTGAAGGACTGTCTCAATCTGTTTTCTATCTGTACATGAAGTTATTTGCATGATCCTTAGAATTCACATTACTGCTGCCAATAGATGTTTCACAGTAATGCTCGTTACGGTCCACTAATTTTTTACCACAGTGGATATTGGGCTACGCTGATGGTGTCGGATAGACGAGGGTTATTCGTCATCGACCGTTAACAGAGGGAAATGCCGGTAACCTATTTCTTCGTGCATTCATGCCTTCAAAATTTGTTAGGGGGAGGGTGGGGGAAGTGTTCAGCATGGCCGAATGGATATGAGCGCTCGTTCTTAAACGTATAGTACGCTGATGCCGACGTAGCGGGTTAAACACTTACACCGGTATGTTGGACTAAAATGTTAACTTCTCGTCCTTGACTTTGGGACATGAATCACTAGTGCCTCAGAAATCGGAGTGGTTTCGCCTAATAGCGAGTGACACTGATAATAGGGAAAGCTAATCCACACGCAAAAATTAGTCCAGTTCCCTGGAAGTAATAGCACGTGTACAGACTACGTTTGAGTTCCAAGAGAGTGAACGCAAAAAATATTTTTAAAATGCCTAATGATCTACAGCCGGCCTCCCTGGCCTAGCCGTTAACGTCTTTCTCCGTAATCCCGTATATTCTCGTGAGTAACGTAACCTGCGCGAGAATCGGTAGCGGTTCTTGCCGCGTTGGTAACTTAGGGGTATGTGAGCCGCTCGCTCAGAAAGCAATGGCAAACTACTAAGCGTAATCTTGCCTAGAACATCAACAGTAGCTGAAAAATGCTGATGTTGACTGCAACGTCCTGTAAGGCATATGCAAAAAAAGAGCCTCGTTTAAGAACCTCTTCCATATGTAACATAACAGTCGTTGTCATAGCGATGTGTCTGCACCCACTCATGAAGTATTAGGGTAAGTCTGAAGCTGGGACCATACGCAGACACCCGAGATAGTAGGAAGCCATCACGAGGTGGTGATTGGTGTTTCGATTGATTTCTTTCGCTTTTGCTACTGCATTCGTCTCTCTCTCTCTCTCTCTCTCTCTCTCTCTCTCTCTCTCTCTCTCTCTCTCTCTCTCTCTCTCTCTCTCTATTTCTTTCTTTCTTTCTGTCTTTGTCTCTTCCCCCGTCTCTCGCTCCTTCTCTCCCTCTCTATCTATCCCCCTCTCTCTCTTTCTCTCTGGTTCTTTCTCCCGTACTCACACTCGTTCCCTGTCTCTCGTTCTATTTCTCTCTCTCCCTCTCTCTCACATGCAGAAGTGGGTTGTGTAACAGCTACGGAAATTATCAGCCTTCGGCAGGCTTCACATATTAACTGTTGGTTTACAGAAGAAAGGGATGTGGAAAGGGGGAGGAAGGAGGCGGGTGGGGGGATATTCAGTATAGAACACATTGGGTTGGTAGACACCCAGTGTGGTTTTTCTAGCAATAGAAAGGAGGAGGTAAAAAGAGAGAGAAAGAGAGAGAGAGAGAGAGAGAGAGAGAGAGAGAGAGAGAGAGAGAGAGAGAGAGAGCATGACAAACAGCTAGACAGAGTCATGAAGAGGGAGGAAAGACGGAGATGTGATGTGTCCACACACATACACACACAAACACACACAAACACACACACACACACATACACACACACACACATATATATATATATATATATATATATATATATATATATATATATAGAGAGAGAGAGAGAGAGAGAGAGAGAGAGAGAGAGACTGCGCAACTTTTACCGGAAAATATAGAAAAAAATGGAACACTCACACACACAGGAGAGAGAGAGAGAGAGAGAGAGAGAGAGAGAGAGAGAGAGAGAGAGAGAGAGAGAGAGAGAGAGAGAGAGTATATCGAGATGTAGATCGAGCAATGTCGACGAATGTTTGGCTGCCCGTATACCTTCAGGCCCGGTGAACAGTTCTTGGAATACCTCCACACTTCCCTGCGCTCCGGGGTCATCCCAGCCTAAAATTGATACCAGGAAATGTTCAATGAAGTAAATGCGGCCGCCGTGATATTTACCACAGCAACAATCCAGTGCCGATCCGTCTATACAAGTGGGGGAATAGGAGCATATACTATACACACCTCAATGAGTGGTATAGGGCGCTTTATTTAACCCACACTCGAAGTAATATTGGTAACTTCAGAAGAAGAAGAAGAAGAAGAAGAAGAAGAAGAAGAAGAAGAAGAAGAAGAAGAAGAAGAAGAAGAAGAAGAAGAAGAAGCAATAGCAGCAGCAAAGTAGGAAGAAGATAAATGTGCCATTAAAATATTTGTCATCACATATGCATTGTGCAATGCTAGTTGCAACTATATACATCACGACCTTTTCTCTCAGATCACGTGATAGTTTCTCAACGTTTCCTGAAAATAAATTTACCTGGGGACATAAAAACCCGGACGCGTTTACGAGATTTCCTGTCTCGCAGCGGTTTCTCCTGGTGTTTATGTCTACGCTGATGCACCAAGCACACCATTGTTTCTGTGGGGGAATATGTCGGAATTCTCGCAAAGTCACACTGGGGACATGGTGTTGGGTCTTCTCCTCTATTGTGTCTGCAACTTGTAGCGGTAGAGGGGCTTGTAAGTTCCAATAACCCCAAGATCTATGCCGACGCTTGCAAAGCTACCCATGCCAGGCAAGCAGCGGGGTAGGGAGCAGATATAGTGAGACACAAACCTGCAGAGTCAGGACAAAGGCTAGATAGAGAAAGCAAACTCGCAAACAAATTCCTTGTCGGATGTCCCCTTTTTCCCATCCGCTCGCTTTGAACTCAAGCTTAGTTTATATACGTGCTACTACTTCTAGTACATTGCGCTGAGTTCTGCATGTGGATCTCCATGTTACCAGTGTCACTCGCCATCAAGCGAACCCACTCCGATTTCTGACTTACTACACAAAGGCTTTCGATAAAGTGAGACATGTCGACATGATAAAGATGCTTGAAGATCTACAAATTGTTGGAAAAGACCTTAGGCTTGTGAAAAACATATATTGGAAACAACAAGCTACCATAAGAATTTATAATGACGTAGGTCAATATCAGCCTATTAAGAGAGGTGTGAAGCAGGGATGTGTAATGTCTCCAGATCTTTTTTCCCTGTACATCGAAAATATTTTCAGAAATATAGAAGATATGGAAGGAATCAACATTGGGGGAAGATGCATCAATAACATTAGATATGCATATGATACAGTCTTGATTGCAGGCGATGAACAGGACCTGCAACATTTAGTAGATGCGGTTGTTACACACAGTGAACAACTAGGGTTAGAATTGATGTGTAAGAAGACATAGATTATGGTCGTCACTTGGAAGAAGGAAACACCACATGTAATTTTTTAGTTAGACCGCTGAGTGAACTAAAACAGACTGTTAGATTCATACAAGAGACAGCATTGCAGTTATAGACATATTTCAAACGAACGAAAGAAGAAGAAGAAGAAGAAGAAGAAGAAGAAGAAGAAGAAGAAGAAGAAGAAGAAGAAGAAGAAGAAGAAGAAGAAGAAGAAGAAGAAGAAGAAGAAGAAGAACAATGTAATATACACGCAAATGGGCATTTTCTTAAACAAGTGAATCGGCACAGTTATCTCAGAGCAGTCATAACATTTAATGGGAGATGCCTTGAAAAAATTAGAACAAGAATTGCCATTGCGAAGGTAGCCTTTTGCAAGATGAAAAACATACTGACCAATAAAAAGATATCAAATGAAATGAGAAAAAGAGTATTGAAGTGCTACATAGAACCTGCACTTTTGTATGGATGTGAAGCGTGGACAGTGAGCAGACAAGCTGAAAACATTTAATGGCTGTTGAAATATGGTTTCTTAGGAAAATGCAAAGAATACCATGGACAGACAGAAAAACCAATGAGCAAATTCTTCAAGAAACAAATGAAGATCGTAAACAGATTAGAGACATTAGACGTAGACAGTCAAAATTTTTTGGACACGTTATGAGAAGAAATGAATTGCAGAACTTGGTGACAACTGACAAGATCGAAGGGAAGAGACCAAGGGGAAGACCGAGAAGTAAATACCTGGATGGCTTGGCTACGTGGCATGGTCGAGACAGAAACACGGAGCTGATCCTCGACTCTCGTGATCGAGTGAAATGGCATAACATGACCGCCCATGCTTGTCGGCATGGCACATAATGGATGGATGGATGGATGGATGGATGGATGGATGGATGGATGGATGGATGGATGGATGGATGGATGGATGGATGTAATTTACGTCTGACCCACATGCTTGACAAAATAGTGCAACCTACTTCATTTTATGATGACGCACGATTCATTGTCAGATTCAAGAAGTGAGGTATAACAGATCTAATTGACAACAAATTCTTAATCGGAAAGAGATATCAGTGTCTTGTGATAACTATGACTATGACTGGCACCTTGCAGTCTTGATAGATGATAGTTTGTAAAATGGAGTTATACCTCTCCATAACACAAAGCCGGGTAAAGACAGAGACGGGTAAACACCACGTTTTCTACCAGAGTTTACTGCTGGTATAATAGTCACAAATGGCTTGAAATCCCTTGCAGGAAATCGTCATTGTGGAAACGATACTTGGCTTGGTTTGAAATCCCTTGCAGGCAATCTTCATTATGGAGACGGCATTGACTTGGTATGAAATCCGTTGCAGGCATTCTTCATTGTGGAGACGGCATTGACTTGGTATGAAATCCGTTGCAGGCATTCTTCATTGTGGAGAAGACACTTGGCTTGGTTTGAAATAATCCATTGCAGGCAATCTTAATTGTGGAGACGACATTTAACTCGGGGACCGTGCTACATATAAACTCCGTCTGTACCTGGCAGCTCACCACGTGTTAACTTGTTATTCCTTACACGCAGTGGAGGGCTGTCAGTTTAACCGATGGAAAGTGGGCCCTGTGGCCCCTGACGAAGTCCGCCCCCTTACCCACCTTACAAATTAAACAATATGTCGAAAACGTTAAAGTAGTTTTAGTAGCTTTGTCTCCTTCCAATCAACAATGTTAAGACCCAATCCTCCACTGCTTACAGGATATGACTTATGAACTCCTTTTTCCCCATCCGTTGTATCATTATTTATCAATATCCTGACTTTAACCCCTTCAGTTCTACTGAGTCTCTGTATACCCAACCATTTGTTACTTTAAAGCAGGAGCTGGGAACGCCCGAACCGCGGGCCGTACAAAGCTCGCGGAATCATTTGGCCTGGCTCCACATATGCAACTACAGACGGAACTCGACATTAAATAAATCTAAGAGCTTTATAAACAATCATTAATAAATCTAGTAGCAACATCATCAATACAACTAACATCACACACCTCACCAAAGAGAAGCAGTTCAAACCATCACATTAGGGATGAGTGAATTAAATGTTTGACCAAATAAAGCAGGATGATTTTTTAAGATGGTAATCTCGCATGACTCGCTAATGGTGTTATAAACATCCAGAAATCCCTTGCCAAAGAAAAAAAAAAAGGTTCCCCGGGCTTACTTTAAAGTAACAACTGCTAAGGGTAGAACGCTTCAAAGTTAAACCAGCCTGTGACTGCATGAGTCAAAAGTGGGGTGAAATGTATTGTCTTACAGAAGAGTCTGGTCTTTGGAAATAACTTCAGAAAACCTATGTCATGTGCATATTAATGGACGACTGCTTCAGTCTAATATAGACATAACCGATGATAAGGCCAAGAGATCCATAAACATCACTTCTTCTTCTTCTTCTTCTTCTTCTTCTTCTTCTTCTTCTTCTTCTTCTTCTTCTTCTTCTTCTTCTTCTTCTTCTTCTTCTTCTTCTTCTTCTTCTTCTTCTTCTTCTTCTTCTTCTTCTTCTTCTTCTTCTTCTTCTTCTTCTTCTTCTTCTTCTTCTTCTTCTTCTTCTTCTTCTTCTTCTTCTTCTTCTTCTTCTTCTTCTTCTTCTTCTTCTTCTTCTTCTTCTTCTTCTTCTTCTTCTTCTTCTTCTTCTTCTTCTTCTTCTTCTTCTTCTTCTTCTTCTTCTTCTTCTTCTTCTTCTTCTTCTTCTTCTTCTTCTTCTTCTTCTTCTTCTTCTTCTTCTTCTTCTTCTTCTTCTTCTTCTTCTTCTTCTTCTTCTTCTTCTTCTTCTTCTTCTTCTTCTTCTTCTTCTTCTTCTTCTTCTTCTTCTTCTTCTTCTTCTTCTTCTTCTTCTTCTTCTTCTTCTTCTTCTTCTTCTTCTTCTTCTTCTTCTTCTTCTTCTTCTAGTCCATATGTCATGTATCGTTTGGGGATCATGTCTGCCCACAACCTTTATGTTGTTGTGCTGCAAATTATTTTTGATATTGATGTTCCTTCATGCCATCATGTTATACTGTTCAGCATGTTTTCTCTTTGTCTTCTCCCCCTCCCTCCTCTTCTCCCTCTCCCTCCTCTTCTCCTCCTCTCTGACTTTCCTGTTGTGATAACAAATTCCGGCTTTCCGCTTTTGTTGACACGCCCAAAGAATGTGTTTTGTCTTCTTCTGAAACGAGTAGCTAGTTCTTTGTGTGAGTTAACTTCTATCAATATATCTACATTGCTCTTCCTATCCTTCAAATGCGCTATCATAATTTTTCTCTAAAACTACATATCCAGAACTTTCATGTAATTCCTCACATATCTAAGGGGGCTGAATGGTCTCGAAGTATGGTGTCCACCTCGAGTGCTGGCGGTCCGGGGTTCAAGCCCCGGTGAGGGCCGGGATTTTTTCACGTGGACTTTTATAGTAACAAAATTTCCCTGGTCTCTGGGTAGTGAGATCGGACGTCCGTGTGTATTGTTACGCACGTAAAACATCCCTTGGCAGTTGGAAATCGAAAAGGAGTAGCCTAACGGCGCTGCCCGGGCAAAATTTCGAGTTAAAAATCTACCCAAAGTATTTCAGGATCCGGTGCTACGGAGTTCGTGCACTGAGCTGAGATTCTCCGGATCAGGATTGAGTTAGGAGTAGAACGGAGCACTTATGAGTTACACCCGTGTGCCTTGATGTTGATCCGTCGACTAAACTAAAACTAAATTCCTCACATAATTGTCAACGATTCATTCCCGCATATCAGAATTGGCTCAGTATACCTCCTAAAAACCCCTTTCCTCATCCCGAATGAAAAAGATAGATTGCAGAGAATATTCTTCGACTTGTGCAGTGCTGCCTGTCCTGTAACAAACACCATCAGAAGCAAATAGCCCGGGGAGGTTAACCCGGTCAACAAATGCCCGCAGAAGTCGGATGTGTCGGCCTAACGGCGCAAGAACGCAGCTCTGCTGTAAACAGGCACAACGCAATCACGTCCGAAAAAAAAACTCCGGATGAACGCAGAAGAAGAAGAAGAACCAAATAGGTATCAGAACATCTAGGCCAGCAGAAAGATCGCGCATTTAACCAACTCCATCGAACTGAACAAACATTGATCTTCAGACTCCGCACAGAACTTGCAAGATTGAAATACAACTTTGTCAATTAACTAAAGGCAGAGAGAAAATCAGAAATGATGAAATCAGGACTAAAGTAATGACAATAGCAACTTTAGATTTTGTTAGAAAACAGCAAGTAAAACTGTTTGGCCACAAATGGCCTACCAGTTGACAAGTATACCGCAACAAGCAATGATTTTCAGACCAAATGGCCGACCATATAAAGGATAAACAGAGTGAATATCAGAATTCATCCGAATCTCGATATATGAAGCCCATAGATGGGAACTCTCCCGCTGTTTATGCTTCACCTCGACACTTCAAGGTACGAGAGGAACATGATAAGATGAGATGAGAAAGACAGAAAGTATGTTTGAATGTAACTGTGAAATGGTTAAAATGACGGCCAGACATTAGCTGCAAGAGTTTTCAAAATATGTAGAACAAAGAAAATAATTTTGGCATACACCAAGCCCATTTTTGTGGATGTCAACAACCTCAGGTGACTGCTACTTATTCAAAATATATTCAAGTTGCCTTCTGAAGGTGTACGAAGAAAAAGAAAGGGAGGTAATACAGATTTCGTCTTAAGGGGCCGTAAATAAAACTCTCCTGCCGTCAGAACAGTTGTAATTCTTCTTGCTGGCGTCGTTAAAAATTTGGTAACACAAAGGCTACATTAAAATATATGACTCAGGGCCGTAACAATGTTAATTTGTCATGGTAACCTTAGGCTATGTTATTTCTCCTGGCCAGACGAGAATGTCTTACCTCCATTAGCTGTGTGAGTGTTTTTTTTTCTTTCTTCAGACTACATGTTTGTGATGGCATGTACAAATGTTGGCTGTCATAAATCTCACAAACCCGATATAGTGAGATTTGCTTCAGGCTTGTTCAAGTTAGTTTCATGTCCTGTACAGGACCTCGCAATCAACCCTAGCAGCCCCCCCCCCCCCTTGCTGTTTGTGATTTACTAGGCAAACACACGGGCTCGGCATGTGTGTGAGGAGTGGGGGGGGGGGGGTAAATAAATGCAAAACGTGTTCATTGCCCCTAAGCCACAGAGTCGGCTCGTGGCTTGTAGTCTAAAAACACTGCCCAGTCGCTCGTTCCGAAAAAAATCAAAAAAATCGCTGCCTGTCTATTTGTCTCTTTGTTCGATATTTATTCGCTCGCTTCTTCCCCCTCTCCCTTGTCTCTCTCTCTCTCTCTCTCTCTCTCTCTCTCTCTCTCTCTCTCTCTCTCTCTCTCTACCCCCTTACCTTCCCTCTCTCCCTTTGCCACGTCTAAATCGATACTATCGCCTCTTCCTCTTGTTACAGTCCATGTTTGGTCGCCATGTCTGATCACAGCCTTCTGTCTCGTGTACTGCCAATCAGTTCTATACCGCTTTCATACCATCAACTGTCTAACATCGCTCTTGCTTCTCCCTTACCTTTCTGCCATTCTAGCTTTCGCTTTCTCATGATGTGTCCACGGATTGGCGACTTGCATCTCCATATGCGAGTAATCTTTAAGCTTCGTCGCTGTATCAGCCCAGACATATGCCATCATTTTCAGATACCTGACGGCTCGGACATTTACAGAAATATTATTCACCCTCTTAAAACCGGACCCGCTCCGTAGCGAAGAGGTTACGGACGCAGTTCGTAATCCCGCATACCGCGTTCGAAACACAGCTGCTGGCGATTTGGCAGCAGACCGCCTTGCGTTGGTTTTTAAAATAAAATGATATGAGTGTCGGTCGTTCAGAAAGCAATGGCAAACTACTGAACATAACTTGCCAAGAAATCACAAACAGCCAAAAATGCCGGGTTGAATTCTCAGATGACTTCTTTCATCGGTAGTCGTTGCGATTTTACATGTATTGTACATGTAGCCATCGAATTGTTTGTTGTTGTTTGTTTAGCGTGCTCTGTTATCTATGTAAACAATATAAAATGACATAAAGTAGTGCAGCTTTACATAACAGAATTAAGACACACACAGGACGTTGCGGCGATTAGCCTTCATCAGCAAACAAACACATTCACAAACACAACATACAGTCAAGAGATCTCCCGTGACTACATCAGAAGGTGACGACAGGACGAGAAGAACAAAAGGATGACAAAATGAAAGTAATGAAGAGAAAATGAGAATTGAAAAAAATATTTATACTCACCTCACAGTTCCGATCTGTAAGCAACTGAGAATATCTCCGATGTATTCTTTTTATACCCGGTGATAGGTGTTACAGTTCAGTGAGCACATTGAAAGAAGGGGGGAGGAGGCAGGAGGGCAGGAAGGTAACTAGTCTGGTAGGAGTATCTGAACAATCTCAGTGGATGTACTAACGAAGCATGGGGGGGGGGGGCACAAGCATGATGGTGGTACTAACTAAAACCCCATTATGTACTCATATATGTTATTATGAGGCGAGTCCTAAAGTCTGGGTGGACTAATATGCGTGAACGCACATACATACATATACACCGCTCAACAGACATAATGCTAGTGTATATGGGCATGTGCAAGGTATATATAAGAGAGAGAGAGAGAGAGAGAGAGAGAGAGAGAGAGAGAGAGAGAGAGAGAGAGGTGGAGGGAAAGAAAGAGAGAGAGGTGGGTATTGTTACTGTTTCCGATGAACCACGTATTATAAGATTATTGTCGTGTTATGTGTGAGGCTAAGCCAGATATATGAACACATGCACAGGGGCGGACGAAGTTGCGCGCAAATGGAATGGGGACAGCCTTATGAGGTGTTAACTGACTGGAAAATTATCTCCCGTTCAGTTAGGGGGAAAAGATTGGTAAAATATGACAATAATAAAATCAGAGATCCGGAGAACGGAGAGACGAGCTACAAATGTTTCATTTTCTTGGAAAGATATTTTAAAGACAGAGTAATGGAAATGTGTTTTTTCCTTTGATCATTATTATAAGGTGTGTTTGGAAATGAAGACAGCTTTCTTTCTTTCTTTCTTTTCTTTCTTTCTTTCTTTCTTTCTTTCTTTCTTTCTTTCTTTCTTTCTTTCTTTCTTTCTTTCTTTCTTTCTTTCTTTCTTTCTTTCTTTCTTTCTTTCTTTCTTTCTTTCTTTCTTTCTTTCTTTCTTTCTTTCTTTCTTTCTTGTCAGTCAGTCTGTCTGTCTGTCTGTCTGTCTGTCTGTCTGTCTGTCTGTCTTTTAATGTGTCCCGCTATCTATTCGTTTATTTATTTCTGTCTTTCTGACTAAACTGTGTTCTCTTCTTTCTGGTTGCCGTATTTTCTTACCTCATCTTTTCATGATCACATCCCTTATGCAACAGGACTCAAGGACCCAATTCTGGGCCCTACCTCCTTCTTAACAGTTAGTTGTATATCCTTTACATGACGTAGCTGTCAACCCCAGCATAAATTTGTCGTTTGTGGTTTACTAGACAATTTTATGTTTAGTAGTTGGACAATTCTTGACGAATGGCCGCCACTGTCACACCCCCCCTCCCCTTCTTAAAACACAAAACAATAAACAACAACCAATAATAGCACCTGTAATTGGTATATGAATAATTAGGACCATCATATTTTGCCGGCCTGGGTGCATGGAGAAATACAAGGTCAGTCTTTTCTCCCTCTACTGAGCATCGAGAGCTAACATTGAACCCTCGTCCGGCCGTTCTCATGCCATTGTCAGTATAACATCCTAACCACTCCTCCAGCACATTCGCTCACTCACTTAGTGGATATATCCACAGTAAATAGAAGAAGGTTATACCCGATATACATACATTCGGACCCTAGTCGGCGCTAAGGTTAACGTGCACGGAGTTAATCTTTGAGAGCTTACTCAAGCACGAAGATTACAAACCAACCGAAGCCATGCCACAATTTTATCATCAGCATAGTAAAGATCGAGAGGAAGAGAGGCAGAAACCAACCAAGAGAAATAATGCTATATGGATTGAGACGGTGGCATGGAGGTATAACAGCAGCAGAGTTGATTCTGAACACAAAAGAAGAACAGCCTGATGTGCCCGTTGCATAACACTAAAAGAAAAGAATGGTTAAATCAGTCAGAAAGCTACCAAAACCTGCTCAAGACGCTTAAAAAAAGAGCGACTACCATATTATGGACAGACCGGAACAAGTCATTATTCTGCGCCTCAGAACAGGACACAATAGATTACGCAACCACATGTATACACAATTCAAGATTGGTGACTCAGCCATGTGCACATGTGGTTTGGCGTCGCAGACAGCAGATCACATACTCCAGGACTGCCCAAAATACAACATATCTAGGCAAACCTTCTGGCCTAGAGAGACGACAGTGGAAGATAAACTCTATGGACCGCTGAGTGAACTAAAAAAGACAGTTAAATTCATACAAGAGACAACATTGCAGTTATAGACATATTTCAAGCGAACGAAAGAAGAAGTAGAAGATCCAGAACATGAAAGATTGAGACATGTGGAGAGACATGAACGCCTACGTCAGCTGGCATGGAACTTGATACTGAAGATGATGATCATGTGTACCGCCAATTGGAGCATGCGTACATGTCGCGACGCAGATCTCGGCCCTTGCTGTTCTGGATACACTGTTGAAGATGTTCCCTCATGCCACCACCTGAAGCCATCCAGCATCATATTTCTAGGCCTTCCCCTGCCTCTTCTACCGCTGAATTTCCAGTCGTCACGATGTTTTCCAATGCCTCTTTTCTCATTACATGACCTGGACTAAGATGTTGACTTCTCGTCCTTGACTTGGAGATTCATTCATTCATTCATTCATTCATTCATTCATTCATTCAGTAGCATGTTCTTTGCAGAACCTCGTTCCCATAACAACCTTCCGGAAAACCTCTCGATCATAAGCAAGGTGTCCCGCGTCTGATACACCCATCTGGAGATGCAATTTATAAATACCTCAGAAGTCGTAGAAAGGATGCGCCTGACTGCGAGGGACGCTGGTAATAGGGAAAGCTAATCCACGCGCAGAAATAAATCCATTGCATGCCCCGGCAGTGACAAGTAGTAACCTGAGTATGGACTACGCTTGGGATCAAAGCAAGAGAACAAAAATAAAATTACATGACGAAAGACTATTGCTTGTCTCTTGTCCTCCGAAGTCGGAGAGTGTCGGCCTGTACGGCGAGGAACCACCAGTCGGCACACCAATAAGCCAGACATGGGACAACGGATACTCACGCAAACCTCAGGTCCTGTATGACATCACACTGATGTTGAACAACAGGATGCCTTCATCCGACATACAGGACTTCGCGTTGGAGCTCAAGCCAACGAACACAAGCAAGCAAGCAAGCAAGCTTGTCTCTTGTACGTACTTGCATCCTTTAATAAATGTACGCAGAGACATGATCGTATTGTTTTGCTTTTCGCTCTTTCAGATTACAGATTGACAGATAAAGACGATTTTTCAAATTATTGGCTGGAACTAAGACAGTTATGGATTATTGTTTGCTTCTCTCAAATAATTTTAACACCGACATGGCGGTTCTAGTGAAGGGAAACAACTAAACAGTGAGTATTTTTAGAATATAAATTCAGCGGTTGTTTCCCGTAGTTCGTTTTCTGTTTATCGGATTTGGCGACTGTAACATCTTCTTTCTTTCTTTCTTTCTTTCTTTCTTTCTTTCTTTCTTTCTTTCTTTCTTTCTTTCTTTCTTTCTCTTTCTTTCTTTCTTTCTTTCTTTCTTTCTTTCTTTCTTTTCGTTACAGTAGAAAACAGATGCTCTCACATACTGAACATATAAAAATGTACAGCCTGTGTTGGTTCGATCATGTATACTGCATGCCTGATAACCGTATTCTGAAAGACATTTGCATACGGGTAGATACCAAACGGTAATAGTTAACTGAATGTGTGCTGAAGGATAATATATCGCCAAAATGGAATCTCCCATATGAACAGAAGGACGCTATATCGCCATACTAGGGTCATCGTGATATTTGTTTTAGTTATTGTATCTTCAATGCTCAGTGAATGGGAATTTATATTACAATACATGTTCATTTGATTGTGTACCATGTTTGGTTCAAAACAACGTTTGGCACTGAATCAGTTAAAACCTTAACGCCCACAGCTACGATTCAAAGCTTGGTGCAGCCACACGAACTGTGGAAATAGACACAGTCAGAGGTAGAGATGCTAAGTGGAGTTGTACCACAAGGCATCATCATGAACTAGGTGAACTGAAGATTAACCAGGCAGAGGTGAAAAGAACCCTGCCGTTGTGTGTTGTAGGAGGTTCCCTGCTATGATCACGCGCATCTGATTCGTTTATCTCGACACGAGTGTTGACAGGACATGTATGCATGTAAGTATGTGTATTAGCATGTCACTAAGCTTCTACTCAGAATTATAATGAGACGAACAAGGAAGAAAATAAAAATGGAAATTAGTGAAGAACAGGATGAATTTGTGGAAGGAAAAGGTACAAACAATGCATTATACACTTTACGAACACTATTAGAAAGATAAATAGAGACAAAGAAAGACATATATTGTGCTTCATAGATTATACTAAGGCATATGATAAAGTAGAACATGATGAACTGATTAAAATGTTGGAAGATATTAACATTGATGGGAAAGATCTCAGAATAATAAAAAAATATTTATTGGACCCAAACAGCAATTAAAATGGGAAATAAAAAAGGAAATTATAAACACATAAAGTTGGGAGTAAGACAGGGATGTTTTTTTTCACCGGATCTCTTCTCCCTCTACAGCGAAGTAATAATGAGAGAGATTAAAAAAGAAAAGCCAAGAATAATATTTGGAGGTTATAATATAAATACTATACGCTACGCAGATGACACAGTATTGATAGCGGATAATGCAACAGATCTACAGCAATTGTTGGGCATTGTAGTAACAGAGAGTGCAAAGAAAGGACTCTCCTTAAATATCAAGAAAACAGTAACAATGGTGATATTAAAGAAACAGGTGACACCCAAATGTGAAATAGAGATTTATTCATTCATTCAGTAGCATGTCCTTTGCAGAACCTCGCTCCCATACAACCTTCCGGAAAACCTCTCGATCATAAGCAAGATGTCCCGCGTCCGATACACCCATTTGGAGATCACCCGCCACATCCTGCACCCATCTTCTCTTTGGCCTTCCTCTTCCTCACTTCCCAGACATATACCCTCCATTATTGTTCTCTCTAAACTTTCGTGACGTTTCAAGTGACCAAAATATTTCAATTTTCTTTGTTTTATCGTGTTTACTTGCCAACCTTCTTCATTATTCAGCTCTTGAAGTATGGGAGCATCTGTTCTTTTCTTTACCCAAGATATTCTTAGAACCCGTCTATAACATTTATGTTCAAAGGCATTTATGCGCCGTTCAGCTTGGTTAGTAAGATAGAAGGGAAAATTCTTCACCAAGTGGATAGTTCTAAGTATCTAGGGACATTTATAACATCAGATGGAAATGCACAACAGAGACCAAGAGCAGAATAGGGCAAGCAAAGGCTGCATTTCAGAAAATGAAGAATATCTTATGCAATAAGTCACTATCATTGAATGCAAGAAAGAGAGTGCTGAAGAGCTATATAGAACCTGTTTTGCTGTATGGCTGCGAATCTTGCAATATAAATGAACAAATTAGGAAGAGATTGGAAGCAACAGAGATGTGGTTCCTTGGACGAATGTTACGAATTCCTTGGATTGCCAAAGTACCTAACAACGAATGCCTTAAAGAGGCTAACGAAACTAGACCATTAAATACAACAATAAGAAAGAGACAAACAACTTTTTTTGGTCATGTGATGAGAGTGGCTTGAGAAAAATTGCAGAGAAATTGAAAAACAACAGTAAAAATTCGAAACTAATGCACAAAAGTATTCAGGAGCTTACTAATCAAATAACACGTACATCAGCAGGCTGCCTAAAGACAAAAGATGGAAGAGTCATAATAGAAAAAGATCAGATCTTACATGTATGGTCAGATTACGTGAAAAACGTTTATGACGATAACAGAGACAAACAGTATGATGTTCAAAATAATAATGAAGGACCAGCAATTTTGAAGATGGAGGTTCAGAATGCTCTTAACCATATGACATCTGGCAAGACCCCCGGTCCAGACAGCGTCACAACAGAAATGATTAATACTTTAGAAGAATATGGAATAGATAAAGTTACCAGTCTGCTTAATACAATATATGATACTGGAAATATACATCATGAGTTATGTAATTCTGTATTTATTGCAATCCCTAAGAAATCAGAAGCCTTGGAATGTGATCAACATCGAACAATTAGTATAATGAGTCACATCACGAAGATTTTGCTTAGAATTATCATGCAAAGAGTTAGGAGGAAAACACAACCTGAAATAGGAGAAGAACAATGTGGGTTTGTAGAAGGCAAGGGTACAGTAAATGCTGTGTATATACTGAGCACCGTAATCGAACGTTCTATAGAAGTAAACAAAGATACACACCTTTGCTTTATTGACTACACAGAGGCTTTCGATAAAGTGAGACATGTCAACATGATAAGGATGCTTGAAGATCTACAAATTGATGGAAAAGACCTTAGACCTGTAAAAAACATATATTGGAAACAACAAGCTGCCATAAGAGTTGATAATGAATTAAGCCAATATCAGACTATTAAGAGAGGTGTGAGACGGGGATGTGTAATGTATCCAGATCTGTTTTCCCTGTACAGTGAAAATATTTTCAGAAATATTGAAGATATGGAAGGAATCAACATTGGGGGACGATGCATAAATAACATTAGATATGCAGATGATACAGTCTTGATTGCAGACAATGAACAGGACCTGCAAAATTTAGTAGATGCGGTTGTTACACGCAGTGAACAACTAGGGTTAGAATTAAATTGTAAAAAGACACCGATTATGGTCGTCACTAGGAAGAACGAAATACCACAATGTAATACACAAGTAAATGGGAATATTCTTCAACAAATGAATAGGTACAATTATCTCGGAACAGTAATAACATCTGATGGGAGATGCCTTGAAGAGATTAGAACAAGAATCGCCATGGCAAAAGTAGCCTTTAGCAAGATGAAAAACACACTGACCAATAAAAAGATGTCAATTGAAACGAGAAAAAGAGTGTTGAGATGCTACATAGAACCTGTACTTTTATATGGATGTGAAGCTTGGACAATGAACAGTCAGGCTGAAAAACATCTGATGGCTGTAGAAATGTGGTTTCTGAGGAAAATGCAAAGAATACCATGGACAGCCAGAAAGACCAATGAACAAGTCATTCAAGAAACAAATGAAGATCGTATACTGATTATAGACATTAGACGTAGACAGTCACAATTTTTTGGACATGTTATGAGAAGAAATGATTTGGAGAACTTGGTGACAACTGGTAAGATCGAGGGGAACAGACCAAGGGGAAGACCTAGAAGCAAGTACCTGGATGGCTTGGCCTTGTGGCATGGTCGAGACAGAAACACGGAGCTGATCCACGACTCTGGTGATCGAGTGAGGTGGCAGAACATGACCGCCCACGCTTACCGGCATGGCACATGATGGATCGATGGATGAGAAGAGTGATCGAGTGAAATGGCGAGTCATGACCGCCCACACTTTCCGGCATGGCACATGATTGATTGATTGAAGAGAAGAGAGGCGCTGGAGAACATCGTGACAACTGGAAAGATCGAGGGGAAGATAGGCAAAAGGCAGACCACGAGAATGATACTGGATGGATTGCAACAGTGGCATGGAGGAATATTAACGGCATAGTTGATCCAGAAAACCAAAAACCGAGATCTGTGGAGAGTCATGAACGCTACGCCAATCGGCACGGTACTTGATGATTATATATATATATAATCTCATCTCATCTGATCATGTTCCTCTTGTACCTTGCGGTGTCAAGGTGAAGCATAAACAGCGGTGGATTGCCCGTGTATGGGATTCATATATCGAGGTTCACATGGTCTCTGTGATTGCCTCTATCCATCGTTGACGTGGTCGGCCTCTTCCTCTGCTTCCCTCTGGTCTGTACATCATTGCTTGTTGTGGTATACTGCTAGTTGGTAAACTGCTTTTATCTGATAAAATCTAGAGCTGCTATAACCTCAACTTTAGTCCTGATTTCTTCACTTCTGATTTTCTCTTTTCTTGATACATTGATTATTCTTCTCGGGAATCTCATTTCTGTTGTGATTATTCTTTTTTTTTTTTGGGGGGGGGGGGGGGGGGGGCATTGGTAACATTGAGTTGATAGGACGATTGTGTTGTATAGTGCTTTCTTAGTGGCTATTGATACTCAAAACAATGTTTTCCCGTAGTGAATTTGAATAACGAAGACACAAACAATAGATTGCACGATTTATTGCCTGGCATATTTCGCTGCATCTCGTCAGGTACATACTGCAGAAATCACACAACTTACGTGAAATTAACTAGATAAATCCTTCAAGTTGAAATATACACATATTCGCACAGTAATGTCAATTATCTACCACGGTAATTTTAAGCTGACTAACATGTCTTTCTGTTTACACAATTCTGGCTTGCGTTGATTGATCATAATTGCTTCTGCAAATTTTAACAAGCTAGTATTTTGTGTGTTAAACAGAGCTGTTGCTACGTTTGTTCTTTAGTATTGGTGCCATTTGTCCAATGTGTTGTTTTGCCTTATTGCATCTATTTTCGATCTCGTCTACTGATTTGCCATTTAATGATATTATACCTCCTAGGTACTTGAAGCTCTTTACTTGATTCAGAGGGGGAGGGGGGGGGGGGTGTCCTTCTAGAATCTAGATGAATGTTTATTGTGCTTTCTTCTTTGGTTATAGTCATTACCTCTGTTTTACTTGTGCTAATTTTCATATTATATTCACACACACTTCGTTTAGACTATTTACGTGGTCTTGTAATTTTGATTCTGATTTTGTTATTAATGTTTGAGATTCCGCAAACAAGAGTACTTTAATGGTGTGATTTGCCGCTGGTTCTTGTTCTGTGTTCTTTCTTCATGCGGTGTTGTTACGGTCTATTTGGCAGCTTTCTTTACATATGCTGTCTATATAGGTTATGAACAAGAGGGGTGACAGGACACAACCTTGGCGTACTCCGGATCTTATGGTGAAAGGTTCTCAGTATAATCCATTTGTTCTTACTGTGCATTTTTGTTGGCGTATAAGCTTCTACATAAGTTTATTATATGTGTACTCACTCCACATCTTTTAAGTACTTCCCATAGCTTGTTTCTATCCGCTCTGTCAAATGCCTTTTCTTGGTCGACAAAGGCTAAGTAGAGTATCTTATTAAATTCGATTGATTTTTCTATTGTCTAAGAGAAAAAATGGGATCTGTGCATCCTTTGCTTTTCTAAATCCAAGTTGTGTTTCGCTTAGCTGGGATTCTATAATAGGTCGTAGTCTTTTCTCTAGACGTTTGCAGAATATTTCCCCCGTATGACTGAAAAGGGGAATGCCTCTGTATTACGTACAGTCTCTTTTACTGCTTTTGTGTTTCCAAATTGGGATAATTATGGTGCTTCCCTGTCTCGCGGTGTCTGTTGTTCTATCTAAACATGGTTAAATAGTCTATGTAGCCATGCTGTTCCTACTTCTCTTGGTGCTTTAATTCATTCATTGGCACCTTTCCGTCTTGACAGACGATAGTTTGGTACATTGTGCTTCAAAAAGGCTTAATAACTACGACCCATGGCGGTGGCGAGTGTGGCTGGTAAGGCCAATTCTTGCTGCAAATGTTTACCCACAGTAGGTGCATGTGAAAACATGGTCATTTCCACCATTTTGCACCATCTTACGTCTCTCACGCTCTGTGTGTGCTTTATCTGCAATCATTTTCTCCTTTGTCTTTATTCCATTTCTGATGTTTGCCCTCCATGCAACACGTTCAGCGGTGACGTGCTCCCAATGTGCATTATCGATGCCTGTATCAATCATGTCCCGCTTACACACATCTTTGTATCGTAGTAGAGGCCGACCCTGAGATCTCCTACCCGTCTGTAATTCACCAAAAAAGATGTCCTTTGGTATTCTACCATCATCCATCCTCCTAACGTGTCCTATCCATCTAAGTCTACGAAGACTGAGCATGGAATACACCGTCACACAACCTGATCTTTCCAATACTTCAGTATTTGTGATGTTGTCTTGCCACTTAATACCAAGTATTCTTCGCAGACACCGCATATGAAAGCTGTTTAAACGTTTCTCTTGGCGTGAGTAAGTTGTCCAGGTTTCACTGTCATAAAGAAGAGTACTAAGGACACAGGCTTGGTAGACGAGGACTTTTGTTGTGGCAGTAAGCTTCCTGTTCTCCCAGACTCTTTTTGCTAACATGTGCTTTAATTAGTTCTTTTAGTATTTCGTATTGTCTGGGTGATTTACTATTATATATAAAACCTGTTCGTAATCCTGCATACCGCGTTCGAAACACCTCTGGGGGAGATTTGGTAGCAGACCTCCTTGAGTTGAATTTTATAAAATGGTTTGTGTGCCGATCATTCAGTAAGCAATGGCAAACTGCTGAACATAAACTTGCCATGAGGTCACAAACAACCAACAATTTCTGGGATTGACTGCGACGTCCTGTAAAGGACATGCAACTAGCTTAAATATATAAAACCAACTCCGATAGCAATAACACGGTGAGGGTATGTGAAGTGTTAGGAACATCACATTTGTGTAGGCTTGAGTGCACGGAGAGATAGGTGATCAGTTTTTCCTCCCGTAGCGAAGGACAAGTGCTTGTGTCGAATGTGCGGCCGCGCTCACGTCATTGCAACGTCCAAATGCGTACGCTACCGACCATATATTTGTTATTCTAACTTGAATTATGAAGCTGTATGACCCAATTCTCTTCTAAAAGTTAGTTACAGAATGTCACAATCAACCCCAACATTTTCTGGCTGATAG
Organism: Cepaea hortensis; assembly: GCA_963921405.1. Lineage (NCBI taxonomy): Eukaryota > Metazoa > Mollusca > Gastropoda > Stylommatophora > Helicidae > Cepaea > Cepaea hortensis. The sequence goes on along the minus strand of OY992883.1, from coordinate 93,856,375 downwards.
TGATTTACTAGACAAATTTTACATTAAGTATTTTGCCATTGCTTTCTGAACGACCGATGGTATACCATCATAGTCAACACAAAGCGGCTTGCTTGTGAATCATCTGCAGTTGATTTCGAACCATCAATTATTATGTCGGGAAATTGTGAACCTCGTTCCCGCTCCCTAAATAACGCCCGCACCCATCCAGTATTATAAAAACCAGTTGGCACAAGATGAGTAATGTGGTTAGTATCACGTCGGCCGATTTTACTCCCCAGAATATTTCCTGGTACACATTGTAAGCGGCGTGTACCGGGGAGTCCAGATCCGTTTAACAAAATATCCCCACTTCAGTGGAGATTTGAACATATGACCGCCGGGCCGGCAGGCAAGTATGCCAGCCACACCGCCATGAGTGGACACCCCCTCCCCCCCAGTGTTGTCATGGTCACACAACACCACGTCATATGACCTAAGCTGTACTCTACCTGCCCCGCGCAGTATTGCCATAGTCACACCACACCTTGTGACCTGTCCTGTACTTTCTCTGCCCTGGGCAGTGTTGTCATTGTCTCATCACACCTTGTGACCTGTCCTTTACTCTGTCTACCCCCACAGTTTTGTCATTGTCTCACCACACCTTATGACCTATCCTTACTCTGTCTGCCCCCGGCAGTGTTGTCATTTTCTCACCACACCTTATGACCTATCCCTTACTCTGTCTTCCCCCACAGTTTTGTCATTGTCTCATCAAACCTTGTGACCTGTCCTTTACTCTGTCTGTCCCGGGCAGTGTTGTCCTTTAACGTTACGGAAGACGTTACCTTTTGATAACAGTCACCTTCAAATTAATATCCTATTTGTTGCTGACTCTGTCACAAGATTATTAATCTGCGCCAGGCGATGAACCCAGATATAACTTCTCTTCTGAGGTTGAATGTGGTAGGAGTAATGGTATAATTGAATGGAAACGGTAATAGTTAGGTAAGCGTGGTTTCATTCTACTACTGGCTTTGATCCGCAGACGTTAAATTAGTAACTTAAGATGGATGACCTAATGTAATAATTGACTTGGATAGCAGGACTTCACTTAATGGCGGATTCTCTCTCTCTCTCTCTCTCTCTCTCTCTCTCTCTCTCTCTCTCTCTCTCTCTCTCTCTCTCTCTCTCTCTCTCTCTCTCTCTCTATCAGTTTGAATGCCAACTCATTTTAACATGTATAAAATGAACACATGTAAATTACTGTAGAGTGAGTGAGAGAGTTAGTGAGTGTGAGTGAGAGAGAGTGAATGAGTGTGAGAGTGTGTGTATGTTTGAGAGAGAGAGAGAGAGAGAGAGAGAGAGAGAGAGAGAGAGAGAGAGAGAGAGAGAGAGAGAGAGAGAGAGAGAGAGATGAGCGCACGCATGTCATGTAACATGCTATTCCATATTTTTTATGTATCCTCATCTTTCATATTACGAGGTATTATTTTGTATTCCACTTGATTTTATCAGGTATACTATAATCGCATGCACACTACTGTAAAGTGATTGGGAGAGTTAGTGAGTGTGAGTGAGTAAGGGAGTGTGAGTGTGTGTGTCTGTTTGTTCATAATAGTAGGTTGGGGGATGGTGGGGGATGTGTGTGTGGGTGGATTCGTGGAGTGTATGGGTGCGCTCAGGATGTGTGGGTTGATGCGAGGTTTGTGGGTGCTGGGTGTGTGTGTTGGTACGTGCGGGATGTATGGGTTGGCTGGGAGATGTGTGTTTGGGTGGGGGATGTGTGTTTGGCTAGGCGGTTGTGGGTGAGTTGGTGGAGGAGGATATGTGGGTGGATGATTTTTGGTAGGTTATGGGATGGGTGGGGGTTATATATGTGGGTGGGGAGATGTGGGTGTGGGGTATGTGTGGTGGGTGGGAGATGTGTGCAGGTGGGGGTGGTTGTGGGAATGTGGGTGAGGGATGTATGTGGGTGTGGGATGTTTGGGTGGATGGGTGGAGAGTGTGTGTGTGGGTGTTTGGGTGAGGGGTGTGTGGGTGAATGTGTGTGTGTGTGGGGGGGTGTGGGGGATGGGTGTGGGTTGGGGGATGGGTGTGTGATTGGTGTAGGTGATGGATGTGGAGATGTGTGTGTGTGGGAGGGGGATTTGTCTGGGTGGGTGGGGTTGTGTGTGGCTGGACGGAGGATGTATATGTGAGTGTTGAGGGTGATTGTAGATGGGGGATGTGTGGGTGGGTAGGAGATGTGTGGGAGATGTGTGTGTGGGTGAGGGATGTGGGTGTGGTGTTGTGTGAGAGGGAAGATGGGTGTGGATAGAGGATGTTTGTATGGGTGGGTGGGGATGTGGTTAGGTGTGGGTGTGCGGGTGGGTGTTGATGTGTGTGAGGGTGGGGGATGTGAGTTTTGAGGGGTGGTTGGGGTGTGTGTGTGGGTGGGTAGATGGGAGATGTATGTGTTGATGAGTGAGTGAGGGATGTGTGGGTGTTAGTGGTCGGGGGATAAGTAGGTGTGTGGAGGGATATGTGAGGGGGATGAGTGTATGGGTGGGGGATGTGTGTGTGTGGGTTGGGTGTGCGTGGATGGGAGGTGTGTGTTTGTGAACGGGGGATGTGTTGGTGGGTGGGGATGTGTGTGAGGGATGTGTGAATGAGTAGGGAGATGTGTGTATGGGTGGGGATGTGTGTGCATATGAGTAGGGGTGTGTGGTTAAAGAATGTGTGGCTGGGGGATGGGTGGGTGGTTAGAGAATGTGTGGATTAGTGATTGTATATGGGTAAGATTGTGTGGTTAAGGGATGTGTGGTTAAGGGATGTTTGGTTGCGGGATGAGTGGGTGGAGGATGTGTGGATGGGTATAGGATATGTGGGTGGGTGAGTGTGTGTAGGTTAGGAGATGGTGGGGGATGTTTGGATTGGTGGGCTCGGGATCTGTGAGTGGGCTAGAGGGAGATGGGAGATTATGTGGGTGGGTGCGGAATTTGTGTTTGGGTAAGTGCCGAATATGTGAGATGGCGGGGAGATGTGTGTGTGCGTGGGGGATGTGTGGTTGAGGGATGTGTGTTTGGCTGGGTGATTGGATGTGTGTGGGTGGAGGAGGATATGTGGGTGGGTGATTGTTGGTGGGTAATGGGACGGGTGAAGGATATGTGAATGGGTGGGGATATGTATGTGGGTGGGGGATATGTGGGTTGGGAAATGTATGTATGCTTGGGGTGTGGGTGGATGGGATGTGTGATTGGTGGGAGTGTGTGTGGGTGGGGAGATGTGTAGGTGTGGGGATGTGGTGGATGGGTGTGGGCATATATGTGTCCCTGGGGTGTGTGTGTGTGGTTGGGTGGGGGATGTGTGGGTGAATGTTCGCTCATTCGTTCTCTCTCTCTCTCTCTCTCTCTCTCTCTCTCTCTCTCTCTCTCTCTCTCTCTCTCTCTTTCTCTCTCTCTGTTTCTGTTTCACCACTAGCACTTCACTCAATCCGTTACCCAATCCCCCCCCCCCCCCCAACATATATCACCACCTTCCCACCACTAGCCCATCACTCAGTCCAACTCCTCCCTCCCCACTACCACCAGCATTAGCACTTCCTCTTCAGTCATACCAATATCCCTATTTGCAATATCCTTGCCATTCATTCACCTCCCACATTCCTCTACCCTGTTCCACTCTGCAGCAAACCCTTCATCCGTACCTCCAGTAAATAACATCCCCACATCCGAAATGTCAGTTCATATTTATCTACATGACAGCAGACGAGCTGCTATTTAATATCGGCCAAGCTGCTCCAATCCCCTAGCAGGATCTGGCATATCTGCAGGACATTCTTCAGCTCTGCAAGGCCGACGTAGGTTACTCACGGATGAATTCCTCGTCGCCGCCTATAACCAGGTAATGCAAATATCACCACAGTATTCCACAGATAGCCGTAATTCTGTTGCTGATGTTTCTGATGCTTCTCATGTTTCTATGAAAAGATAAAAGAGCGTTCTGTCGTGGTATATTGGGATAGATGGGCTGGATCCTTTTGTTACTGACCGTGCAGCACTCGATGTGGCCAGCACTACCGTGATCACCAGATCGTGAAAACAGTTGTTTGGTACTCATCTACTGAAGATGAAAGCAATCTCTAAAGAAAAACATGGTTAACACAGAGAAGAAAAAAAGAGCACCAAACTTATTGCTTTAGTTTATGTTATGTGAATTCTGTCTGTTTGTACCTGATTAGATTCAGCTGGATAAGCCCGGCAATAAATCGAGCAATCTTCATGTTTGTGTCTTCATTGTTCACATATAAGTTTGTTGGTTAGTTACATGTCCTTCACAGGACGTCGCCGTCAACCCCAACATTTTAGGTTGTTTGTGATTTATAAAGCTAAGTATTTGTAAGTTCAGTGGTTTGCCATTGCTTTCTGAACATCTGCCATTCATACCATCGAAATCAACGCATGGCCGTCTGCTTCCAACTTATCTGCAGTAGATTTCAAAGTCTCGACGGGGCACGCCGGGAAATTGTGAAACTCGTTCACTGCCTCTAAGCCACGGCGGTGCCTGGATCCATTGTGCTATGATTATCACGTGTGTGGTTGCCCGGTCCGCCGCCCGTTGCCCGGTCCGCCGCCCATCCAAGTGCTCTGGGAGCAGCAGTGACCTCCATAATCAGGCTTAAAGTAGTTGTCTTACACCTGCTTACAGTTTCTACACATTTGTATGCCTTGTCATTCTTGGTTATTTGTCCCCTGACCAACAAAAGTATGTTGCCCTGTAACTATTGTTTTCCTGTTTAGAAAGTGCCAGCCTTCTAATCTAATCCCTACTTCTGTAATGTCAAATAACTGCGTGCTAAACCACAGACCCTGCTTGTTCTAGTGTCAAATCAAGCGGTCTAATACTTTTATACTATTTTAATACTACCAAACAAAAGTGTGCCAGCCCTCTATCCCAGTTTGTTCTTTACTGCCAAAAGAAGTTTGCCTACCCCGTGATTATTTTTGTTCTTTCTTTAAAGTTATGTAAAGGTGTGTTACTTGCTCTTTGGTTTCGTTCCTGTTTACCACTTAAAGGTTTAAAACTCTTTACACACATGTTGAAGTGTTTGGGTATATGGTTCCAATCTCCATATTTGTATAGACCATTCGGCTCTCGATATGTGACCGGCATTCTTTACTTCCCAGAAAGTTCTTGCTATCCAGTTTAGGCTAGATCGATCTGGGAGCATGCAGTGGCATTCAAGCACGTGATCCCTTTATTTCCCGTTCTTGCCAAACAAAACTTCTTTATCTTTAGTTACGTATAATTCTTCATTAATAGCAAAAACAATTTTGTCTGTCGTGTGATTCTGCTGCATAGCTTTTTTTTTCGGATTTAACAAATTTGCCTGGCACGAATAGATCGAATTTTATGTGTCGATAGCTATCAATTGTTATTATTTCAAGGGTGCTTTTCTATCTTTTTTTTTTAAGTTGCACATTGGGCATTCCCGATGCAGCAGCCATCCCAAAGTATTTCTGCTCGCTGTCCCCACTAGGACTTGGTTAAGGTATCTTTTCTCTTGACCTCGAAGGCGGCTTTAAAGTGCTTGACCAGGCTTCAAACTCAATTCGTGAGAAACAAAGAATAGTAACACTGTAACCTTCCATGCATGCAGTAAGAGGCCACAAAGGAGGGTTGGCGGTAGACTGGCTACCTCAAGCTATAAATAAAATTACCAGAAAAATCGAACCTATCGTGAACAAGTTTATAAAGAGCTCTGCGCGAGATTGATTTGCGCGGGAACTACGCTGAATGGAAATAAAAGAAAGAAAGAATGAAAGAAAAAGAAAGAAAGAAAGAAAGGAAAGACAGAAAGAAAGAAAGAAAGAAAGAAAGAAAGACAGAAAGAAAGATGAAGTTTCGCACAGACTGTTATTAATTTTATTTGTATAGACAATATCTACACTGCTGAGCGGAAGTGACGGGGCGTCACATAGTTTTGGGGCAGTATCCGCTGGGTGATGTTTACCTTGTTGACGTCATCGGCAGGTTCCAGGAGATGTGCCTTGTCTAGATCCGCTGCAATGGCCCATCAGATGTGAGATAGAGAGATAGATCTCAGCACGTGTCATTTAATCCCGGAGCCCCGGCGTGAGAACGGGCACAGAGGGAAGAAAGAGAATGAGATGTATGAGATTGACAGGGGATGAGAAATGTCTTACGAAATGGATACAGGAACCTTCCCTCCCTCTCCATTGTCATAGTGTAGAAAGAAGTAATAAAGTCGAAGGTTGAATAAAAGTTTGTTTATTTGCGTAAGATGACAAGCCGTGTCTGCCTTGCTGGAATATCGGATGTTGACTGCCCTTCACAACAACAATACGTCACGATTGAGCATCTCTCTCCGCTTTCACTCATAATGCTCAATCGTGCTGTATCTCTAATTCCCCACTAGATCCTAATTATAACCCAAACTACACATACTGTTACACCTCCCCATGTTTATTAAAGAATTTTCCTTATAAAGGAAAAATCTTTACTCCTAATCCCCTTACTCTATTCCCTCTTTTTCCTCTAATCTTCCATAGTTCTTCTAATCCTCCCCAAACCAACTCCAATTTAATTAAACATTCTATTTCTTTAACTCTTTCCCCAGCTATATAATCAACCCACTTCTTCTTCCATTTTACCTCTATACCTCGTACCATGTACTGTAACCCTTTTTTAACTTACCATTTCTACTCTTCTTTCATTTCCCCAAACTATATAGCAATCCACTATATATTCCTTGGCTCCTCAAGTTCCTATATAAAATATGCATATTATAAACAAAATGGCTCGTAAAATCGTATTTGTACAACTGGCATTAGGAAATCACTCGCATTTCTCAATACAAGACAACCCGAACAACGAGAACAACGTATTTAGAAGAAGTAAAGAAGGGGTGCACCAAGTAAAAGGAATAAATAGTCAAGATAAGCACAAAGAAACGCATATTCCACATAACCACATTTACCTCCTTTGCCAATAAAAAAAATTTGTACAATCAAATTTTTTCTTATAAATACGTCATACAAAAATAGATCTTTGTTTTCTATAAACCAAGTTGATATAATGTTTTACAAGCTTTATATATACAACCCTATATGAAATAGAACTTTTTACGTAAGTTTCAAGCCTTATATCTTCAACATTTAAAATTTCCAACCACAATCTTGTCCAAATTGCGTTATCTCACCTTTTAGCATGAGATCCTGTTCAATTTTTATGAACACCTTTAATATAATTAAAGCTGGTTTTTCACAGCACCTATTTCTTGCCCCCTTCATGTCCCATGATCTGCCCTTTATCCCCCTATGTATTTCTTCTATATGCTGCTATTCACAGTTTTTCCCTTAAACTTCTATCTAGTTATACTCTACTTATATATTCGAAGCTTTTCAAGCAACCTAACCTTCCCAACCGCCTATGTCTCCATACTCTCCCTCAATAATTTTATAATTCCTTTCTGAACGAAAGGGCTTTTTTCTTTTTTTTTTTTTATAAAGCCCCCTGTATTTGAAAAGTTAACTAATATTCTAACCAAACTTAAAACCAATTCATTAACCACATCACTTAATCTATCAATCCAACTGTTTACGCAAAACTAAATCAAAACAAGGCGTCACAATTATCCAATTAAAACACATTTTCAAAATTAATATGGCATGCATTTTATCAACCCAAAAGCAAATATTATATCATTATTAGACACTTTTACGGTCCAATAGTGTTTTACTCAAAGCACTATAAACTCAACGATCCTAACTTACTTAAACTAACTTTTTATAAAACCAAACCAAGCATGAAATAAAACATAATACATATACATATAGCATTGAAACATAGTCTCAATAAAATAATCAATTAACAACCATCATTGCCCAGTTACACGAAAATAAAACCCCAAGTGAATAAACAAAGATTTTCCAAGTAAACTTTCTTAAAATTATTACGTATAGTGGCCCCAACAACCATACTAATAATGTACCAGATCTCTATTTATTCAGGCCATTCCATTTATATATTTCCTAACTCCATTCTCATTTTCCTACCTCATCATAGCCAATTGCTAACCAGAGACATACTTCCCAGTATATCAATAATACCAAAAACTCCCCACCAAATTCTCTATAAAACTTCCTACAACTCTCTGTAAGCGAACCGCTTTTAAATTTAAATTGTTCATTAAAATTATGATTGACAAAACTGAAGATATTTCCCTTATCCCCCATTTCACATTCTCACAGAAAAGATATGTTAGATTGAGTTAGTGCGCACTTAGGAAAATAAGAAAAAGAAAGGAAAAAGTAAGAAGCAATCACACTTCTCTTTCCATACATACTTTATGAATAAAGTTTCAGAATTTATCTTCAGTTTCCGTCAATAATAATTGTTATTATCAAAAAAAATATTGATTCAACACTACTAGCTTTTCTTTTTTTTTTTTTCTTCATTCCTCTCGTCAATTTCAAGTTTACCATTCCAAGTAAACCCACCAATTCAATGCTACATATGTGTATCTGTTACTTACAGACCAATATCCAAATCTTATAAGCATATCTGCCGATATCAATGATAACAAATAGTACAAACATCAATTCCTCCTTTTTCTAGCCTAACTCCAAACACATCATACTACCCGGAAAATCCTCTTAATTAATCACTGTAAACTACAGTACAAGTCCTCTTATCTATACTAATGTAGTATTCACCATCCACTCACCTATTTACTTGTGGCCCTACCTGCCAATTATTTCCCTTCAATTTGTCCAAGCTACTAAAAAAATCAACCATCAATTCCACCCCATAGAGAAATAACCAAATATATACATATACTTCATTCAAAACTACCTCCATATTGATTATAAAAATACCAAGAGTCATCTTCTTCATTTTCGAATTCTAACACTTATAAATTGCTATCTGCAATATTCTCTACTTATCTACTTCCTACGGTTCCACTTCTTCAATAACTCCAAATTTCTTTGAACCAATGCTAATTCTACATCAATGTCTTCTTCTTCGTACAATCCATTTGTTTCCTCCATACTACTACTACTTGACTCTGACTTTTCATCCATTTCTTCTTCTTCGTCTGTATGTCTCTCTTTAGCTGCCGCTAATCTCTTTTGTTCAATATCCCATCTAATTTGTCGATCACTATTCCTCAAGGATCTTTCTAGTAACGGCATATCCTCCCCGCTCGTTGAATAATCCCTAATTCTCCTCTGTCTTTTCACTTCTCTATCTCTTTGTCTATCCATTCTCCTTTTCGTTGCCTGTCTAGTGTTCCTAAACGGAGCACTTATTTCCTCTTCCATACTATCATAATGAGTCTCATTCAACTTTTCCTCTTCTATTGTTTTCGGTATCGTCTGTTCTTGAATATCATCAAAGCCTGGAGTTGCTAATAAGCGATTTTGTGCTGGATCTCTTCTAACGCCTGGGGTTACTGTAGCACCTCTAACGAGTTGTTCATCTAAAAACCTTGTGTCTGAATAATAATTATTATTATTATTATATTCTATCTCTTCTTCATCTCTCCTTAAGTGTTCCACGTGTGCCCTTGCTACATGTCCCGTGACCTGGTTCTTAATTTTATACGATACTTTACCTAGTTTTTCCAAAATATAATACCCTGGAATCCAACGATTATCAAATTTAGAGTTTCTCCTATGCTTCTTGTAATAGACCCTATCACCAACCTTAAATTCCTGCAAGTTTGTATTTATATTCTTGTACTTTTTCTGCCTTTCCCTAGCTTTAATTATATTATTCCTTAGTCCTACGTGTGCTTTATGCATTTCCTGTATTATAACCTCTTGAAAGTCTTCACCCATATATTTCCGTCTAGGTTTTAATAGATTGTCTATAGGTAGTATCGGTTCTCTCCCGTATATTAAATAATATGGTGAAAAACCCGTGCTTTCATTTTGATTAGTACGAATGGCGTTAAGGGCAGGTCCTAAAAACAAATCCCAATCCCTTTCATGTTCATCTACAATCTTTGATATAATGCTATATAACGTCTGATGTTGACGCTCGTTTCTAGCATTGGAAGTAGGTCTATAATATGATGTCTTTATATGTTTTATATTTAAATCATTTAACAACTTTTCAAATTTCTTATTTATAAATTCTTTACCATTGTCTGTAAGTATACTTTGTGGACAACTAAATCTTGGGACAAACTCTTGTAAAAAAATATTGACTACTGTATCTGCACTCTTATCCGGAATTGCATAAACCTCCGGCCAAAGACTGTAAACATCTACTATATGAATCAAATACACGTTTCCTGACAATGTTCTGGGGTGTGGACCCGATATATCTAAACTAATCTTTTGCATTGGGAACTGAGGAATGTCAGTATCCTGCAAGGGACACTTTATTGTTTTCATGTTCCTCAATCTGCACTTCTCACAGGTATCCACATATTTATATGCAGATTTAAATAAATTTGGCCAGTAATATTTACTTGTAAGCGCCTTCACCAATTTGTCTCTACCTAAATGTCCATTTTCATCATGATATGCCTTTAAAAGTTCATTTTCTAAATGTTTTGGAATGTATTTCCTCAGTTGTTCGTTCCTTTCAGACATGTAGTATAAATGTCCATCCTCTTGTAAAACCAAATAATTCCTTTTATATTTGTTATCTTCTGTTTCTCTTAATTTTTCTTTTATTTGTATCACTTTTGGGTCTAGGTCCTGCTCCTCTTTCATGTTAAATTTTTCTAAGTGTAGATCATCTTCCCTATGTTCAGACTCTTGTTCCGATGGTAGACTATCAAATTCTTCTCTATTTATTATAGCAGAATCTAAAATATTTACTTGCCAATTTCGATCGTCAATCTCTGGTTCTCCTTCATCTTCTGTGTCACCTGACGACTGTGGATAGGGAATCCTAGACAGTAAATCAGCGCATGTGTTAATCTTACCTGGAATGTACTCAATTTTCGTATTATATCCCTGTAAGTTCAATGCCCAGGTTTGTATTTTCCTGTTCTGCACTGGGGCTTCTAAAAAAGACTTTAAAGGCATATGGTCAGTTCTAATAACAAAATTTGCGTTATGTAAGTAGTAATTTAGTTTTTGAAGAGCGTAATGTATTGCGTAAGCCTCCTTCTCAATAGTCGTCCACTTTCTTTGTGATCTGCTAAGTTTATGCGACAAGAAGTATATAGGCCTTTCATTTTTAACCCCTGGTATTCCAGACTCTTTTCCTTCATATGGTTGCACCAAACACGCTCCTACTGCATTGTCTGAAGCATCTGTGTACAGTATCAACTGTTTGTTTAAGTCTGGATGCGTCAACAGTGGTACCAGTGTTAAACTGTTTTTTAAATACTCGAACGCTTTTTGACACTCATCATCCCACTTAAACCTAGCGTACTTGCCTGTTAAGTTTGTAATAGGTTCAGCTATTTTTGAAAACGCTGGGACAAACCGCCTATAATACGCGCATGTTCCTATAAAGGCGCGTACCTCCTTAACGTTAGTTGGAGCAGGTAACTCTTTAATAACCTTTATTTTGTCCTGGTCTGGTTTTATACCTTCTCTATTTATAATATACCCCAAATATTTTGTTTCTGTCTTTAAAAATTGGCATTTACTGAGCTTTAACTTCACCTCATGTTTTCTTAACCTGTCAAACACTAACTTTATATGTTTCAAATGATCCTCCACATTTCCAGAAGTAAAGATCAGAATATCATCAATATAAGCAAGAGCGAACCTTTGCATACCTTCTAAAACTTCATTTATTAAGAGCATGTAGTGAGATGGCGCAGTTTTGACTCCAAAAGGCATACGTAAAAATTCATAAGAACCCATATGAGTACAGAAAGCACTTTTTCTCTGCGCGTCTGCCGACATCGGAATGCACCAAAATCCTGCTCTTGCGTCTAACGTCGTAAAAAATGTAGCGCCATTTAGCAACCCCAAAATATCATCTATCACTGGTAGTGGATATGCTACATTTTTAGTAATTTTGTTCAACGCCCGATAGTCGCAACAGAATCGACTCGAACCATCAGGTTTGGCCACAATTACCACCGGAGATGACCACTCTGATTTTGATCTTTTGATTATCCCTGCTTTCAACATTTCTTCTATTGCCTTTTCTACAATTTCTCTATTTCTTAAGGGAGTTCTATATGGTTTTAAGCTAATCGGCGGATGGTCTCCCGTATCTATCTCCATTGTTACCGTTTTTGTCTTCCCCAACTCTAAATCACTAATTGCAAACACATCCTGATTCTCCTTTATAAACTGTTCCAATACTTCTTTATTTTCTGGTGAAGTCTTTAACTGTGCCAACAATTCCTGTTCTCTTGTCTGTTTATCTAGTGAATGTATTTGTGCTGTATTTCTTTTGAATGGATGGATCAATTCATTCATTCGTGTGTTTCCTCTACTTCCGCGTCCGCGTCTGTTATTACTTCTTTCACTAGAAGACTGTGAATAATTAGTTCCCGGCATTTCTACTCTATCCGTTGCCAATATTTCACTAACGTTCTGTTCTATTTTCGCTACTACACACCCTCTGTATAATTTAATTTCTCTACCTGTGTTGTTAATCACCATAACTGGAAAGGTTAAGTGTTTATCTAACGCTATTATTCCATCCGGAACTTCCAAACCAGGCTCATCAATTATTTCCTCTTGTAATTCAGTGATTCTGACTGTGTTTCCTTCTACATAATATGGGTTTTTCTTCAGCTTCACTTGTATCAAATTAACCGACTGTGGTTTTAATGTCGTTGTCATTTTAACTCTAACTAGTGCTGATATATGCATGTCTTCTTGCATATCTATATAGACGTCCCTGAATTTTAATTTGTGTAAATCATATAAAAGTCTTACTCCATTTTTTATTAAAAAATCTCTTCCTATTAACATGTTTCTATTTAACCCCTTGACTACATGAAAAAGGTGTCTTATGTTGATCCCTCCTAACTTAAAATTTATCATTGTTTGTCCCACTACTTGTAAATTCTGTCCCGTAACAGAGTGTAAATTATTATGACTCTTAAATACTCTACAATTTCTTACTATATTATATAGAAAACTTTCTTTTACTACACTAACCTGAGCTCCCGAATCAATTAATGTACGAACTCTATACTTTCCTATTTCTAATATACAAGAGCTATAATCTGTTTTATCTTCTATAAATTTCTTGACTTCATCTAGTTGAAAATATTCTCTGTTCGAGCTATTATACCTGTTATTAACATATTCTCTAACCCTTGGGACCTTATTATTTACCCTCCTATCATAGGTCCTGCCTAATAGGTAGGGTGCCGATTTTCCTGTGTTCTTGTACCTGTAAAATTCCTGTATCCATCTACAACATTCCTACTCACCCTATTATTGTTATGTCTACCCTGTGTATTCGACTGGACACGCCTGTTATTACAAAACCGAAAAACATGTCCCCGTTGACCACAATTCCAACAGACAATATTTGTACTATTTGTGTTACCTACTGTTTCTCTTGTAGGGTATCTCATATTTCTTCTTTCCTCATTATCATACCTATTTCTACCTTGTAACGTCTGTATACCTCCTCTCCTATTCCATCCGAATCTTGTTTGTCCTATTTCCATAGGTTCCTCAACTCTGTCATCTCGATTACTTCCCACTTCTCGTCCTGTTCTTAATCTAAATCTACGTCTCAAATTTTCTTCTTGTACCGCGATATCCACCGCTTGTGATAACCTCTCAGGGTTTTCCCTCATTAATTTAAGTTTCAAACCATCAGACTTTATGCCATCCACAAAGATCCCTACCAACATCCTTTCCACCTCCTCTCCTCGTACATTCTGTCCTAAGAATGCTTCTTCAGCCAGATTAATCAATCTATCGCTAAACAATTGTACCGTCTCTCCGTTATTTTGTTTAGCCTGCCTCAACACCGAAAATGCATGTTGTGGATCCGTTATTTCTGCATATTTCCTTGCTAGGTCTTCCTTGAATTGTTCCCATGTCTCATCTACTCTAGCTTCTAGCTTTCTTCTTATATGATCCGAGACCGGTTCCGTTGCCGTCTGATAAGCCAACCTCATTTTTTCTACATCTGTTGCTGAGATTAAATAGGCATATTTTTCTATGGAAGTGATCCATTTTTTATATTCCCTGGCCTGTCCACTAAACCTCAAAATTTCTGTTGTCAATCCTTGTTGGTTGATTATCATATTTAATTTTCCTACCGCTGTTCCCACTCCCGTCAACACCTGGGCCAAGTTGTCTGGTTCCGTCATGCTGAAAATACCGAAAGAAAGCAAGCAAAGAACAAAAAAAACACACAATTTCAATCTCCTAATTTAAGGAGGATGCGCTAGGGTGTCCTGTTCCGCCATGCTGAAAATACTGAAAGAAAGCAAGCAAAGAACCAAGAAGCACACAATTTCAAATTATTTGTTTCTAAAAACTGGTTAATTAATTACCCTATTTATGAATCACATAAATTTACTAATTTACAACACACAATTCCCACAGTCCATAAAACTGTTCAATTAGTTATTTAGTTCCAAAATCGCAAAAATTTCACTTTGTTAATCCCTAAAGAGCACCAGTTGTAATATTAATTACACGAATCACCATCAATATCCTGTCAGCGTAGAGGAAGGAAGAACCCTGTCTTCAATAACTCATATTGAAACCAAAAAGTTCACTATAAATCCTCATACCTGTTTCTTAGAGTACAATAATGTTTTAGACTCTGCTCTAACTAAGAAATTACGGCACATCACCGGAGATCCAGGAAATACAAATTGTCTCTTTAACTAAACAGTTACCTTCTTTTGCTCGCTGACGGATCCAGTTCACTTACACGAGCCCGCATCAACTGACAATTAGTTCCAGAGTTCCGGTGGCGGAGTTCAGATATCCCCTCTCGTCCTCAGATAATTTCGTCCTTCTCGTGGGCTGCTGGACACTCTTCCTGCTTGGGTCCCGTCTCATGGGATGCCTGGATTATTTTCGACCCCTGGTTGGGTCCCTTCCTTGATTCTCGAGTGGGTATTTCATCGTCATTTGGGATGGGTCATACATTTGGGTCGTAGGATTGACAAGGCCCAAAAAATTGTCAAGGTCAACCGAAGCCCAATGACAATTAGTTTCAAGAAGCCCGATCACGAATTTACGAGGCTTTTTCCATGATTAGTTGAGCCCGACAAATGTTCAACTTGAATTTCTGATTTTCTCAAGGTCCCAGGACAGGATGGCTCTTCTTGAAAAACGATAGGATTCATGCAACGGCCATGGGAGGCCCCTTGAATTTGATAACGTTCATTGGCTGGCGCTTGGAAATAGTAAGCCTTTTCTTTTGAAACTCCAGAGTTCAGATCGCGGCCCTGGAAAGCGTTGAAGGCTGAGATTCAGTTAACGGCCATTTCCAGTTCCCTGATGACATTACAATTCAGCCACGGCTCTAGGAAAGCCTCTTGATACTTTTATCTTCTGAGTTATATAGTACTTCGCGTGGTAGCCGGACGGCTCAATTCAGAATCCTGGACATACGGCTCCATATTTACTTCTGTCATAGTGTAGAAAGAAGTAATAAAGTCGAAGGTTGAATAAAAGTTTGTTTATTTGCGTAAGATGACAAGCCGTGTCTGCCTTGCTGGAATATCGGATGTTGACTGCCCTTCACAACAACAATACGTCACGATTGAGCATCTCTCTCCGCTTTCACTCATAATGCTCAATCGTGCTGTATCTCTAATTCCCCACTAGATCCTAATTATAACCCAAACTACACATACTGTTACACCATCTCACTTCCCCATCTTCTTCCCTCTCTCTGTCTCTACCTGCATACCTGCCTGCTTGCTTACCTACCTACTTACATACGTAACTGCCTACCTGCCTGCTTGCTTACCTACTTAACTACATAAGTAACTACCTACCTACATAGCTATCTCTGCGTATGTCTATAAAAAGGGTAAATGATCTCAAACGACAACTAGCCAAAAACATTCCCATATGTATGGCACGTTATACCTTCCTTAGGTATTTATAATGCCCATGTTAAACATTACCCATGTGAGTCATGTGTTATTGATTCATTTTCATACGTTTTAATGCTTATTGTTCTTTGTTGTCAAAGATTTGCTTCATAAGTTATGTTGAATGAAAGAATGTATGAGAGGAAAGAGAGAAGAAGGGCAGAATGTCAGACGGGCCTGCGTGCCCAATTCTTAACCCTTTGAAAATAAAGATTGTTTGTTCGTTCGTTCGTTCTGTCTGTCTGTCTGTCTGTCTGTCTGTCTGTCTGTCTGTCTGTCTGTCTGTCTGTCTGTCTGCCTGCCTGCCTGCCTGACTGCCTGCCTGCCTGCCTGCCTGCCTGCCTGCCTACCGCTTGCCTGTCTGTCGGTATGTCTGTCTCTCTACCTGCTTGTTTGCCTGTCTGCTTTCCTGTCTACTTGCCCGCCTCCTCTTCCGTTGACTCCAGTTTGTAGCGGTAGAGTCAATCACATGCCACACCGACTCTGAAGAACCATACCACAACACGCAGCTACTGGCAGATCCCGTACTTGACTTATAGACACCAGACTTGCCTTGGGCACTGGGTTGGAGACTGTCGACACTGAAATATCTGAAACCCATGGAGGACACATCACCAACCTAGCAGTGATACCAGTGGTCCGCATGACTGCTGAATAATGACCTGGTTATATCCTAATATGCCTCTCTGCAGACGTTAATTTCCAGTACCGGTCTTGTACACCCGCAGTTACCGGGTTTGGAGAGTGGAAGTTGAACTCTGCAACATTGTTTCCGTGGAGATAGAACCTTGGTACCGGGCCGGCAGAACAATTTATTCTCTGATAGATGAAAGGGCGTTTGATCGCTCAGTAGATCTGAACATCAGACCTGAGAGTATAAACCAGTCTTCCAGATGATTGATGAAACTCACCAACCAACGAACCAACACACCCACCCAATCAATCAATCAATCAACCAACCAACCAACCAATCAACCAGATTAAGATATGGGCAATCTTAACAGCTAAACATAGGAGCCACAACTGCCGGCCCATTGATCATGGGTTCGATCCTCATCGATTTTTTAAAATAGTGTAGGCTCCAAGGTGGGCCAAGCCTAAAGTGGATACACAGAAATGTCTTGTGAACTCAAGGCCTACCTTGTGATTCCCACCACATCACCTACCGAGTGCTGATTGGACTATACAAATATGTTTAGCATAGTTTGCCCAGTTCACCATAAGGCGTGTAAATGGGTTCCTTCCTTCCTTCCTTCCTTCCTTCCTTCCTTCCTTCCTTCCTTCCTTCCTTCCTTCCTTCCTTCCCTCCCTCCCTCCCTCCCTTCCTTCCTTCCTTCCTTCCTTCCTTCCTTCCTCCCTCCCTCCCTTCCTTCCTCCCTTCCCTCACTCCCTCCCTTCCTTCCTTCCTTCCTTCCTTCCTTCCTTCCTTCCTTCCTTCCTTCCTTCCTTCCTTCCTTCTTTCCTTCCTTCCTTCCTTCCTTCCTTCCTTCCTTCTTTCCTTCCTTCCTTCCTTCCTTCCTCCCTTCCTTCCTTAGCAGCAAAAAAACAAAAACAAAAACAAACCCAAAGAGGTTAGTATAAAGATACAAGAAGTGAAAATCCAATTTGACAGTCAGTATAACCCGACAATTAAAAAAAATATATCTTATACCGTAAGTCATACAAATCATTTATAAAAACTATGTAATGGTTGCATACTATACTAGCGGCCCAAGAAGATGGTGATATTCACATACTGACAGTAGAGTAGAAGAAGTGCAGCATTGGGGAAAAAGAAGAAGATTTAAACCACCCAGTAAACATGCTTTTCAAAAAACTAAAACAGCTGAATAAATTGAGGCGTGGGACAGATAGAACAACACAAATTAGATGTTTAAGAACATGCATCTTTCCCATTGCAACATACGTCTGTGAACACTTACTAAACAAGCCGAACAGTAAATAACTGCCTTGGAATATAAATGTTATGGACGGGTTCTAAGAATATCTTGGATACAGAAAAGGACAAATGAATCCTTACGACAAGAGCTGAATATTTAAGAAGGTACTTAAGACATCAAAACAAAGAAAATTAAAATATCTTGGTCACTTGAAACGTCATGAAAGTTTGGAGAGAACAATACTGGAGGGGTATATGCCTGGGAAGAGAGGAAGAGTAAGTCCAAAGAGAAGATGAGTGCAGGAAGTGATAGATGATCTCCAGATGTTTGTATCGGACGTGGGACATCTTGCTTATGACCGAGCAGTTTTCCGGAAGGTTATTATGGGAGCGAGATTCTTTCTACTAAGGGCATGCTACTGAATAAATGAATGAATTAATAAACCAGATGTTACTCACACAAGAGGATGGTTCACTCATTGGTTACATTCATTATAGAGCAGCCTCAACGGGTGACATCCTGCCTGCATAGTATGTTTGGACTTGCGTATGACCAGTTGGTAGTCAATGACCACAGAATAATTAAGCTGCGGGTGGATAGAACGTATACCCCGAAAAAAAAAGGAAAAGAGAACAGGTATTCTGATGGAATGACACACAGCCGATTAGGACAGTTTTGAACAGACAAGTACTGTGATCATATCATCATCGTCATCATATACCATGTCGATATACGTAGACGGTCATGTTTCGCCATCTCACGTGATCACCAGAGTCGTGGATCAGCTCGGTGTTTTTGTCTCGATTATGCTATCTGGTAAAGCCATCCAGATATTTACTTCTCTGTCTTTCCCTTGTTCTTTAGCCCTCAATCTTACCAACTGTCACCAAGTTCTCCAATTTATTTCTTCTCATAACGTGCCCAAAAGTCTTGACTATCTACGACATTTCTCTAATCAGTTTACGGTTTTCATTTGTTTCCTGTAGGACTTGCTCATTGTTGTCTTCCGAATGGTCACGTACATACATGAAATGACGGAACGATAACACTGGTCTAAAGCTTCAACAAATGGTCTAAGGCTTCAACAAATGGTTTAAAGCTTAAAAAAATGGTCTGAAGCTTCAATAAATGATCTAAAGCTTCAAGAAATACTCTAAAGCTTCAACAAATGGTCTAAAACATCAACAAATGGTCCAAAACTTCAACAAATAGTCTAAAGCTTCAACAAATGCTCTGAAAATTCAACAAATGGTCTAAAGCTTCAACAAATGGTCTAAAGCTTCAACAAATGGTCTAAAGCTTCAACAAATGGTCTAAAGCTTCATCAAATGGTCTAAAGCTTCAACAAACTGTCTAAAGCTTCAACAAACAGTCAAAAGCTTCAACAAATGGTCTAAAGCTTCAACAAATGGTCTAAAGCTTCATCAAATGGTCTAAAGCAGTGTTTCCCAACCTTTTTTGTGCTATGCCCTACCTAAGACTTTCTAAAATTCTTATCCCCCCCCCCCCCCACCAACATATAAATTATTTTTAATATTCAAATATTGAAATGTTCACTAAAGAAACTTGAATTATAGGTTTTAGGAAGAAATCAATAGGAAATTATTGAGCAAACACAGTAAGTAAATTTTCAAAACATATAATGGAGAACTGAAATTCAAGTACAAAATAATTTTGATGAAAGATTTTTCTATATTATTTTAATTAGTAGTAATTATTTATGTTTTAAATTTAGTGAGATCCTTGCGCTTGATGCTTGCTGCAAACATATTTTTATGTCAGGTTCCAATTTAGTTAACTTCAGTCACAAGCCTGCCCGTTTTGTTATATCCAGTCGATTTCTTCCATTTTCGAATTTCCCCCCTTAACAATCGAATTGCCCCCCTGTGGGGCGTGGGCCCCACGTTGGGAAACACTGGTCTAAAGAGTCAAAAAATGGTCTAAAGCTTCAACAAACAGTCAAAAGCTTCAACAAATGCTCTACAGTTGCTCATGTGGTCGTAAATGTATTCGTTGGGGCCATTTTTCAACATATGGTGAGTTGCTTTGTACATGCTGATCGAAATACATATTATTAAATATTTAGTTGGTTATAGTTGAGGCGTTGGTGTAACGGTTGTGAAGTAATGCTAACAATGACATACGCGTTGTCGGACGAAGATCCGATGCCAGTTCTCGACGTTCGCTACGGCAGGGAAAGTCTGACTACCAATCCTTCCCTGCACTCACCCCTGTAAAATGTAATGGTCCTAATGCTTTACATACTCACAGCAGATTCCCCCCCCCTCTCCCCCGCTCGTGTTGCGAATACCTTGGGCTGGAATAACAGCCTCAAACGCTTGCATGTAAAAAGCTAACAAAAGTAGAACATCATATACCTGGTGTTTGTAAAGTCTCAATACACTTTATATGCAGAACAAATTTGAAAAATGAAATACATTACGTCATTAAAAATGTGCTCCACAGTCCACCGTGAAACAATATGCAGCGAATGGTTGTCGTATGCTGGAGTACTTCTTTGCACTCCAAACAGAATCAACGGAAGAAAGACGTTTTTTTGTTGTTGAACAAGTGCTTCGAAATGGCAGTCGATACACACGAATGGTTATTCAAAGATTTGTAGCGAGATTTTCTGATAAATAACCTCCACATCGCATTACGGTTAGACATTTGTTGAATAAGTTTCTTGCTACGGGAAATGTGGAAGATGCTCCGCAATCTGGTAGGCCTGCTGTGTCTGAAGAAAAATGCCTAGATATCCAAGACAGAATCCTCAAATGTCTAAGCAAGTCCTTAAGGAAAATGTCGCAACGAGTGAACGTATCAGTGAGCACAGTGCACACAATTCTTAAACAACGATTAAATATTCATCCATAAGGATTTCATTTGTGTCTGATCTAAAAGAGTGTGATAATCAATTTGGAGTCAACTACTCCACGTGGTTTTAAAAATTTTTAGCTAAAGAGGACGAGTCACTTCTTGATGTTATATTCTTCTCTGTTGAGGCATGGTTTCATCTATCTGCATACGTTAATAGCCAAAATAATCATATTTGGAGCACTTAATCACAGTGCATTTCATGAAGCGCCTCTACACCATGATAACATTGGGGTATGGTGTGCCGTCAGTAGAAAGCGTTTTATTGGACGAATTTTCTTCAACAACACTAGTTAGTTAGTTAGTTAGTTAGTTAGTCGACAGATCATCCTCATTGCATATCGAAACATTCAGTCCATAAGTGCTCGGATACCCTCCTCAGCAAATCCCATAGCGTGTAGCGGCTTACGACACCAGTTCTGTGTTGGTTTATTGCTCTTCTTTGGCTTCCTGCGTAGTGGTCTTGTTTGGCCACACCTCTTTTAACTTGCTGTTCTCGCAGCCTGACCATGGTTGTAGATTCCCAGTCATCGCTTTGTTCTCGTAAACGACTTACTTCTCGTAGAGCATTCAGAATGTCTCCCTGGTCCAGGGCTCGCCCGCCTTCCACAGCAGCCCTACCTGCAAACCTGTCAGCCTGTTCATTCCCTTGTAAACCCGCATGCCCTGGCACGAAGATGAATTTAATCTTTGCCAGCCGAGACCGCTCCAGAGACAGCAGCCACTCTCTTCGGACCCACCCCATCTCTATCCTTCTGAGCATACTCATTGAGTCACTAATGACACATGCCCGATTGAATGTCTGTGTCTCGAGCCATGTTATTGCATTACTTACTGTCATGACTTCCATAGTTAGGCTGCTTGTGGTCAAAGCTAAAGCGCCAGACTCTTCCTTCACAACTTTCCCCCCAGCCTGAGCCTTAAAGCTCCTCGAACGACCGACCCATCCGTGTAAATGACAGCATCATCATTTAAAGAATTCTCGAAGATTAGAGCGTGTACTTCCGCCTCCACAGCAGTTGGATTTTCTTGTCTGCATTTCCTATCTAGTTGGATGCACACTGAAAAAGATGTACAGAACTCTGTTGACACTTGTACCCCCACCTCGCCAGATTCTAAGTCCCCAAGTGAACAGACCTGCTGAAGAATGTCTTCGACTTGACCCATCCACGACTTTCCTCTTTTTAACCTGCTGCCCTTTACCTTCTTAATCTCGCTATGCAATGGGTGTTGTGTGTTTGCGTTGACTCTGAGACAGGCACGTGCTTGGCAAATTTGTATTCTATCCCTCATGGTTGGAAAATCAAGAAGGTAGCGCATCACCCTGCATGCTGTATCTCTTGTACATCCAAGAATATTGCGCATAGCTTCGTTCTGTATCCTTTCCATCCTTTCTATCTGCTTATGGCTGAGGGTCAGGATCGCCATCGCATACTCCAAAACAGTAAGGACCAGACTATCGTAAAGAAGACATAGATGGCGCTGCTCACAGTTTGCCGCCGCCATCACCCGCATCGCAGCCTAACCCCGCTTGGCCTTTGTTATTACCTGGTCTGCGTGCTCAGTATAAGCTAGGCGTCGATCAAATCGTATACCTGGGTAATTCATTGCCTGCATTCTATCCACCGTTTCTGAATCCAGATTTACAGTTGGCGTTGGGGTGTTGACAATATGGTTATTCAAAGAGAACCATGTCACTGTTGCCTTTGTTTGGTTGACCATTGCCCCAGCTTCAACACACCAAATGTTTATGTGATTGAGTTCGGTTTGTAGTTCCACAGCACCCCGATCTATATCTGTACCCTGACGATACACTAAAACATAATCTGCATGCTACAATGTCCTCCCCGGTCCTATGATTTTCTCGCTGGTGATTCTCACAGTGTAGGCGTTAAACAGCACCGGAAATAATGGTGAGCCTGTGGTAGGCCAGGATATATTGTTAATGGTTCTAAAGTCCAACTGCCACATCTAAAAACTACTTTCCGTTGGAAGAGGGCTGCGATCCAACTATGGAGGAAAGGACTTATCTTGAGTTGTTGTTGTTGTTGTCGTTGTTGTTGTTGTTGTTGTTGTTGTTGTTGTTGTTGTTGTTGTTGTTGTTGTTGTTGTTGTTGTTGTTGTTGTTGTTGTTGTTGTTCTTCTTCTTCTTCTTCTTCTTCTTCTTCTTCTTCTTCTTCTTCTTCTTCTTCTTCTTCTTCTTCTTCTTCTTCTTCTTCTTCTTCTTCTTCTTCTTCTTCTTCTTCTTCTTCTTCTCCTCCTCCTCCTCCTCCTCCTCCTCCTCCTCCTCCTTCTTCTTCTTCTTCTTCTTCTTCTTCTTCTTCTTCTTCTTCTTCTTCTTCTTCTTCTTCTTCTTCTTCTTCTTCTTCTTCTTCTTCTTCTTCTTCTTCGTTCATCCGGATTTTTTTTTTCCGGACGTGATTGCGTTGTGCCTGTTTACAGCAGAGCTGCGTTCTTGCGCCGTTAGGCCGACACATCAGACTTCTGCGGGCATTTGTTGACCGGGTTAACCTTCCCGGGTATCTTGAGTTCAAGAAGCTTAAGCATTAAAACATAATGATTTCGTCATATCTTAAGCCATCTGGCCCTGGAGGGCTGTTTTTTTTTTGGTGTTTGTAATCGTCGTAGCACAGCCTTGATCTCTTTCACTGCCACCGTGTCCTCATCCGAAATACCCTGGACCTTACACCTGTCTGAGGTGACCTCCTTGGCAAGATTTCGACCTCTCATGTCTGTCTGGTCGCTCTGCTCTAGATAGCGTTCGAAAAGGGCTTTCCCTTGTTCTCGTCACTCCTCTGTCAGATGAGGTCAGCACCTTGGAAGTCAGGAATACTCTTATTCTTGTCTACCCCACTCATTCTTTTAAGCAGTCGCCAGAACAATTTCAGTGATTTGTCTGTGCTTACTCTTTGACATACCTCTGCCCATTTTTCACTTTTAACAATCTTAATCAGTTTTTTTTTAAATAGCTGACTTTTGTGTGCATCTCTCTTTCTAAGTGCATGCAGGAACTAGGATGAGCAACTCTGTTCTTCTTGGTGTTTGCCATTTCCTTACAGTACTACGCTTATCCACCCAGGCCTTTTCCACCTCAACATTCCACCAAGGTGGCTGCTCCCAGCTTTTGTCCTGCCCTGAAGCTCAACAACACTATACATACCGATCAGTTTGGTACTGACATTCTGGAACAGTTTTGAGAACAGCTGAATGAACGTGAAATTGAAGAAGCGTGGTTCCAGCAGGATGGTCAATTGCACACACAGCTAGAGCATCACTGCGTTTTTGTTTTTGTTTTTTGGATGCCGTTTTCGCAAGTGACATAACATTACGTGGAATTTGGCCTGCTCGTTCTCCAGATCTAACTCTATTAGATTATTATCTATGGGTTGTCTTGAAAGGAAATGTTTATAAAACTAATGTACACACAATTGAGGACTTGAAAGAAGCAATCAAAATAATCATTCAAGAAATAACACCAGACACATTGCAGAAGGTATTTAACAATATGAAGAGATGTGTACAGTCATGTCTTGAAGCCCGTGGTGGACATTTCCAACACCTGTTATAATGATTACTTTCCAGTTTCCCCAAACCAGCGTTAGACTATAGCAGTGCCTATGGTAACTAATGTAATGCATTTTTAGCACATTTTTGATGACGTCATGTACTTAATTTTTCACAATTGTTCTACATACAAAGTGTAGTGAGACGTTACAAACACCCGGTACAACTACATGGTGTATTTTAAATGACTATGAACTTTCTGAAATCAAATATTTACACATCGTAATTTAAGTTGTGCATTACGTTATGGCTAAAGCACCATTTAAATGTTAGTTCAGACTATCACTGCTCCGTGCAGATATTTTAGTAAGTTATCTCAGCTACAGTGGTTTTAACTAGCTTGTGAAGAAAGTATCTTTGGTGGAGCATGCGTTTCTTAACGGTGGCAAGTATTCATTAACGTTACTGTAAATTTTGAAAAATATCGGACTAACATTCTGGAAACCAATACTAAAGAACAAACGCATATCAATAACTACTAAGAAAGCACTTTACAACAAAATCTTCCCACCAACTCTATGCTACCAATGCCAAACCTGGACAATGACAGAAAAAGAGAAAAGAAAAATCACAACAACAGAAATGAGATTCCTGAGAAGAATACTCAACGTATCAAGAAGAGATAAGATCAGAAATGAAGAAATCAGGACTAGGATGGAGGTTATAGCAGCACTAGATTTTATTAGAAAGCAGCAAGTTTGGCCATGCAAGTAGGTTACCATCCAACAGCATACCACAACAAGCAATGATATACAGACCAGATGGAAACAGAGGAAGATGCCAACCATGTAAACGTTGGTCGGGGGGAATAGCAGAGTCCATGGGAATATCGATACATGAAGCCCATAATCGGGCACTCTCACGATGTTTATACTTCACCTCGACACCTCAAGGTACAAGAGGAACATGATGAGATGATTCTGGAAACATTCATAGCCCAACTTTCTGAGCGGGAAACTGAACAAGCCTGGTTTCGACAAGATGGTGCAACTGCTCACACAGCTGTAAAATCACTAGAATTCCTAGATGGCATTTTTGCAAATGGCATAATCTCTCGCGGAATTTGGCCTGCACCCTCCGGATCTTACTCCACTGGATTACTACATCTGGGGCGCATTTAAAGGAAAGGTGTACGAAAACAATTCCCACATAATCAATGACTTCGTGTTTCAATCGCCAATAACATTAATAACATTACACTGCCCAAACTCCACAAGGTCTTTGACAACATGAGAAAACGTATCCATACTTGCTAATTAAACCGTGGTGTATATTTCCAACATCTTTTGTGATAGAACTGTAATGTGGAAAACTTTACCTAAAATAAGACAAGAGTAGCAGTATATGTTGAATGAACCCCACAGACGGTGAATACAACACTTGAAACGGCAATATTTTCAACAATCCAGTCATTAAACATACACCCTTTATAAGAAGGAGACTATTGATGTTCTTTGATCATGTAATGAGAAGAGAGGGATTGGACAATATCATGACGACAGAAACGATTGGCCGTAGAAGAGGCAGAGGGAGAAATGATGTTGGATGACTTGAGATGGTGGCATTGAGCAATACCATAGAATTTATGCAGGATACCACGAACCGCAATCTGTGGAGATAAACGCATATCTGCGAGATCTGTGAAGATAACACATGCTTCCAAGATCTGAAAGATAAACACATGTCTGATATATCTGTGGAGATAAACGCATGTCTGCGAGATATGTGGAGATAAACACATGTCTTCGTGATCTGTGGAGATAAACGCATGTCTGCGAGATCTGTGAAGATAAACGCATGTCTGTGAGATCTGTGGAAAATAAAATATATCTGCGAAATATGTACGAGATCTGTGGAGATAAACGCATGTCTGCGAGATCTGTGAAGATAAACGCATGTCTGCCAGATCTGTGAAGATAAACCCATGTGCGAGATCTGTGAAGATAAACGCATGTCTGCGAGATCTGTGAAGATAAACGCATGTCTGCCAGATCTGTGAAGATAAACCCATGTGCGAGATCTGTGGAGATAAACGCATGTCTGCCAGATCTGTGAAGATAAACCCATGTGCGAGATCTGTGGAGATAAACGCATGTCTGCGAGATCTGTGAAGATAAACGCATGTCTGCCAGATCTGTGAAGATAAACTCATGTGCGAGATCTGTAGAGATTAACTCATGTCTGCGAGATCTGTGGAGATAAACGCATGTCTGCGAGATCTGTGGAGATTAACTCATGTCTGCGAGATCTGTGGAGATAAACGCATGTCTGCGAGATCTGTGGAGATTAACTCATGTCTGCGAGATCTGTGGAGATTAACTCATGTCTGCGAGATCTGTGGAGATTAACTCATGTCTGCGAGATCTGTGGAGATTAACTCATGTCTGCGAGATCTGTGGAGATTAACTCATGTCTGCGAGATCTGTGGAAATACCTGAACACTTACGCCATTCGGCTTGGCACATGATGAAGATAGGTAGTTAAAATGAAACAGTATGAAGAAATTCAAACACGGACAATAAAAGCGTGTCATTATTGTATCTAACAGCACATCTACATTCTTGAGTGAAATGTAGGCAGCAACTACAACTTATGAATATCTGGTAAGATAAACTCAGTGAATTAGACATAAGAACAACAGCTCAGTTGAGTAAGACGTAAGAACAACCCATGGAATGTTGAGTTAACAATGACAACCCAGCAAGAAAGATAACCCACGGAATACGGGATCAGAACTACAGTCCCGGCAATATGAAGTAAGAACGACAACCCAGGAAATGTGAAGCAAGAACAATAACTCCTGAAACCAGGCTACCGCAGCCGTATTTACCTGGCAGGTAGAGGGATGTTCTTAGTTGTGGGGGTTACAGATGTGACCTTGACCTGTCTTCATAGTATCGTTGTACTCCCAAACTCGATCCCCCCTCCCCCCTCTCTCTATCAGGACACGTGGCATTCTTAATTTAGGTAACCATTCCTTGCCAGCACGTCTACTTTACGTAAGAGGTCTTGACGTCATAATCGCAAATGTTTTGGGTTAGAGTTTATCGGGGTCAATCTAACGGCTTCATACAGAAACGAAAACAAAGCTCTGAACACTTTCATTATAGAAATGTGATTTCTGTTGGCTGGCACAGTTGTTTTTATTTGTGTAAGCTTGGATAATCATTTTTTGTTTGCCCCTTTGTTTGTTTGGTTTTTTCTTGATTCTTGGGTGTCATATTTTTTTAACCTCTTTATTCGTTCCGTTCTGTTTTTGTTCGCCCTGTTTTGACTGCGGCTTAGCAGGATCGCTGTAGCGTTGCAGATAATTCCGGGGTTTTCCACTATGACGGTTCTGGTTCAGTCCCCAGTGCGATTGGCTCCTGATTCCATACCCAGTGTGATTGTCTCCTCGTTCAGTCTCCGGTGTGGTTGGCCCATTGTTCAATCTACATTGTGATTATCTCCTGGTTCATTCTGAAGTGTGATTACCTTCTGGTTCAGTCAAGGTGTGGTTGTCTTCTGGTTCAATCAAAATGTGGTTGTCTTCTGGTTCAGTCAAAATGTGGTTGTCTTCTGGTTCAGTCAAAATGTGGTTGTTTTCTGGTTCATTCTGACGTGTGGTTGTCTGTTGGTTAATTCATGGCGTGGTTGTCTTCTGGTTCAGTCAAAGTGTGACTGACTTCTGGTCCAGTCAAAGTGTGACTGTCTCCTGGTTGAGTCAAAGTGTGGCTGTATTCTTGTTAGGTCAAAGTGTTCTTGAATTCTTGTTAGGTCAAAGTGTTCTTGTATTCTTGTTAGGTCAAAGTGTTCTTGTATTCTTGTTAGGTCAATGTGTAGTTGTCTTCTTCAGTCAAAGTGAGAGTGACTTCTGGTTCAGTCTAAGTGTGACTGTCTCTGGTTCATTCTGAAATGTGATTACCTTCTGGTTCAGTCAAAGTGTGCCTGTCTTCTGGTTCAGTCTGAGGTGTTATAGGCCCTCGATTCAGTCTCCAGTGCACTATGCTTCGGATTTAGTCTGCAGAGTGATTGACTTCTGACTCATTCCGCATTGTGACTGGCTGCTGATTGAGTCTCCAGTAGGAATATCTCATTGTTTAGTCTTCAGTACAATTGCCTACTGTTTCAGTCTCCAACACCATTGGCGTATACGTTTAGTTTGGTTTGTTTAAGGATGGCTCTCATTGCATACATATATCTCGATGAGTGTTGCAGTCTCCTATCATACATTTTACGCGGGGGATTTCCGCACAGTGCACAGACCCACGAGGTTTCAAATGTATGTGCAGTCTCGTATAGCCCGCTCCGTGGCGAAGGGTGTTACGGACGCAGTTCGTAATCCCGTATTCCAGCGTTCGAAAACGCTGTTGGCGATTTGGCAACAGCCGCCTTACGTTTTTATTAATGAAATGGCATGGATGCCAGTCGTTTAGAAATCAATGGCAAACTACTGAACATAAACGCCCATGAATTACGAACAGCCAATACATGCTGGGGTTGACTGCTACGTCATGTAAAGGATTTGCAACAAGAATCAGACATACTATACACTTTTTATGTGAGCAGTTTTTCTTAACTGGAAATTTTACCTGGGCCAGCGGTTGTTTGGCCTGCTCTTTTCCGAGACCCGACTGCCAAGGAAAGTTTACCTCGCGCAACGTGCATGCGGGTTCTCGGAGTTTGTCGTCATTTTCCGAGGCGGCTAGACGTCGGGTCCACTACTCCAGAATCAGGATGAAGTAGACTACATTTGTCGTTATTTTATGAAAATCCAGACCGCGAGTCTGTTTGAGGCAGACGTCGTAATCTCTTAACTATTTCAATACCCCAGTCAGTCAGTTAGCCAGTCAGCCAGTCAGTCAGTCAGTCAGTCAACCAGTCAGTTATACAATGAGCTAGTCAATCAGATAGCCAGTCAGCCAGTCAGTCAGTCAGACATTCAGTCAGCCAGTCAGTCAGCCAATCACTCAGACAATTAGCCAGTCAGTCAACTAGTCAGTCAGTCAGCCAGTCAGCCAGACAATCAGCCAGTCAGTCAGCCTGTCAACCAGTCAGCCAGCCAGCCAGAAGGCCAGTCAGTCAGCCGGTCACTCAGTCAGCCAGAAAGACAATCAGTTAGTCAGTTAGCCACCCAGTCAGTCAGTCAATCAGTCAGTCAGTGAGCCATCCAGTCAATTAGTCAGTTTACCAGTCAGTCAATAAGTCAGCCACCCATTCAGTCAGTCAGTCATTCAGCCAGCCAGAAAGTCAGTCAGTCAGTCAGCAATTCAGCCAACCAGCAAGCCAGTCAGTCAGCCAGCCAGTTAAGGAAAAATATTGCATGTCATTTGATGGACGTTGCAATAAACCCGTTTGATTTTCTAGGTCAGTTTACGTTCAGTAGCTTGACATTGATTTCTGAACGAGAAGTCAACGTTTAAGTCCAACTTGAAACCGTAGTAGGTGGTGAACTGCCTACCCCGCCACGAGTACACCGGAAGTTTAAGAGCAAGCGCGCTTATCTTTTCGAGGTGTAGACAGTTATCTTGGATGAAATGTTTCTGTGGAAAGTACACCTCACACAAGCACATGCCGTAGCTAGACACACTGAACATTTGGCACTCTTCCGAATAACGGTCCTAAATTATTTAGTGTAAAAATCATCCCTTACAGGGCCTCATTAGGTGATATAATTAAAACAAAAATGTTAAACACTACGAACTAAAATATAGAAATGAGAAAATGGTATTACGTACCAATAATATTTCACAGTTATATGTGGAAATTGTGGCACAAAAGCTGTAAATACTGTCCGAAAGCATGTTCTTTGTGAAAATATTGTACATATCGGAACGAGCATTGAATGTGTTGTCGATCACTTCCGGTTCAGTGTGATGTGGACTGCTAGACCGATCGATGGATGCAATAAATGTTTTGGGCCCGGAGGGCCCTCACCGTCGTCGGAGTGTATACCTATCAGTTATATGTGGAAATAGATATACACTCCGACGACAGTCAGGGCCCTCCGGGCCCAGGAAACATTTATTGCATCCATCGATCGGTCTAGCAGTCCACGTCACATTGAACCGGAAGTGATCGACAACATCACCTAATGAGGCCCTGTAAGGGATGCGTTTTACACTAAATAATTTAGGACCGTTATTCGGAAGAGTGCCGAACATTTCACTGGATGGACACACTGATCTTCAGTTAGGATGGAGCGCATGTGCACATCCCTGTCTCACACCTCTCTTAATAGGCTTCTTCTTCTTCTTTCGTTCGCTTGAAATATGTCTATATCTGCAATGTCGTCTCTTGCATGAATTGAACTGTTTTTTTCAGTTCACACAGTGGTCCATAGAGTTTATCTTCCACCGTCGTCTCTCTAGGCCAGAAGGTTTGCCTAGATATGTTATATTTTGGGCAGTCTTGGAGTATGTGCTCTGCTGTCTGCGACGCCAATCCACATGTGCACATGGCTGTTTCACCAATCTTGAATTTTGTATACATGTGGTTGCGTAATCTATTGTGTCCTGTTCTGAGGCGCAGAATAATGACTTGTTCTGGTCTGTCCATAATGTGGTAGTCATCTTGAGCAGGTTTTGGTGGCTTTCTGACTGATTTGATCATTCTTTTCTTTTGGTGGTATGTAACGGGCACATCAGGCTGTTCTTCTTTGGCTCCTTCCTTAGCCAATTGATCAGCTCTGTCGTTTCCGGGTACTCCACAGTGGGATGGTATCCACTGTATGGTGACTTTATGGTGACTGCTAAGTTCAGAAAGTAGTGTCCTTAGTACTGGCAATTTCCCAGAGAGGAGCGCCTCGAGTACTGATTTTGCATCTGTTAGTAGCACCACAGGTTGTGTACCATTGCTGTTATTTAGTAATTTCTCTGTTGCTATCTTGATTGCCTCAATTTCGGCATCATAGTTATGGCAGTACTTTCCTGTCGGTACTCTGGCTGTGTCCCTAGTATTATTTGGGTATTCTATGTACACTCCCGCTCCTCCATTTCGAACAGCATTTTGTGCTGACCCATCTGTGTAGACTCGGATCCAGAGGTCCTGTGGGTATTCTTCATCAAGGAAGCTGAGAGTGGCTGTTCTGCGCTGCACACTGTTCTGTTCTTCCTTGTCAAATATTCCTCTCACTTTTGTCTGGATTTGTAATGATAGTCTATGCTCATCTTTCCATGGAGTTCGCTCTGGAATAGTTGTTAGGGGGATACCAACTGTGGGCAGATCAGTGGTTTCTCTGCAGAGTCGTTTGGCCTGGTGGATAAAACTACTTCTTTTCAACCGCCCCATAGCTAGGTTTTCAAATCTGTTCTTCATAGGGTGGCCTGGCAAGCTGAGGAACTTTTCTGCTTGTATTAGCGTTTTCGTATCTCTGCGCTCACTCAGTGCCTGTGTCCTCCCCATCTTCTCCATTTCCACTATAGGGGTTGATCTCATCCCTCCTGTGGTGACTCTAAGTGCTTGATTTTGCACCTTGTCCAGCTCTTGTAGTGTGGTATTTGATGCTGAACACCACGCAGTTGACCCATATTCCAGGTGTGGTCGTATGCTCTGTTGGTAAACTTTGCTAAGTATTTTCGTACTGGCTCCCCATGTGGTTCCACTTAGCTTTCTCAGGATGGCTATTTTCCTTCTGGCTTTTGCTACTGCTTTGTTGATGTGCTTTCTCCATGTCAGCTTGCCATCAAATGTTACTCCAAGGTATGTTGGTTCTTTATCTTCTCTTAGGGGTGTTCCATTTATCTGGATGATCCCTGCCTTTTGTTTTGGAGAGAGGGTAAATAGGGTGGTGCTGCACTTGTCAGTGTTTATGCTGACACACCATCTATTTGCCCATGCAGCAAATGTATCTACAGCTCTTTGTAGCAATCTGGTGGCCACTGATGCATATTCATTTGTGCTCCATAGAACCAGGTCATCGGCGTACATTGCCGCTTTAATTCCATGCGGTAGGTGAGCAACAAGATCATTGATGAAGATTAGAAAAAGTGTGGGGGACAAGACTCCGCCCTGGGGGACACCGTGACGCAGTAGTACTTTCTTGCTCTTGAGTCCGTCTATCTGTACTCGGGCTCTTCTGTTGTGCAAGTATGCTTTCACCCATTTGTACATTCTTCCATTGACTTTGCAGTTTCTCAGTTTCTTCATCAGACCTTCTTTCCAGACTTTGTCAAAGGCTTTCTTCAGATCTATCCATGCCGCAAGCACCAGCTTCTTCTCTTGGAATGCATCCTCAATTTCTTGAGAGAGGTAGGTTGTCTGATCTTCCGTAGAGTAGCACTGCCTAAAGCCAGCCTGCTGTGGCACAAGGATGTTTTTACTTTCAATGTACCACTGCAGTCTGTGATTGATGATGCGCTCCAGTGTTTTGCAGAGACAGCTGGTGAGGCTAATTGGTCTGTAGCTAGAGGCAATGGAACCATCTTTCCCTGATTTTAGGAGGGGTATCATGATTGCTTCTCTCCAGGCTTGTGGAACACTGCCTAAGGTCCAGCTGTTATTGAAGATCTGCAACAGCTTTGTTTTGGCCTCTGTTCCTAGGTTCCTGATCATTTCATTGGAGATACCATCAGCTCCTGGTGACTTTCTCATTTTCAGTTTTGATATGGCTAGCTCCAGTTCGCTGATTGTGATGGGTGCCTCCAGAACCTCATGTACTATTTCCTTCTGTCCTGTATGTTGTCGTTTCTCTCGAATCTCTTGTTGATTCTCTGGACTAATTTTGATATTGCTATCTTGTGCGAACGAGTCCGCAAAATGGTCAGCTGCTTGCTTTCTTGTTAAGATTTTTCCATCTTTATGTAGTGCAATTTTTGAGTTTCTCCCTGTGCCCTCGTCATTAAGCTGTTTTATTAGCTTCCACAATTTCCTTGTGTCTCTTTCAAAGTTCAGAGACTCCGTTTTCTCCTGCCAGCTTTTCCGTCTAGCCTGCAGCTTGGCCCTTTGAAATTTGGCTTTTGCATGCTGGAATTTATTGTGGTGCTCTTGGCTGGGTGTGGCCTCTGCTTGCTTTCTACACACTTCAACATCATTATGCAACTGTTCCAGTTCACTACTCCAGTAGGGTTTATATTGTTTACGGGCTCCTCTTGGTACTGTTTCTCGCGCTGCCTGTAGTATGCATTTCCCAAACTCTTCAACTGCTTTATTTATGTCTTTCTCAGTGTTCAGGTTTCTAACCAGTATGCTGATGCGATGCTTGTACATTGCCCAGTCTGCTTTCTTGTAGTTCCACCTCGAGAGGGTGCTGCTTTCACTTACAAGCTCATTTTCTACGGTTAGAAAGACTGGCCGATGGTCACTGCCACCAAGTTGTT
This sequence comes from Cepaea hortensis, assembly GCA_963921405.1. Lineage (NCBI taxonomy): Eukaryota > Metazoa > Mollusca > Gastropoda > Stylommatophora > Helicidae > Cepaea > Cepaea hortensis. The sequence goes on along the minus strand of OY992883.1, from coordinate 93,822,776 downwards.
TCCCAACAGTTCGTGTAATGTTCCACCCCAGGTCTGGTGAATGAAAAGCCAGGTCAGGTGTAGTTGAAGAGTGCCATGATCTCGAGTAGAAAGTATGTGGGTCGGACGGCTTGTTAATCAACATGAATCTATTCTCATCTTGCCAGTCTTCCAGTCTCTCTCCTCTCTGGTCCATGTGATCATAGCCCCAGCTCTGCGAGTGGCTGTTGAAATCGCCACACACAATCATTTTTTCTTTTAGTGGTAGAGTGTCCAGTGCCTGTGGGCGGTCACTTGGACAGTAGTAATTGATCAGATGTAGATCTGTATTACCTGTCTTAAGTTTAAGTGTCTGATACTCAGCCCCTTCCATGTAGACTTTGATTTGGGAAGCCATGATGTTATTTCTTACAAGGGTCAGTATCCCACCTTTTCGCCTGTTCTTTCGGTCAGATCGGTAACACTGGTAGCCTCTGATTTTGAAGGCTATATTTTCATTGAGGTGAGTTTCTTGCAAGCAACATATGCTTACTTTCTCTTTGTCCAGGATGTTTTCTAATTCAACTTTTTTGTTGCTGACTCCCTCCGCATTCCAGTGCATTATTTTAAGTCTTAGTTTAGTATGGCCAGTCGTCCTATTCTCATGTCCCCTGGCTCCACAGGACATCTGAGAAGGACCTCCAGTAGTTGGGGTTGGACCCTTTCGAGACATAGGGCCCGGCACTGCACCTGCCTGGGGGTCCAAAGCAGGGCGAGCACCATAACGATTAGCAGTAGTCGACATATTCCATTTTGCGTGATTGCGTGGCATCCTGATTTCTGTGGTGCGCCTCTTGGCTGGTTGCCTCCGTCTTCAGCACCTTTCTTTGCTAGAGCAGACTGTGGTCTCACTCGAGTGTAGATGTGTACGCGCGCACACGCCTGTCTGCGCATGCATGTCCGTGCATACACATCTAGAGCATACTGGTTATTTTCCGGCGCCAGAGACTCGCCGTCGCCCCTTCTCCTGTTAGTTTAAACAGGCCCGCCACGTGAAGGCCAGGAGTTGGACTTTTGCTGCATAGGTTATGTATTCACGAGCCATTGAGGTATTTGAGCAATGTTGGGCGCTCACCCCAACACCGCGCCTCGGCTACATACAGCAACATTTGGAACCCTTAATAGGCTTATATTGACCTACTTCATTATCAATTCTGATAGCAGCTTGTTGTTTTCAATATATTCTTCTTCTTCTTCTTCTTCTTCAGCGTTCCGAGCCATTGAGGTTCTTTGCTGCAAATACAATCCGGCTCCATTCGTCTCTCTGGTGGACCTTCTCTTGCCAGTCGTTGATTCCAAGTGCTTGTAGGTCTGTACATGTATTATCTCTCCACCGCCTTCTTGGTCTACCTCGGGGTCTGCGGTCATTTATTTCCTGAGTGTAAGCGAGTTTTGTTTCCCTATTATCTTCCATTCTTTCTATATGCCCCAGCCATTGTAGTCTATTAGCCTTCATGATACCAGTGATTAGCGGGGACTTAAACAGATCATAAGTGTCTTTGTTACTTCTTCTTTTCCACTCTCCACTATGTGTATCCCTAATGGGTCCAAAGATGCGTTTTTTTTTTTTTTTTTTTTTTTTTTACAAATCTAAGTCTTTCCCATCAATTTGTAGACCTGCAAGCAACTTTATCATGTTGACATGTCTTACTGTATCGACAATCTTTGTGTAGTCAATAAAGCAAAGATGTAGATCTTTATTTAAGGCTATAGAACGTTCAATTACTTTCTCAGCATATACACAACTTTTATTGTATCCTTGCCTTCTACATACCCACGTTGTTCTTCTCCTATTTCAGTTTGTATTTTCTTCTTAACTCTTTGCATGATAACTCTCAGGGAAAGCTTCTTGATTTGGCTCATTATTCTAATCGTTCTATGTTGATAACATTCCAAGGCTCCTGATTTCTTTGGGATTGCAATAAATACAGAATTACATAATTCATGAGGTATATCTCCAGTATGATATATTGTGTTCAACAGTCTGGTGACTTGATCTATTCCATAGTCTTCTAAAGCATTAATAATTTCTGTTGTGATGTTGTCTGAACCGGTGGTCTTACCAGTTTTCATATGGTTAAGAACAATCTGAACCTTCATCTTCAAAATTGAGGGTCCTTCATTATTATTTCGAATAACATACTGTTCTTCTTTGTTATCATCATAAAGGTTTTCACATAATCTGACCATATATGTAAAATCTGATCTTTTTCTATTATGATTTTTTCATCTTTTGTTTTTAGGCAGCCTGCTGATATACGTGTTCTTTTATTAGTAAGTTTCTTAATTTTGTGTGTATTAATTTGATTAAGTTGCATGTCCTTCACAGGACGTAGTCAACCCCAGCATTTTCGCTGTTCGTGACTCCTGGGCAAATTTTACGTTCAGTAGTTTGCCATTGCTTTCTGAACGACCGGCTCTTATACCTATTTTCGAAAAAACCAGCACCACTGTGTTTCGAACCCGGGTATACGGGCTCACAAACCGCGTTCGCAAGCCCTCAGCCACAGAGACCGGTAATGTGATATTTTTAATGTTGTGTTGTTTTTCTATTTCTATGCAGTTTTTCTCAAGCCATGCTTCTTTAGAGTTCTTACACAATGTTCTGACTTTTCTGTAAATTTCTTAATATTTGGCGTTATTATGTTTGTTGTTTCCTCTTATTTCCATTGGTTGTAAAATTTCTCCAAACTTTCTTTAATTTTGGAATAATTGTTTGTGCAGCGAAACTGATTTAATTCTTCAACATTATCTTAAAATAGGATCTCGATATCAGACAGTATAACAAATCTGTTCTTTAATTCTATTTTTAAATTGTCTTGTACTCCCTTGTCATTTTTCAATGTACACAGATCATATTTAGTGTTTCCTGTTGTATACTTGACTTTCTTTAACGTTACCCTTAGGGTTCCTGTAATTAATATGTGATCACTGTAACAGTCAGCATTTGGAACATTTTTTGCGATTGTTAACGCATTTCGAAACTTTCTGATAATCAGTATGTAATCAATCCAGTTTCTAATTCTGCTATCAGCACTTCTCCATGTCCATACTCTTCTAGGATGTTGTTTAAACCAGATGTTTCCAACAATAATTCCTTGCTCTTTCTCCCATTCTACAAGTCTGTATCCTCTTTCGTTTCGCTCTCCCACACTACGGTTGCCTACTGTGCGTCCATCGCCTTGATTTCCGACTTTTTCATTGGAGTCACCCGTTATTATATTTATTTCTGAATTTTTACATTTCTTCAAAGCAGATTCCATGTCACTATAAAATTCCTCTATACTATCTTCACTTTATTCTCCTGTTAGGATATATATATATATATATATATATATATATATATATATATATATATATATATATATATATATATATATATATATATATATTTCGACGTTTACGTTAAACGGTATGCCAATTAATTTTACTAAAAGAACCCTGTCTGACACAGCCCAATATCCTTTAACAGACCTTGATGTTTCCTGATCTAAGATAATTGCTACACCTCTTTGCTGTTCTTCTCCCCCAGAATAAATAATCTTAAATCTTACCCTGTCATAATCCTTGCCCCTTTCAGTCTCGTCTCGCACATTCCTAATATTTTAATTTTCTCTCTTTCAATTTCTTGTTTGATGTTATCTAATTTTCCCTCATCGCGTAAGGTTCGAACATTCCACGTTGTTAATTTCAGTGTCCATGTGCTTTTCTTGTGATGATCTGTAATTAGGCGAATCATGATAAATTAGGCAACTATAAAGAAGGTAGTTTGTCGTTGCTTTCCTTCCTGGCAGTGACCATACTGGCTGGTGACCGTAGCCACTGCCTCGTTAAAGAGATCGTCTGCCTACCGTCGCGAATCTTGAGACCATAACCAACACCTATCTGTCGGCTGCTCTCAAATTTCATCCACCACCAGCCTTCCGTAGTTTCTTGTGAACAACTTCCGAACACGAATACGAAATAACGACACATCCTCCCCAGAAATACACAATAACAGCGTCCTCTGAAGAAAATCCGTTACGTCGTCGCCATTTTACCGGAAGTGACTTAACATCCCAAAACAATATGCCACATAGAGCTTAACTTCGCTCCAAACATACTCGCAGGTTGGTGAACTATCTGATCTTTTGTTAAAATAAAATATAAAGTTTATTCAGTCAATAGATGTCGCGGTAGCATATGCTTGGCTCTCCTGCACCATATGCCGTTCATTAACCTTCGCGATGAAACTACAGGTGCTTTTTTTGCCTCTGAGCACAGTGCCAATCGTGTAGACCAGTGTTTCCCAACCTTTTTTGTGCCATGCCCCACTTAAGCCTTTCTAAAATTCATATTGCCCCCGTCCCCTGCCCCACGCCCCCCCCCCCCCCCAACATATACATTATTTTTAATATTCAAAAATTGAAATGTTCACTAAAGAAACTTGAATGATAGGTTTTAGGAAGAAATCACTAGGTAATTATTGAGCAAACACAGTAAGTAAATTTTCAAAACATATAATGGAGAACTGAAATTCAAGTACACAATAATTTTAATGAAAGATTTTTCTATATTATTTTAATTATTAGTAATTATTTATTATTTAAATTTAGTGAGATCCTTGCGCTTGATGCTTGCTGCAAAGAGATCTTATGTCAGGTTCCAATTTAGTTAACTTCAGTGTCAAGTCTCCCCGTTTTGTTATATTCAGCCGATTTCTTCCATTTTCGAATTGCCCCCCTTAACAGTCGAATTGCCCCCCCTGTGGGGCGTGGGCCCCACGTTGGGAAACACTGGTGTAGACGATTTACATAGCGTGGGCGCAGATGGTCGTGAATCAAATGTTGTACCTTCCATTCAGCTCGAGTGCCGTGTTCAGAGCAGTCTGCTGGCCAATCCCAGCATTCCCAGTCCAATGTGATTATGACTGAACAGGTCAGACATTTTCTATGGCATTCTGACGTACTCAGTACAGCCAAAATGTCAGATGAGAGAAATAACCTTGGGATGAATTGAGTTGAGTCAAGAATCGACATGACAGAACTCGTGACATTCCCACTCATGCTCCGTCATCATCTTCAACAACCAGTGAAGAGTCCAAATAATGGTGCCAGTTATAATCTGATTATGTGTCCATCTGGCGTTTCCTAGGAGTACTGGCTATGGCGAAGGCGTTACGGAGCAGTTCGTAATACCGCATACCCGCATTCGAAACACAGCTGTGGGCGATTTGGCAGCAGACCGCCTTACGTTAGTTTTTTTTTTTAATGGAAGGGCATGTTTGCCGGTCGTTTAGAAAGCAATAGAAAAATACCGATCGTAAACTTGCCAAGAAATCACAAACAGCCAACAAATTATGGGTTTGACTTCAACGTCCTGTAAAGGATATGTAAGAAACTTAACACCGTATGTTGCATCGTAGTGACATGGCGCTGGCTGCCGACCCCTTGACCACAGATTTGAATCCTCATCAGGGAGGAATAGTAAAAAATAATAACTTTCGTTCTCAGTTTAACCCAGCCTGAAATAGGACCAATAGACGCCATGGAAAGTGAAGGCATTCGGCTGGATACAGGTCACATCAGCCACCGAGTGCCTACAACAACATGAGTCTAGCACCATATTCCCAACGCGCCTGTGTTTTGCCAGGCTGTATGCCCTTTGCAGGACATTGCGATCAACCCCAGGTTGATTTTTAAACGCAATTTTTACGTTCTGTAGTTTACCATTTCTTTCTGAACAAGAAGTCGACATATAAGGCCAACTGATCAGTGTAGGGATAAACCTATTAACTAGCCATCAACGCACAGGAAGTTTTAAAAGCGAGCTTTCTCGATCTTTTGGCCACACTGACCTTCCAATACACCTAAGTAGACTAAAAGGGTCTTTTGTTTTCTTAACCCATTTCCCTAATGTATTATAAAACAAAAGGCTTATACCTGGGGCATAAATCCGTTGTGCGGAATACATTCTTTCTGTCGGCAGTTAGGCACGTACCTACAGGCTGTGTTAACGGTAACAAGCTGACTAGCCGCTAGCAGTCCTATCTGAAAGCTCCCCGAGACCGTCTCATCTTTATGTAATAAACACGAACCTACCTCACCCAGTTGAGATGTGTTGTTTAGATGAAACATTTCCCATGAGCAACTTGTTGGTTTCCTTGATTGGTTGCGCCATGACTACACTCGACTAGAGTGAGTTTTCTCAATGCGTTTTCCGAGAATATATACAATGTGAAAGATTACAGAAACATTCTTAGAACACCGTGTAACATCATCCTCATCCCTACTATCATCATGAACCACGTCGATAAGCGTGGGCGATCATGTTTCGCCCACTCACACGGTCACCAGAGACGTGGACCAGCTCTGTGGTCTTGTCTCGACGATGCCATGTTGACAAGCTATTCATATATTTACTTCTTTGCCTTGCCTTTATTCTTTTCCACTCAATCTTGCCAGTTGTCACCATGTTCTCTAGATGATTTCTACTCACGTCGTGTCCAGAATATCGTGACTGTCTGCGTCTAATTTCTCTAATCAATTTACGGTTTTCATTTGTTTTTGGTAGGACTTGGTCATTAGTTTTACTGTCTGTCCGTGGAATTCTTTACATTTCCATCAGAAACCACATTTCTACCACCATTTGATGTTTGTCAGTTTGTCTGCTCATTGTCCACCTTTCACATCCATACAAAAGTACAGGTTCAATGTAGCACTTCAATACTCCTTTTCTCGTTGCAATTGTCATATTTCTTTTTTACCATGGTGCCATCAGAAGAAACACTCAACGAAATATGAACAACGAAGAAAACTGGGTTCAAACAGCACTCATCATCCAGTGCCTTGCTGGCTGGCCTGGATGATCATGACTCGTCACAAATAACGATCTCCTACATAATGGATCAATTCGTGTGTTGACTCCCTCCCGTGCCATGACACAAGACTGTCAAAACTCTTCTCACGCTGTCATCCTCTAATTCTCCAGTTCTAGTGTTTTTTTCCCCCCTTCATAACATAGCCAAACAACGATGACTGCCTCTTTCTGATGGGCTGATTGCTCATTTTGGCTGTTCAGTTAATATTCAGCACTCTGTTTTGGGAACTCAAATACTTTGACCATGTTTAGCAACACTTTTGTGTAAGGTTCCGGAAGCAGAGCCAGGGGTCGAGCAGCACGGAGATGGAAAACATGGCATCAGAGGCATCTTGGACATACAAGTGCATGAAGCAGAGTAACTGGCAACCTGTTGAGAATCTTATCTTGATAAGAGAGACATTATGCGGTAGACCTGCTACTGATGATACACTGTATAGGCTGCGGACAATATAACTCAGCATGTCGTTACAATAAATGGTGTTCGACCCATATTTCATACTGAAGATTGTACCATTGGTATGGGACTCTTCGCTTGCTGTTGAAGACGAGGACAGAGCGCTCGTAGGAATGTCCTGAGTGCTGTATTATTATCGGTCATTGACTCAACTCAACGCATTTATACTGGAGACATGAGCATAGACTCGTGCTTTCATATCCAGTCTTTTCCATAAACATCCCTGGCACATATTTTACGTGGTTGTCAGTAGACCATGGGTGTCTTAATTTAAGAAATTCCAACACATCTAGGGACTGAATCCCGAGTTTAAAACAGTTAGTTGCATATCCTTTACAGGACGTCAGAGTCAACCTCAATATTTTTGGGCTTTTTGTGATTTCTTGCCAACTTTACTTTCAATAGTTTGCAATTTCTGTCTAAACGACCGGCTTCCATACCATTTTATTAAAACCAATGCAAGTCAGTCTGCTGTCAAATCGCCCACTGCTGTGTTTCTAAGGCGGTATACGGAAATACGAATTGCGTCCGTAACTCCGCCACAGAGCAGGCAACTGTTGATAATCCAGTGGGCTAACCACTTCACCACCAAGACACCGTCATCACCGCAAGCAGTTTGAAAACCGCTGATGTTTTAAACAAGACATGAATGTAAAGCCACGAGTGGCACGAGGGCATCCATCACATATTTCAAACATTCCTCATGTTACCAGCAGCCAGCGCCACTTGTGTGTGGCGGCCAACAGCAGGGGACATAATTGTTCATGTAATCAAGGCGTTACAATTTGCAATACAACAAGGGCGGACAGGTCACGTTCGTTTGAATACATTGACTTTCACTAAGTGCTTGTGTTTAGACACAAATATATCACATTTTAGATTTGACACAATGTGTCAGTTATTTCTTCTTCTTTGTCATCATCATCATCATCATCATCATCATCATCATCATCATCATCATCATCATCATCATCTTCTTCTTCTTCTTCTTCTTCTTCTTCTTCTTCTTCTTCTTCTTCTTCTTCTTCTTCTTCTTCTTCTTCTTCTTCTTCTTCTACTTCTTCTTCCGCTCGCTTGACATGTATTATCTATATCTGCGATGTTGTCGCTTGTGTAAACTTCACTTTTCGAACTAATATTATTAGTTCTTCTGTCAAATAATATATTTAAAAAAAATATTTATTTATTTATTTTAAAAAATATTTTTTTTTAGAAATCTTTGTTTGTTTAAAGTTCAATCGCTTTGAACTCGGGGTTAGTCAACGCACGTGCTGCTACAAATAGTTGCTATTACTATTCAGCGTCCTTAGCCATTAGGTGAACCCACTCTGACTTCTGAGGTAGTTGGTATTTACATCCCAAAGTCAAGCACGAGAAGTCAACATTTGAGTTCAAATGACCCGCGTAAGGAATAAACCCACATCGCCACAGTCACTCTGTGAAAGTTTAAGCCCAAGTGCGTTAAACCTCTCGGCTACGCTGATCTCTAAGTATTCCACTGCTGTAGTTCCACGAGCCGCTCCCGACAGTCCTTTGGTGCAGATTCAGTAAAATCCATTATTTCTTAATAAATACGTTTCCGCTCTTTGAAATTTACTCCAATGTAATTCCGTATTCATATTACCAAGGACACCGAGTGAATGAAGGCGTAGAAAGCTTGAATTTATTGAATGAGAATTGAGTGAATGTGTCAGACATTAATCGATGTATAAGGGTTTCAATCTGTAGATGAATGAGAACGTTTATGGATTAATTACTGGGTTGGGCAAGCTCACAATAATGATTGGAAAGAGGACTGGCTAAATGCATGAATCAATGATTGATTGTAAAACAAATGCATAGATGATTTTGTGGATAGACTGATGGGCAGATGGGTAATTGCGACGGTGGAGTTAAGAATAATTAGATATACATAACGACATCAGCTGTTGGAGAAAATTGAAGTCACTGCAACAGCACATAAACAACTTCACTAGTGAATGTGCATTTATTTGTGTGTTGAATTGAACGATTGGAGGTAAACATTTATGAAAGATTTGATTATTAAGTGATTGGTTCGAGGGATTAATGGATGATTGGGCGATTCGTTTGATGAATAGATGATCTGATTGTTTAAGTGATTAATTTATGAATTGCTTTATGAATGAGAATGGCTCGTGGATGGTAGATGGGGGGAACTGAATGCATTTATTGATGGGCGAATGAGTGTATTGATTAATGATTACACAGGTCGTTGAATGATTGGATGCATAGATTGAAAATTGGAAAAGTTTTGAACAGCTAATTAAATACAAGGCTTAATGAATAATTGAGTAGATGGTTGGGTTAATGATTGAGTAGCTGTGAATGCAGACATTTCGGTTTTTTGAGTCGTTTAGTTAAAACCGGTAATAGCCTGTTTCATGTCACCATCCCCACCGTGAAGTACTCCCCTGGGTCCTGCAAGATGCAAGATCGATACTTTTCGCTGTTCACTTAGTCGTTGGTATCTGTAATGATGTCAACATGTCACCTAATGAGAATTTGAAGAAGGCGGGGAGAAAAATGGCAGCGTTGATGTGACAGCATGGTGGAGTAGATCCCGCATATCTTACTTCAGGTTCAGTATCGATACTTCACCACCTTGTGGCATTCCGAAACCATGCATTTATCACAACAGGATTTAGTACTCGTAGTCGAATAGTATCGAAGGTCATTAAGAGAATAAACATTTTCGGCTATCGTCACGGCCCCGTCTTAAGCCGCTAATGAGTTCGGATCTTCACTTACCAGGAGCCTCTCGGCACAGATCTTGCCTCGTTGTGGCAACCGGCTCACGGCGAAAGCCAGGACACCTAGCGACAGCTAATCAGCGATGGACAAGCCCAGAAAACAGGCTGTTGAGCCCGAGGTGAGCCCTCCAGGGTGGCGGTTTAATGAGCGGGTTCGCATTCAGACTGTCCTGCGCTGAGTTTTTTCTTTAACATTTCAACAGGTCATAGTCGGGAGATTAGCTGTAGGGGTGATGGGTAATATCGGGGGAGGCAAAAATAGACGTTTTATTCAATCTGTCTGTTGTTTTTGTCTGTCATAATGCTACCTGGCAATCCTTACATCATGCTTGTGAGTCTGTCTGTCTGTCTGTCTGTCTGTCGGTCTGTCTGTCTGTCTGTCTGTCTGTTGTCTGTCTGTCTGTCTGTCTGTCTGTCTGTCTGTTTGTCTGTCTGTCTGTCTATCTGTCTGTCTGTCTGTCTGTCTGTCTGTCTGTCTGTCTGTCTGTGCCACCGACGGTTCGTCCCTTTATCCTCATGTTGTCCCTTCCGTCTGTCGATTCACCCACTCCTTTCTGTCCTATACCCTCCTTGTGTCCGACCACCGCTCTATTTGTCCGTTCGTACCAACTGTCTCCTTCCCCTCATCCGTTCCCGTCTTCCTATCTCCTGCCGTACGTACGTTTGTCTGGCCGAGTAAAAGGCCATGTTCGTGGATATAGTGTACATTAAGATTATAATTTAGATGTTTAGATTACAGACCAGGCTGCCAAACCGTCTAGACTGACTGATTTATATAATAAGCACACGTTCTGTCTGTAAGGTTGGACATAACACGACTGCTGTGATGACACTTGCCCATCTGACGTCACTGATATGTATTTTTTGAAGCTAATGAATTGGTGACTGAATATTCAAAATGGTTTCAAAAGGCTTCGACTTCATTTCACCGGATTTTATCACATATGGCTCGGTCTTTTCCCGCAAGGAGACCTGCCGAAAGTATCGCACAGAGCACAAACTCCGTAGCTCCAACGATGATCCTCCAGGAGTCTCTGAGAAAAATTGCGCTCGTAAATCGAATGGTGTAGCCCGCAATCAAACTCACAACCTTCAAATCGAGAGACAGGCGGGGTAACCACTTCGCCCCGGAGACTGGTGACTGTTTATTCTGGTGATGGAGATGTTATGTTTACAAATGTCCGTCGCAGGCTGTGTGGGTTTGGGATTTCTCATCAGTTTGTAAGGGCAGTATAGGTCTGGTGTCCATTAGTGAATTCTTGGCAAATGCAAACAGCCTTACATTGGAGATGCTGGTTGTGATAATGACAATACTTTGGTTAGAAAAGCAGGGTGGTACATTTAAGTGGTCTCTGTAAAAAAGTCGCTTAAAAGTCGACAGGGTCGACTTCATCGCGCCGGGTTTTTATCCCATATGGCTCAGTCTCTTTCCGTAGCAAACTGCCGAAAGTGTCGCACAAAGCACGAACTCCGTAGCTCTAGAAACGACCCCCAGGAGTAATCGAAAAAGATGCACTCGCGAACCGAAGGACGCGGCCCGGTCTCGAACGTACAATCTTCGGAACCTGATTCAGACGGCTTGACCACTTCGCCACTGTAAAGTGGTCTGAGTGGGCCGATGGTTAAAAGCTCTCGCTGTGCGCTAATGGCCGGGGTAGTGGTAGTACACCGGTAAGTTAGACTTACACCTTGACTTCTAGTTCAGAAAGCATTGGTAATGTACAGGTAGATTACGCTAGCGCGCGCGTGTGTAAATAGTACAACACATAGTCTTGGTCACAACATCAGTACCCATCCTGCTGTTTCACTCAGGTACCTACTGATCATCTATGATTATAATTTTACAAGACAGCCTCAACCTAACAGTCTAATGAGCCAAATCCAAGTCTAATGGGCCAACCCAACAGTCGAATGGAACATCCAACAGTTTAATGGGCCAACCCAACAATCTAATGGACCATCTCTAATGGACCAAACCAACAGCCTAATGGACCAACCCAACAGTCTACTCGTAATAAGCCAAACCCAACTGTCCAATGAGCTAACCCAACAGTCTAATGGAAAAATCCAACAGTCTAATGCAGTCAGAAAGGACCCTTGAGGAAATGTAATCACAGGGATTGTTTAACACGCCACTGTTACATCTACTAGGCTACCTGTATATTCAACATCATATAGCAGGACCTTTGCAGAACATCGCTCTCATTACGACCCACCAAAAAGATTCTCAATTCTGTGCCAGATCTCCCTATCTCATGAAAGGTCATACCCATCGTGTCTTCAGTGTCCCGTGTCCTTCTTCGTGCTGGTCGATCCCCGCCTCTTCTTCCAAAAACCACGACTCCCACCATTGTTTTTTTTTTTTCTTTCAAACTATTGTAGGATTTGTTGTGGCCAAAGTATTTCACCCCACTTCTCTTGATTTGCCGGCTTCCTGGCCTAGAGGTTAGCAACTTTTCTCCGTAATCTCGTATACTCTCGTAAGTAACGTGACGACGGTGAGAAACAGCAGTGGTTCGAATCGGGTCAGTAACTTACGGGGTATGTGAGCCGGCCGCTCAGAAAGCAATGGCAAACTACTGAGCGTAATCTTGCCAAGAAATCAACATACAGCTGAAAGATGCTGATGTTGACAGTAATGTCCTGTAAAGGATATGCAAAACATTTTTTTTCTCTTGATTTAGCGATTGTTAAACACCCTAATGAAGGTAAGTCACCACGAACTACTGCACCTAGTTAGTTAGTTAGTTGCATATCCTTTACAGGACGTCGCAGTCAACACCAACATATTTGGCTATTGTGATCTCTCGGCAGGTTTACGTTCAGTAGTTTGCCATTTATTTCTTAACGACCGGCACCCATACCATTTTATAAAACAAACCAACGCACGGCGATAAGCTGCCAAATCGCCCACAGCTGTGTTTCGAACGCGGATATACGGGATTACGAAATGCGTTTGTATCTCCTTCACCACGAGCCGGCGCTGCACCAAGTACCTCCCATAAAACATAACGGCATTCGCGTTTACCTGCCCCTGATGTTGCCTCTTTGCACTACATTGATACCCTTTATGTTTGTTGCTCCGATTTTTATTATTATTATTTCTCTCGACAGCGGGCTCGGAGTTCTATCCACTTAACCAGACACACGTCTCACACATCGTCATATTCCCATCCTGTAAACACAATCAGCCGCGCTCGTGTAATCATTAAGACTGGATGCTGAAGATCAAGAACAGAAGGAATGCAACATCTGCATGTTGTCCTCAGCTTTTGTTGTTGTTGTTGTTGTGAAGTTCATTTTTCTGCACGCACCATATGCTTCGAATTAGTCCTATCAGGTGTAAATGTCCCAGTGCCATTCTTGTTTATATTACGCTTGTGAGGTGATAAATTGATTTGCCAGTCGGAGCTAGGTTTATGTCTGTCTATCACTTGCGAGAAGCGCTAGTGGGTTTTGAAAGAAGCACATAAAACACCTCCATGTCTTTACAACCATCACAGATATCAAAGGGGTTGTTCGGAGGTAGGGTCCCAGCTTCCAGCTATAGAAGATCAGACACGAATCAAGCTAAGAGTTTTTAAGAAAAAAAAAAAGATAAGAGTATTCCTTGGGTACTAGCTCCGACATCTAACCGCCGCGAATCTCATCTCATCTCATCATGTTCCTCTTGTACCTTGCGGTGTCGAGGTGAAGAATAAACTTCGTGAGAGTGCCCGATTATGGGCTTCATATATCGATATTCCCATGGACTCTGCTATTCCCTCCGTCCAACGTTTACGTGGTCGGCCTCTTCCTCTGATTCCATCTGGTCTGTACATCATTGCTTGTTGTGGTATGCTGTTGACTGGTAACCTACTTGCATGGCCAAACCATTTGACTTTCTGCTTTCTGATACAATCTAATGCTGCTTTAACCCCCACTTTAGTCCTGATTTCTTCATTTCTGATCTTATCTCTTCTTAATACGTTGAGTATTCTTCTCAGGAACCTCATTTCTGTTGTTGTGATTTTTCTTTTCTCTTTTTCTGTCATTGTCCAGGTTTGGCATTGGTAGTATAGAGTTGGCAGGAAAGTTGTGTTGTAAAGTGCTTTCTTAGTAGTTATTGATACATGTTTGTTCTTTAGTGTTGGTGCCATTTGTCCAATGAGTTGATTTGCCTTATTGCATCTATTTTCGATCTCGTCTTCTGATCTGCCATTTGATGATATACTTCCTAAGTACTTGAAACTCTTTACTTGTTTCAAGGGATGCTCATTTAGGTGAATTGTTGTTGTTTGTTCTTCTTTAGTTATAGTCATTACCTCTGTTTTGCTTGTGCTAATTTTCATGTTATGTTCCCTACTCATTTCGTTTAGACTATTCATGTGGTCTTGTAATTCAGCTTCTGATTTTGCTATTAGTGCTTGGTCATCCGCAAACAGGAGTTCTCTAATGGTTAGATTTGCAGATGGTTCTTCTTCTGTGTTCTCGTCCTGCGGTATTCTTGCTGTCTCTGATTGGCTGGTTTCTTTACATATGTTGTCTATATATGTTATGAACAAGAGAGGGGACAGGACACAACCTTGTCGTACTCCAGATCTTATGGTGAAGGGTTCTGAGTGTCCTCCAGTTGCTCTCACTATGCATTCACTTTTGTTGTATAGACATCTACATAGGTTTGTTAGATGTGTACTCACTCCATACTGTTTAAGGATTTCCCGCAGCTTGTTTCTATCTACTCTATCAAATGCCTTTTCTTGGTCGACAAAGGCTAAGTAGAGTGTTTCGTTGAATTCGATTGATTTTTCTATAAGTTGTCTAAGAGCAAAAATTGCATCTGTGCATCCTTTGTTTTTCCTAAATCCAAGCTGTGTTTCTTTTAGCTGGGGTTCTAAAATAGTTCGTAATCTTTTTTTCTAGAATTTTGCAAATTATTTTCCCAGTATGACTCAACAGTGAAATGCCTCTGTATTGTGTGCAGTCTCTTTTGCTGCCTTTGTTTTTCCAAATTGGGATAATTATTGCGTTTCCCCAGTCTCGTGGTGTCTGTTGTTCTACCCAAACGTGGTTGAGTAGTCTATGTAGCCAAGCTGTTCCTACTTCTCTTGCTGCTTTAATTAGTTCATTTGGTATTTCATCCTGTCCCGGTGATTTGTTCAATGGGGCTAATCTGATGGCTTCTATAATTTCTTCTTTTAGTATGTCTGGTTCTAGTTCTTTGGTGACATCTGTATAGGTCTCTTGAATTCCTGTGACATCTGATGGGATGTTGAGAAGTTGTTCGAAATACTGCTTCCATCTTATTAGGAATTGTTTTTGTTCACTTATTGGTTCTCCATTTTCGCTGTTAATTATTTAAGTTGGGTCAAAGGGTTCTCCTCTGGTTCGCATTGCACCTATCTTTTTGTAGAAGTTTCTAGTTGCCTCCTTGTAGTTTTTATTTAGGGTTTCTCCATACTCTTCCCAGTCTTTTTGTTTTTCCCTCTTTACTATTCTATTCACATGTCTTCTCGCTATTCTATATTCTATGTAATCACATTCCTGTTTGCTCTTCAACCACTTTTTATATTTTTCCTTTTTGTCTTTTACCGCTTCCTTTACTTCTGCGTTCCACCAACTTGTTATTTTCTTTAACCGTGTTTTGCGTTTTTTCGTGGTTCCACATGCTATTTTTGCAGTTTTTAAAATGCTTGATTTGAACATTTCCCACTCTTCTTCCACTGTTTTTCTTTCTGCAGGTAATTTTTCAAAGAGTTCAGTTAGTTCTTTCTCATAATTTTCTCTTACCGCCGAGAATAATGGCAAAAATTAATAGAGCCGGTTTGAACTCTGCGCAAGTTAACAATGCTCGACAGCTGGAAATCGACAAGAATAGATAAAGCCAGTCAAAATTTAGAAAAATTAAAACCTACCCAAAAGAAGAATATTTATAGCATTTGCTGTTTTGGTGGATGCTCTCGCTCGCTAACTGTATTAGAAGAGATTTGTGACCTTACAGGGCTCTCCACGTGCAGTGGTGGTTATTGTTTACAAGCAAATCTAAATCAAAGCAACGATGTGAAACACAGAATCAAACAGACGTTGTAAAGTATTAGGAAACATCTTACTATTCTAATATATGTTATCTATCCTGTCATCGCTTCCGGTTTACATTTGTCACTAAACTAGGGAAGTATGCGGTAGTATGTTAGATCTGAGATCCGTAACGAGTCTCTTGCTAGTGTGGGAAACGTTACGACCATGGGTCTACCCCTTCCTGCAAGTATGTACTGTGCTGAGACGTGGGCCTGGTCGAAACGATAAGAGCGCTCACTGTGAAACTCCCGGCGCTAATGGCGTGGTTCAACTCCTGCACCGGCATAAGTTGGACTTAAACGTTGACTTCTCGTTCAGAAAGTCATGACTGAACGTACGATTGCCTAGAAAATTAACGCGGTGTTGATCGCAACGTCTTGCAAAATTTTTAACATGATAAAATGTCTCTCCGCAAATGACGAGTTCCAGTATCCGTCTTACGCACTCCGCTGATGTTTAAACTGTAAAGGGCGAAGGCGAGCTCTGCAACGTAATCCCCACTTTAGTACCAGGTCACGAGGGAAGTCTCTATACCAACATCACTCCCAAAAATGGAAGCCCTTTTCAGGAGTTAGACATCAAGTGGCTAAGAACGCTGAGTTCTCTTTCGGGAGACCCGAGTTCGAATCCTCGAAAGGTGTGGATTTTTTTCTGTCGGGGGCAAAAGAAAATCCTAATCTACACATATCGCGGCGACTGCACTAGCCAGGCGGCCTTAATTCCACCCGCTCAAGACCTCCTCCTGCCCTACACTGCAAGGTACTATAGGCAGTTGATGACAGTTTTTGACAGACATCCTGAACGTCAGTGCAAAGAGCTTAATAGTTATATTTCACAATTTCACAGAGATTTCTCAACCAAACAATTAAACAGCGGTAGCCGATGGTGCTTTACTCTCACAAGAAGTTCCAGGAGCTTCATTTCGGATGTCACCACAAATGTAGTTGGAGCAGCGGTAGCGTAGCGGCTAGACGCTTGGCTGCTTCTACTATGCATTGATCATATCAACATTGTCCATGCTTCTTCCCGTCTGTATTGGTGTACCAATGGTTTTGGGTCCTTCAGCATAAGGGCGGTTTCCAGTTTTTAAAACCAACCTTGCGGTGTCGATGTGAAGCATAAACAGCGGGAGAGTGTCCGTGTATGGGTTCATATATCGAGGTTACCATGGTCTCTGTAATTCCCTCTATCCGTCGTTTACATGGCTGTGCTTCCGTCTGGTCTGTACATCATTGATTGTCGAGGTATACTGTTAGTTGGCAATCTAGTTATATGGCTAAACCATTTAACCTGCTGTTTTCTGATAAACGCTAGCGCTGATATAACCCCAACTTTAGTCCTGATTTCTTGATTTCAGATTTTCTCTCTTCTTGATACATTGAGTATTCTTCTCAGGAATCTCATTTCTGTTGCAATGATTTTTTTTTATCTGTTTCTGTCATTGTCCAGTTTGGCATTGGTAGTATAGAGTTGGTAGTGGTTAGCGTGTGGGTTAGGTTTCCCTATTATCAGTGTCCCTCGCTATAAGGCGAACCCATTCCGACTTCAGAAGTACTTGTAATGTACGCCTTTCCCCACCCCCATGTTAAGGAATAGAAGCCAACATTTTAGTCCAACATTTTAATTGCTGACCTCATTAAAAAAAATCGTGGCATACTGGTTCCCCGTGAGTCTCCAAGTCCTCGTGTAAAACCTCCCAGCTGCTTATCATTTCCAAGATGCTGCTGTTGTATCGTTGAGGTCTTCCTTCCAGTGTGTATCCATAATACAATGTCCAGGAAACTCAGCTGGCCAACCTTCTTCAGGACCTTTCCTACAACATGACCCGACCACTGCCTTCGGCACTGGAGACAAGAAAACACAAGTCTCATAGCTACCTGGAACCTGGTCTGGTTTGGTGGATATTAGGAGCGTCACATGTTTGTTGGTCTGAGTGCACAGTGTGACAAATTTAGATGATTGACAGAGGACCTAGTTTGTAGTGTTCTCTGGAGATATATCTTGAATAATAAATAACAAGATAAAGGATATGATTTAGCACGTTTTGTCTAGAGGTCACTCAAATGAGCTAATCATTCCCGCAATAGCCTTTTTTTTTTTTTTTGGAGAACCACTTTTCTTTGGCTCAAACCCCCACTGTGAGACCACTATGTATCTACACAGAAATTTATATAAGAAGTAACTAGTTCACCCAAGGCCAGAGAAGATCTGAACTATTAGCGCCTGTACAACTCAGGATCCCTCTCACTCAACATAATGTTGCCAGTGTGCTGTTCGTCCGTCACATAGATCTTCCCCTATATATTTTGTCATTTTGTGACCTATATCAGTTCAATTAGTCTTTAGGACTTTAGGACTCAAGTATTTGTAGACAAACAAACTTCAACAATAACTGTACCTTACATCTGTTGGACAAGACATCTACATGACGGTTTCCTGCCAAAAGTGGGACATACATTCACAAGGAATTGTTTACACCACAATTGTACAAGATAGACATCATGTGATACTTGACAACATCTATACAGGACTTTTCACAATTATTATAACCAACCACAGCACTTAAGACAGTCACCAGAGACAACACTTGACAGCAACTGTACAATAAATTCACTGGGGACATGTACTTAAAACACTGGTTCAATAATACTGTTTATTGAGCTGATGGTGAGTCCAGTGATGACCATTGTTCCATCTCCTGGCATGTCAACACTTCAATACATACATTGAAAATGCATAAAATATGTCCCACATACATGAAGATAAACATGATACACCACCTCCCCATTACTCCACCACCCAATAATAAACTCTCCTCCTCCTCTCCTCTCCAATCTCCACTACACCATTGACTTTTATCCTTTCCTCTACTGTTAATGAGGGAAAACCAAGATAAGCCATAACCTGGGGCAAGCATAGGGACATTCTGCTCCACTGGACTGTTTAATCCTTTTAGCACCTATGATGGGTGTTGGACAAGCTCAGGTTGCAGTTCTCCCCATGATGATTTTCCAAGTCTGACTAATTATCCCCCACTGTCACAGTTTTGAAGAAAAGTTACAGCCCTGTCTTTCACCGGTGAGTTGACTGATTATGAAGTTGAGACTTAGGAATCTGTTCTACATTTCCTGTAGAGGAAGATCTAAGATACAAATATGTCCCAGTCTTCTTCCTTCTTCTCAGTCTATCTCACGTACTTAACAAGTCTTCATTCTGAAACACTGTGTGAGCACCAGGCTGGAGATTAACTAAGATAAGTCCTAGCCAAACAATCCATTGTCCCAGTCATTTAACCAGACGTCTTGAATGAGGTTCACCACCATAGACCTGTTGTTTAGTTCTCAGATGACATTTGATTGACTCAAAGATCACTGTAGTCTTCAGAACTCTTTTTCTCCTTTATTTATATCCAGCTGTTTGAGAGCTGAGCTGAAAGTCTCTAGGAAATTCCCATATTGTGGGTTCTAGAAGATTTCACTTATAGAGAGTTGGTTCTGGATTCTGGGACTACTGGTTAGTTTTCCCAGATGATATATGGATGGCCTCTCCACCATACTGTTCTCTGTCGATATACAAAATGGCACAACATCTCTTTACATATGTTAAAAGATAATGTTATTATACATCAACAGACACAGATTGGGGATGGTGAGGAAAAGGATGGGTGTGGTCTAAACACACCTCTCCTAGTTTGATGATGCAGTGTATTTCACTCTGATGTACTGTGGGTGATATGTGTTCAATTCACCCTTATCTGTGGTAATCACAAGCCTATATGTTGAGACAGGGTAGCTTAACACAATTACAAGCATTCATGTGGTCTAAGTTCCACCATGTTTGAACCACAGTAGACCTGGGCACAAGGAGGACCAGACACAGTACAGCAATCATTGTGACATAGCAACATAGGACAGGCATTGTGAAGGGAAATGGAAAATAGGCATTTACAACTGCAATATGCATTATGTATTAACTAATGGCATTTACCCAATTAGCAGACCAGACATCCATTCCAATGGCTGTGATGTTGGTGCATGAATGTCCTATTCCATATTCACCCACACAGCAATGCCAGACCTCACCCCTTTTCTCAGACAGACCTGACTCACAGGTACATCATCTTTAGCATCATCGTGTGCTCTTTCCCCACTGAGTAATTTTCATGTCTACTACAGTAGGTAACAGAAGCTCAATTGCATACACAATTGTTCACATATGCACCAAGCACATATGGGAAAAACATGTTTAGTCCCTGTAAATTTGCATGAGCCATACATTATATTCAGCCAACTAAGACACAGGTTAACACACCTATGGTTTTCTTAAGAACTAGTTTATATGAACCAACCAACAGTAAAGGTACCAGTGTAATACTTCAGAGAGAAATTATATTAATTCTCTTGAGCTTATAGCCACCAGGCATCACATGGACTTAGCAATTCTGGCGTGCCATCACCGTCCTGTTTACATATGGATATGAAGCATCTGTCTTTCTACTAATGTGAGAGGCTACTTATCCAAGCACCAACTCACTCACTCCAACATTCTCAGCGTTTTACCAAGGAACTTGTACATGTTTACATCACTCATTCCAATCCAGACTGCCATCTGTTAACTCGCGAGAGCAAAGGTACAGTGGATTTAAGAATGAGTCATCCTAGGCATGAAGAATGCACAAGGGGTTTGGGTTTGCGAATCTGCATGAGTGTACTATACATTCATCAAGCATACGCAACCAGTCACAACAAGGGAGTGATATGCACTTGGAGTATACAGCGTGAAAGACATGTCAAGGTTGAAGATGCAGTGTTCAGAATACTGGTGCACAGAAGTTAGGTTTTCCACTTTCACATTTTATTCACAAAATACTCTTATATTCTTCTCTTTCGTTCACTAGGCACAACTACAACATTAAAGTATGTTTTAAAGTGGTACCTGTTGTCCAGAGAACAATATATTATCGAATCTTTAAGGGCATTGTTGGGTCATCACAGCACACTAGCGACCGCTCCTGGTGAAATCCCCGCTTCTACTAATTAGATTTTAAAATATGGCCCAGGAATAGCGTGGGCTCATTACTTATTAACCAATCAAAAGACAAGCGCATACCGCCGCCCTCCCCCAACTCGTTCTAGAACATACTAGTTCCAAGAATCGTCCTTCTATTTGGAAACGCCACTTAAATCGAAAGTATTGTTATGAATGTGTGGGGCTGGAAATGGGGAGTTCTGATCCATCATGCTACACACAGGGAAACAAATAACAAGTCTTTCCTTCCCCTAGCACGGCGAGAGCTGGCATTGAAACCATGTCCGAACGCCCGCATGCTATTGCCAGCGTTACGTCCTAACCGTTACACCAATGCTCCCGTTCAGCACTGGAGACAATTAGTGTCTTTCTTTCGACGGCTGCACAAAGATTATCTGGTTTGTTTTCTTTGTTTTAATAACTCTCCGTCCGGGTGGTATTCGTCGTCTGCCATGGTGATGACGATTATCTTCATCAGTATCTTAGCTGACTTATGTAACCACATCCTACTCGCTCCTCCTGATATTGCTGCTGTTGCTACTACAGCTACAACGACTACTACTACTACTATGACTACTACTACTACTACTACTACTACTACTACTACTACTACTACTACTACTACTGCTGCTGCTGCTGCTGCTGCTGCTGCTGCTACTACTACTACTACTACTACTAGTAATAGTTGTTCTGATTGTCGATACTACTGGTGGTGGTGGTGGTGGTGGTAGTAGTAGTAGTAGTAGTAGTAATAGTAGTAGTAGTAGTAGTAGTAGTAGTAGTAGTAGTAGTAGTAGTAGTAGTAGTAGTAGTAGTAGTAGTAGTAGTAGTAGTAGTAGCAGCAGCAGCAGCAGCAGCAATAGTAGTAGTAGTCGTAGCAGTAATAGTTGAAGACGTAGTAATAATTGTATTCGCCCTCTTCCTTCTCACCCTTCTCCTCCTCCTCCTCATCATCATCATCATCACCACAATCAGCATTTATAATTAGTGTCGTTATCTCTTTCTTTCTTTCTTTCTTTCTTTCTTTCTTTCTTTCTTTCTTTCTTTCTTTCTTTCTTTCTTTCAGTCCTATGTCTGTTTCCATCTTTCTGGTTTAAAGCAGCAGAAGCTTCTCTAACAAGGAAATCACGAGAATGAAGACCAAGACCCGAGCTGTGGGACGAGAGCAACACACACATATACATTTGTTGTGTGTGCTATATTTTTGAGAAAAGAATGTTGCCACATGGGAGGTACATCTCAATAATGAAACAAGACAAGAGGTTACTCACTTATAAGTGGCCGATCCACGGAAACCAAACACATATGGTGGGAATATGCGTGGCTGTAGATTTGTGTTTACTTTATCTCTGCGTCCTGTTATATGTATCACTAGTTCTTTTGAATGCTTCTGCGGTTATTTATGTGGCTGGTTTGTTGTTGTTGAGGCTAATATCCTCCTCCTCATCATCATTATTATCATTAACATCTCACTACAATCACCAAAGCCTCCATCCACGCTAATTTACAGTTTACTGCTCCCGAAGAAATAACAACGAACAGTATATCACACCTCTACGGTTACCTTAAGAGAGCGAATTGACTGCACTAAATCTGCTGCAGAAGGGGAAACACACAGAGAGTTTATGGATAACAGGTTTTCGGTGCACAAATACCATTCTTCCCGAAATATCTGGAACAAGGAATAAACATGAAAGGTAATCGACAGCTGTTAAACCAGCTCGCATCAATGATGATGGTAAAAACGAATACAAATATAAACATATTCAAGAAGAAAACTTCGACAGAGAATCGACTATTTTATTTACAATGGCGGCGCCACCAGGGCACTTTGATAAGTTGTTGGAACCCAAGATAAACATAGGCTAATAGTATATGTGTTATGCGTTGTTATGTTATTCTATGTCGAGCGACAACACTGCATAGTGGGCATTCTCATGTATGCTCAGTCGTCCGATGCAGCGGCCACGCCAAAATATTTCTGTTCACTGTTCCCATAGGGAGTTGGTTATGGTATCTCCTCTCTTTCCCTCGATGGTGACATTGATGTGCCTGGCCAGCCTTTATCCTCATTTTATGTAGTCGGGTTAGCGCCAGAGCCTCGTCGGTATACGCACATCGAGTCCGTACTGCATTAATTATATCAGCTTTGTCCATGCTTCTTCCCGTGTGTATTAGCGCATTATATGCCAGTATATATTAATATAAGACACAATGTAACTATATATATATATATATATATATATATATATATATATATATATATATATATATATATATATATATATATATATATATATATAGTGAGCCTATTACACCAGGATTAACTCGTTAACTCGACATTGAAGACGTATTACACTGGTACAAACTCAACAATGAACATGAATTGCACTGGTACTGATTCGACATTGCAGATGAACTATACCAGTGATGACTCAGCACTGAATATAAAATACAGCAGTACTGACTCTACATTGAAGAAGTACAACAGTACTGACTTGACATCGACAATGAATTACAACGCTACTTACTCGAAATTGAATATGGCTATCCGCTCCTTGTTATATGTTTAGGGGTTTAATGTGTTATGGTGTACCAAGTACAAGCAGTCAGTACCCATACAACTCGCAGTTGATTTAGAACCATCGACTCGGTATTTCGGAGAATTGCGAAACGTATTTTCACTGTCTACCAAGCCAAAGCGCCGGGTATTGCTTCTAGTGGCAACGGAAATAAGGGGATGCAGACGCATTAGAAGATGGATGCAGACGCATTGAAAGAGAGATGCAGACGCATTAGAAGAGAGATGCAGACGCATTAGAAGCGGATAAAAGACATATGGCATCCCCTGAGGCAGAAAGAGCACCTACGTGGAGCATCATGTGCATTCGGTATCTTTCCACATACCATCACACACTTACATGCCTTCCCACCAACAAACACACCACACACACACACTTGGCAGATTGACACACGTGTGGGTTAAAATGTATCAGCTGTAGCATATAGCCTGCCAAAATGGTTTCCCCGGTCTCATCACTACATGATAATTACCTGTTTTTGTTATCTCCTTATTTACAGGTAGGATTTTCTCACCTGGGACAGGTAAAAAGCTGCGATCTGTGTTGATTTGCGTTTTTTTTTTCTTTTTCGACCGGAGTTCGTATTTTTATCGTCATAATCAATTCCGGCTGGTGCTAACGATTATGTCTCACACAACTACTGGGTCAGGCGAAAGGCAGAACATATGAACGATATTTGTTTATTTGCTCTTCCAGCGTTGCAAGTAATTTATCTTATGCGCCATTCCGGCTGGCGATGGCGACTTTGCAGGTCATAACCTTTCATTTATAGTGTTTTTATTTGTATATAGTGTTTCTGTGCTTTCCTCGATCTTACAGCGATTTCCTATGTTCTTTTTTTTATATGAGGAGAACACATTTATAAATGTTTTCTATATGTATTTTTATTGTTTAATTGCGTGTCATACGCCGGACGTTGCTGATGATTTTCTATGCAATTTTACGTTCAGTAGTTTACCATTGCTGGCTGAACGAGAAGTCAACATGTTATGTTCAGCTTAATGTTGGTGTAGCGATTGAACTCCTTCTCCGTTGTCTGCACATTGACAGTTTAAGAGGCGCGTGCTGTTATCCTTTCAGTCACATCGACTTCAGTTTACTATATATATATATATATCATCAAGTGCCCTGCCGGCTGGCGTAGGCGTTCATGGCTCTCCATAGATCTCGGTCTTTGGTTTTCTGGATCAACTCTACTGATGATATTCCTCCATGCCACCGTCTCAATCTGTCCAGCATCATTTCTTGTGGTCTGCCTCTGCCTCTCTTCCCCTCGATCTTTCCAGTTGTCACGATGTTCTCCAATGCCTCTCTTCTCATCACATGACCAAAGAAAGCTGTTTGTCTCTTTCTTATTGTTGCATATAGTGTTCTAGTTTCATTAGCCTCTTTCAGGCAATCGTTGTTATTTACTCTGGCAGTCCAAGGAATTCGCAACATTCGTCTTAAAAACCACATCTCTGTTGCTTCTAAGTTCTTCCTAATTTGTTCTTTTACATTTCAAGATTCTCTGCCATACAGCAAAAGTGGTTCTATATAGCATTTTAGCACTCTCTTTCTTACATTCATTGATAGCGACTTATTGCATAAGATACTCTTCATTTTCTGAAATGCGACTTTTGCCTGCCCTATTCTGCTCTTAATCTCTGTTGTACATCTTCCATCTGATGTTATAAGTGCCCCTAGGTATTTAAAATTATCCACTTGGTTGGAAATTTCCCCTTCCATTTCTATGTCACATTTTGGTGTCCCCAGTTTCTTTGATATCACCATTATTACTGTTTTCTTGATATTCAAGGCCAGTCCTTATGTTACTACAATGTCCAACAATTGTTGTAGGTCTGTTGCATTATCCGCCACCAATACTGTGTCATCTGCATAGCGTATATAGTTTATATTAATTCCTCCGATTAATATTCCTGGCTTTTCTTTGATCTCTCTCATTTTTGCTTCGCTATATAGGGAGAAGAGATCGGGTGACAAGACACACCCCTGTCGTACTCCTAGCTTTATCTGTTCGTAACTACCCTCTCTATTTCCCACTTTAATTGCTGCTACTTGGTTCCAGTATATATTCTTTATTATTCTTAAATCTGTCCCATCAATGTTGATATATTCTAACATTTTAATCAGCTCATCATGTTTTAATTTATCAAATGCCTTAGTATAATCTATGAAGCATAAATATACACCTCTCTGTTTCTCTATTGACCTTTCTATTAGTTTTCGTTATATATATATATATATATATATATATATATATATATATATATATATATATATATATATATATATATATATTGCATTGTTTGTACCCTTTCCTTTCATAAAACCATACTCTGTTCTTCACTAATTTCCATTTTTATTTTCTTTCTTGTTCTTCTCATTATAATTCTGAGTAGAAGCCTAGTGACATGGTTAATGAGGTTAATTGTACGACAATCTTCACATTCAATTGCTCCTGGTCACTTTGGTATTGCTATAAATACAGGTTTCAGCATATCGCTCGGTAAATATCAACTGTTGTAAATATCATTCAGCATGCTGGTTAATATATCTACCACAAATTCTCTCAATACTTCTAATTCTGCCACTGTGATTTCATCTGGCCCAGCTGTTTTTCCTTTCTTCATATGTTTCATAGCGTCAGTGACCTCTTCTTTTAGAATAGGTGGGCCTTCTGTGTTACTTTCTTCTGTTAATTCTTCCCTTTCTCCGTTATATAATTCTCTAATATACTCATTCCACCTCTTCATTATAGTACCTTCCTCCAATAATATATTTCCAGTGTTTGATTTCAAACACCCTGTATTTATTATTATTTTTCTTCCTGTGAGCTCACTGATTTGTCTGTGCATACTTTTTTGATCTGTAATGGAATTCAATTCAATTTTTTTTTTGTATTGCTCGTTTAATCGTGGTTCGAATCGCAAAAGTGACTTATGAGAGTATGGAGCCGGTCGCTCAGAAAGTCGTGGCGTGCTGATGAGCGTAATCTAGCCTAGGAATCAACATACAGCTGAAAGATGCTGGTGTTGACCGCAATATCCTGAAACAGGATGAAAACGCGGAAAAAAAAAAAAAAAAAAGAAAAAAAAATTGCTCGTTTAATCAACTTTCTTTTGCCTTCACACATTTATCTCTTATTCCTTATTTATCTTAGCATACTCTTGTTTGTCATTTTTATTCTGTTTCCTTTTGTCCATCAGCATTAAGATTTCTTCATTCATCCATTTTTTCTTAGCTTTTTGTCTTCTCTCCGGTAATATTTCTTGGCTAGTTTGATGAATGGAGTCCCTTAACATTTCCCATTGTTCATTTATAATCTGTATTTTAGCTATTGCATTGTACCTATTTTTCACAGTCACTCTGTATTGTTCTTGAATTTCTTTATCTACTTTCAGAACCTCTTTATTAAGTCTCAAGTTCTTAACCATTTTTTCCCCTCTCTGTAATCTTACTTTAATTTGTCCACATAGTGGTACATGATCACTATTACCGTCATATATATATATATGTGTGTGTGTGATGGATAGGCTGGGATGGAATTAATGCGTGCACTAGTATCACAATATTTTATGAGAATGATAACATTAAGGGAAGGCATTCTTCCATCCATCATGTGCCATGCCGATAATCGTGGGCGGTCATGATTCGCCATTTCACTCGATCACCAGAGTCGTGGATCAGCTCAGTGTTCTTGTCTCGATCATACCACGTGGCCAAGCCATCCAGGTATTTACTTCTCTGTCATTCCCTTGTTCTCTTCCCATCTATCTTGTCAGTTGTCACCAAATTCTCCAATTTATTTCTTCTCATTCAATGCCCAAAAAATTTGACTGTCTACTTCTAATTTCTCTAATCACTTTACGATTTTCATGTGTTTCTTGTAGGACTTGGTCATTGGTTTTTCTGTCTGCCCATGCATTCTTTGCTATTTTCCTCAGAAACCACATTTCCACAGCCATCAGATGTCTGCTCATGATTACATGTCTTACTCTATCGGAAGCCTTTGTGTAGTCAATAAAGCAAAGATGTAGATCTTTGTTTACTTCTATACAACGTTCAATTACTGTTCTCAGCATATGCACATATTTACTGTACCCTTGCCTTCTATGATCCCACATTGTTTTCTCCTATTTCAGGTTGTATTTTATTCTTAACTCTATGCATGATATTTCTTAGCAAAATCTTCGTGATGTGACTCATTATACTAATTGTTCGATGGTGATCACATTCCAAGGCTCTTGATTTCTTTGGTATTTGAATAAATATAGAATTACATAATTAAGGAGGCATATCTTCAGTATCATATATTGCTTTCCGCTTTCTGGTGACGTGATCTATTCCATAGTCTTCTAAAGTATTAATCATTTCTGTTGTGATGTTATCTGAACAGGGAGGTCTTGCCAGTTTTCATATGGTAAAGAACATTCTGAAACTCTATCTTCAAAACTGATGGTCCTTCATTATTATTTCGAATATCATACTATTCTTCTCTGTTACCATTATAAAGGTTTTTCACATAATCTGACCATACATGT